>JAQHUG010000082.1:1386670-1403170 GCA_028555095.1 Dicrostonyx torquatus
ATGGTAGTTCTGTAGTTCTGTGATTGGCTTTTGGTTTTAAGTAGACTTCCTGTTGACTTCTCAAATGTCTATACAAATTCAAATTCTCCACAATGTATGAGAGGTCCCCTTCTCTGTATCTTCACCAGTACTGAACATTTTTGTGGAAAAACATATATATAGTCATTCTCTCTGGGGCTTGATGACATCTCAATGTGGATTTTGATTTGCATTTCTCTAATAATTAGTGATGTGAACATCCTTTTGGATTTATTGATCATGCATAGATCTGCTTTTGAGGAGGCTTCACTTGCCTGTATGTAGACTCAATTGCCATTGGTTTGCTTTTGTTTCTGTTGGAGTTTTCAAGTTCCTTATAGATTGACTATTAATCTATCATAAATTTATAAGGATTTTTCTCCCATTCCACTGGTCATTTTTTTCCATAAATTCCCTCCTTCTCCTCTGCTATGTATAAGCTTTTTGATTTACCAGAATCCCATGCATCCACTCTTACTTCTATTGCTTCTGCCTCAGTAGTCAAAAATATCAGTTCTTACCACATGGATTAAAATATTTCCATGACTGTGTGTAGCAGATCACTGACTTTGCATGGCAAAGGCCCCAGGTTAAACCCTAGGACCAGAAAAAAGATGAAGCATCTCCCTCAGGCTTTTCTCAGTCAGTTTACAAATTTACATCTTACATCTAAGATGAATTAGATCCACTTTAAGTTGACTACTTTTATGGTGATAGATAGAAGGAGTTCCAGTATCCTGAGTGTGGATATCTGTTTTCCTCAACATCAGTTGCTTTAAAGATGCTATTCTTGCCACAGTCTAGGCTGATGGTGCCTATCCGAAAGGACACTTGGGTATGGATGCATTGGGTTTCTTCTAGGTCTTCTATTCCTTTCCATTGGTCTCTGCATGTGATCTTTCATTTAACATAGCTTTCTGGTCTGCTTTATTATTAGTGATGTTAATTCCTCTTCACAATCTCTTCTTCCTCACTAAAAGTGCCTAGTAGAGCTAAGCTGTAATAGTTCACATTCTTTTTATTAATATCATTAATAGTTATTCACGATACAGTAACGAAGCTCGTGTATGTGGTGGAACTATGACACATCTGGCTTTGGTAGTTCCTCAGATTGCTCTGGCCGTACTCGGAATCCTTTGTGCTTTTATAGCAATTCAATGCAGGATTATTTTCCCTACCCTTGTAGGAAATGCCATGGATACTTTAGTAGAAGTGGCACTGATTCTGTACATTGCGTGGTATGACATGGTCATTTCTGTGATAGTAGTTCTTCCGTCCCTTGTGTAGAGAACTAAAGAAATGACAGTACTAAAGGGGCCTTCGCAAGAGCTGGGTACAGTTCAGTGGCAGGAAGCTTGTCCAGTATTTATGAAACCCTGGATTTCACCCTGAGCACAAGAAAAATAAGAAATAAAGAAGTAAACAGAAAACAAGCAAAAACTGTTCTACTTGAAGGCCACTAGAGCCTCTGATGCTGTAATTAATACATTTTTGTGCTTTCCCCACCTAATTTTATTCAGTTTAGAAATGGTTCATGACTTTAATAATTCTAATTTAGAGTTAATAAAACACAGATTTTTCTTCCCCTCCCCAGACTCTAGGTGGCATTTAGCTTCTCATAAAACATCAAGCTTTCCATTTTAGGAAGAGCAAAAAGAGATACCATAACTGGCAATATTCAAAACAATGGCTCTCGGATCTGAAAATAAATTTAAAGATTTCAAAGGGTTCTCTGCCTGAGAGTCATCACGGCAGAGTGTGAAGGGAGAGGGACTCATCTGGCAGCCATCTGGCTGATTGAAAATATTCAGATTCATTTATAGTTCTCCTTGATCGCTCGAAATGCAGTCTCTTGCTGGTCACGCCCCTTCTCAGCATGGTTCTGTGCTTGCTTGGTGACAAGCCCTGTGTTGGAAGACAAGGAGAAAATTGTGAGTCTAGGCTTTGCCGGAGCCCTGCTTCTGCCTCTCCCTTCTAGTTATTCTTTCTCCTCTCTCAGATATTTCATTTTCCATACAGATGCTGTCAAATCACAGTACAGCATTGTTTAGCCACTAACACCCCTACCAAGTGTCTTTGTTTTTGCTTCCACATCAAATAAAGTATTCTGATTTGGTTGCCACTAGAGATAAAAAGTAATTATCAAAAGTATAGAGAGACTCATTTACTCAAAATCAAAAGTACAATAGAAAAAGTACTGCTTTGTTTTATAGGTAATTTTGTGACTAAAGCCACACGATTATAATATAGTTTAAACTGCTTCCAATAGAGCACACTATTGTGTCTCAGAAATAAAATTTTTCCTAAAATGTATTTATTCTTATACTAAACATTATATATAACTGCAAGATATGCTGATCACAATATTTTTTTAAATAATGAGTGGGAAAGATCTATATGCAATGAACAGAAGTCCATCAAGTGATAGATTTTCAGGTTGTTGTATTAAATAATTGCATCTTTAAGGAAATGTACATATATATTCATATATGTGTGATATATGCATATATATATATATCTCCACTCATGAAGAATGTTTGCACAGTTTAGGATTTTGAAGGATAGCAGACAATATGTCATTGCCCCCAAAATATGCTTTTGAATAGGTCCATAAAAATCACCAAGTGCTCCAAATAGATAAGAACTTTGTTGACATTTATTGCCCTGCTATGTGTAATACTGCATCTCTAGACAGAAGAGGATCCATTTGCAAGTAGTTCATATTTCTAATAAGTTCCTTTAACTTCAATTTTAGGGGAAGGAAAGATGATGTAGTGGTTAGGAGCCCTTGTTACACTTCCAGAGGACATGAGTTTGTTTCCCAGAACCCACATTGGACAGCTCACAACTACCTGTAATTCCATCTTCAAGGGATCCATTGACTTCTCTTCTGGACTCTATGAGTAGTTTCTCTCTCTCTCTCTCTCTCTCTCTCTCTCTCTCTCTCTCTCTCTTTCTGTCTCTCTCTCAAAAGAAAGTAGGAGGGACTGTAACTAGTGAGAGGAAACTATAGAACCATGCAAACAGATGTCCAGATATTTGCACAGCATTTGAATAACATCCTTGTATGCATTTAATTCATTACCTGCTAGACTGAAGCATTCGTGGACACCGCGCCCCAGCAAACCCCCACTGAGATTAAAATCATTCTATCATTCTGCTCATTTCTATCTTTATGACCATTTAACACTGAAGTCAGAATGGCTTCTATAATCAAGAAAGAAAGAAAACAGTAACAATATATGACTTAAAGGTTTTAAATATTATGAATATGATGCAACTTGCTGTCAACACATATCACTCTATAACATAAATGCTTTCTTTTATAGATTGAGTTGTTCTCTAGTTTGTCAGTCACATGGATGGCTATTATGATAGTAAGGATGGCATTTACCCCTAGCAATCAATCTTCTAATCACATTTTACTACTCTCTACCATCTCACTCACATCTTCCTTTTTGCTTAAAGTTATATCAAAAGTACTTTCTCTCTGAAACTCATTTTAACAAAATCAAAAATCTAGGATACAGGGGCTGGAGAGATGGCTCAGAGGTTAAGAGCACTTCCTGCTCTTCCAAAGGTCCTGAGTTCAATTCCCAGCAACCACATGGTGGCTCACAACCATCTGTAAAGGGGTCTGGTGCCCTCTTCTGGCCTGCTGGCATACACACAAACAGAATATTGTATACATAATAAATAAATAAATACTTAAAAAAAAGAAAAAAAATCTAGGATACATCAATGTCTCCAGAAAAACCATAATTATGAATAGATTACGAGCTTGAGAAATGGCTAAGCAGTTAAGAGCTTAACCTTTCTGCTCTTTCAGAGGACCCGGGTAAGATTACCAGTGACTCATAAGCATCTGTAATTCCAGTTCCAATGGACCCAACACCCTTTCTGGTCACTGCAGGCATCCGACATGTGTATGGTGCACAGATACATATGCAGGTAAAAATATTAATACACTCGAAAAAAATAAAATAAGTAAGTCTAAAAGGGACAGCTTGTGTTCAGCATTTGGTATATTTCATCTGCATAGCACTTAAATGCAGTACTCTTGTTTTCCTGGCCTCTTGACTGTGATCAAGGTGGAGAGACTGAATGACTCTACAAGGCAATCGACAGCGTCCTGATTACACAAGAAAGCCAAGCTGTAGGAGCCTCTTTCTGCAGCATGATCTCCATTCTTAACAACTCCAGCCACAAGGCGCAGCAGCAAACAATCTCTTACACAGCCACCATTCAGGCAGCCAAACAATGGTCTCATTAGCAATTGCCCAAAATAACCCGAGCTCAATTTGCAATTGACAGGTTCTCTAACTCTTGACCTTGCTTGTGACTTCGCACGAATGTGAGAAAACCTTACCTGATCCAATTTAAAAAGAAGAAACAAAATGCTCCCCTATCCAATCGATATGAGGCCCCACTTTTCTCCATGCCAACAGCCATCAATCGGGACATCATACCCATAACCTCCTTTTTCTATGAAGTGTTGTTTATCTTCTCCTTGCTTTGGAATGTCTGCTAAGTGTGGAGAGATGGTAGCTTGTTGTCCTGCTTCAATAAACTGTGAAGTATTAGTCATGCTTGCTGTCACCTGGGTGATCATCATTTCTTTCCGTAGAGTAAGGCAAATAATGAATGGCTCTCGGGTGAGTGGGATGCAGGATGATTTCAGTGTGAGTGCCCCAGGAAGCAGGGACAGATTCTGCTGTTGCTGTTTTCAGGGACTGTGTCTCGCCAGGAAAACGGTTTTATCCTAGTTGTTGTTCAACATATGAAATCTTCCCTCACAGCACAAACTCCCTAAGTATCTATTCAGGGGCAACCGGATTCCTTAATTTGTTGCTTAGAACCAACTGTTCCATTGTAAAGATGAATCACTTTGCTTACTTGAAAATAAGAACTCTTAACCGCTCCAATTTTGGAAACACCTTGAGGCCCCACATCACACGGCAAGTGGAAGATTCCACAGCTGACTTCACATAGCAGGTGGCCCTGTTGCAGTCAAAACAGGAGCACTAAAAATATCATACAATTACCTTCAGGTTGTTTTCATCCCTTGTAGGTGAAATATAAATGAACTTCATGTTTAGACATGGCCCCCATCCTTAAGACACCTCATATATATGCAAATATTTGAAAATCTAAAAAAGGAAAAAGAAAAAGAAAGCTGAAATCCAGAACACTTCAAGTCCCATTCTGTAGAGACCAAGAAGTCAGAAAGGGGCCTGAAAGGGAGAAAGTGGGGTTAGTTAGATATGTGCATGTGATATGAAAGTAGAGGGGGGTAAATAATGCAAGTGGCAAGATTTAAACAGGGTGGGGGCAGAGGAGATAGGGGAGAGAGGGTGGCTAGCCAATACAAAGACGTCAACACCATATGGAAGCCTTCTACTTTGTAGTAAGAAGGAGTAGGAATGGAGATGCCCTACCTGCATGGATAAAGTTAACCCCAGCATCCATGAGTGATCAAACAAAAATCCCAATGCCCAGTGATAAATGCCGCTCTAAGCGGTTGGTGATGAAATTTTCAGCAGCCCGCAAACAACGCAGGCTGCTGACGTTGCTCTTGAGTGCTTACTGCTCACTGGACTGCTCACCACTCATTGGTCTGCTCACTGGATTGCTCACTGCTCACTGGATCTAAATGGATGAACCCTATTAAGGAAGACAGCCTACACCTTGGTTAAAGGACATAGAGAAATCTCAACTTGCACTAGATGAGAATCTCCCTCCTTGCTTATGAGCTTTCATACAGAGGTGCTAGGCCACCCCTGGTGAGGAAAAGAGGCACACACACAGTCTTACTGAGTGATGGGCTTTGCTCCCTCCAGCACCAGCCTGCCAGTTAAGATGCACCACCTGTATAATAATGACGGTAACAAAGCACTTTCTAGTTGAAGTTGAAGCCCTGCTCCACAGGAGGGAATTCATATCTGGTACTGAAAACCGGATCAAAAGTCCATTGCTGGGGGGAAGGTAGAGGCCCTAAGGGAAACATACTGGTGTTATGTTGCTGATTGCATATGATATCAAATTTCTTTCTAAAAACTTATGTTTAGACCCTTCTACATGCTGCTCTTGGTCTTGTTTAGAGACACTTCTTTTTGCAATAAGTAGCAGTGAATGCAGATACCCATGGCACCTCATGTTATTGAGAATAAATAACCATTAAATACTTAGCCCTAAATAGAACAACTACTTGGGGAACATGTCAGGAGAAGGGGAGGAAAGAATGTAAGTGTTGGGTGATGGGGAAGAGGACTGTGAAACACTATTTACAGTCCAGGACAAAGATCTTAGAACTCTACCCATTCCTAAGAAACTGTTAGTTATCAGAGATGGAAGAAAGGAGAGTCATTGTCTTCAGTGGTGTAGCTTTGGTGAATTTCCCACACTCCAATGGATTAACGCCACACCCCTGCTCACATGAGCCAATCCTGCTTAAACTCAGAAGCAAAACCGGAAACAACAGAGCATGAAAGTGCAGTGGACTTCAATGGAAGAGGGACCAAAAAGGATGAGGAGGATACATATGAGACCAGAATTGCATCATACACATACATGAAATAGCCAAGAAACATTGAATTTTAAAATGCTCTTTATGGCCAGCTTACGCTTTGTGCCTAATGTTCTGTTTGTGTCCCAGCTCAACATGAATGATAGTAGGTTATTAGTTGAAAAGGAATGCACTAAAGAATTATTTTCAGTTTGTACCATATTCACAAGGAAAATTCAAGGATTATTTTTCAAGTAACCTCTCTTGTCTTTGCTCATGTGATTTATAACACACATACTTCAAATTCGAAAGTTTTAAAAAGTAATGATTTTGAAATAGGGCTTCTCTGTGTAACCACCCTGGCTGTCCTGAAACTTGCTCTGTAGGTGAGGCTGGCCCCAAATTCGCAGAGATCTACCTGTCTCTGCCTCCTGAATGCTGGAATTAAAGGTGTGTACCACGACCTCCCATCAATAGTGATAACTTTTAATGGAAAATGTAATCCCAGGAAAAAACAAGGTAAAGATAAAAAGAAGCAAGGAGTGATGGGAATTCAAAAGTACATTACATAGACTGGTATCGCTTCACTAAAAGAAGCATCATGTCTCCCTGTCACACAGGACATCTCTAGGCTATTTCTACCGCAAGTACCTATATCACACTGACAGGTTGGAGGACAAGAGCTGCGTCCCAGCTTACTGTCAACCTTGCCTCTCACTGGTCTGAGCTTGCCCCTCTGGTAGTTAACGTATTCCTAATTCTGTCTTCTGTCCCCTGGGAAAGCCACAGGCTATACAGTATACACGCATGCCACTTCACGCAGGCTTAGAAGTAGAGCAAAGTGTCAAAGCCTGGGTGGGTCCATCAGTGTGGACCTCCCTGTTGGGGTGTCTGTGTCGCCAAGCCAGAAGCATCCTCTCCATCACCAGGTTCAAGGTGCAGCATTCTCTCGGGGGAGTCTAAGGTATCTCACACTGCCACTGGGTGATGTGGCTGTAGGCGGAGCCACCTGGGGGGCTGGGGGGGTAGAAAATTGCAGTGACAGATTAAGGGCAACTCAACCCTTAGAAGAAAGAAAGACAGAAAAAGAATCCTGCAGAAAGTGGAAAGAAAAAGCTCTGCGTTGTAAAATTTATGTTGCTGGAATAAATAGCCACCTGCTCCTCTAACACAGGGAGCAAATAAAATCACAATATTTAATAATGCTAGCTCCCAAATCATTTGTCTTCAGCTGGTGTGAGTCTAGAGAAGCAACAGTGAAAATTCAATTAATCTACCCCCTGGGATTAAGGATTGAGTTAGGCTGCCCAGGACTAAGACAAATATAAAGAAAGCATAAAACATAGTTTTATGCCTGAGAGCAGTTATTTTGAGGAAAAAGATCAATATGGCTTTTGATGTGAAAACATATTCCTACACACATAACGAGCAAAGAGCTTTAATTCAAGGGAAACCCACACTCAGTGGAATGCCACACTGTTTTGGCGAGTGACTGTGTTCACTGAGGGGAAAACGCTAGTGCCACTGCTGGGAAGTATAGCTCAGTGGACGAGTGCTTCACCAACATGCACACGGCCCAGGCTCAAGCTTCAGTTTTGACAAAGAAACAACCAGTCAAACAAAGAGGGGGAAACACCCTGCAAGTATCATGTGGAGAATGCAATGTGATCTTTTATGCTGCTAGGGAGATGGCTCAGGGGCTACAAGTGCTACTGCTCTTGCTAAGGATCTGAGTTCAGTTCCCAGCACCCATGTCAGGAGGTTCACAACCACCTCAGACTCTGTCCCAGGGGATCTAGTGCCCTCCTGTAGCCTCTGGAAGTACCTGTATTCATGTGCACGTACCCCAACACAGACACACATACGTACACATACAAAACTTTAAAAAAATATATAAATTTCCAGCAAGGAATGCTAATTACATTAAAAACAATAAGGTCGTTATTTTAATTAATATATATTCATGTTATAAGAATACAGACAATTTCAATTGTGAAGTAATTATCAAGCATGGCTATGTCCTGGTGTCTGGGTTACAAACGAAACAGTTCTTCAGGGCACACATGGTCTTACACTCTAATCATTAAAACGGCCCTGAAGCATATTAATGTGAGGAAATTAAAGCTAATACATGAGGGATATGCAAACATTTGGATATTGGATTACATTTCCCTCTGGGCTGCTCTGAGCATCTAGACCAGCAACGCATTGGCTGCTTGCATTCGGTAACACTTTCAGACCAGAACCTCCCCCCGGTGCAACCTTTAACCTCTTCCAGGGCTCTTCATGTAGGGTCCGCTCTTTTCCTGACCCTCGCAGGGTTGTCTTCGTTTTTTTTCCACAGTAAACCATTTCTAGAGACAATAGCACTTGGCAGTCTTGTAGCCCTGCTAATCCCAAAACTGCGGGGATGTTCTGATGCATAAATGAATGCATGCATGCATGCATGAATGAATGAACTACTGACTGCATGCACCACATGATGTAATGGGAAGCCACCATGGACTTGAAGTTACAAAGCAGATTTGAGAGGCCCAGCAAGAGACTCCCAGGCATTTGATGTTTGAACCTTATAGCATAAGTAACACAATACAGGCCATAGTAACTAGGATTCAGGAGCCATTGTTATGACAAGAATCTATAATGGGAAGCGCTTAAATGAAGATAAAAATGTGTTTCCCTGCTTGCCTGTGATAGGAGCATAGGAATTCAGGTCTGACGTGGTGGTTACGGATCTGGGGACTTGGCCCTGTCGCCCTTGTCATTCCAACACTTCTCACAGAGGCACTCATGTCTTTCTGGTGAAGGTGACCATTATCTAATCCACTCTATTCACACTCCAGGTGACAGCAAGGAAAAACGGAGAGAGAAACCCACTCTACCTCTTAACTGTATTGCATGAGGCTTGCATGAGAACTGCCTAACACTTGCTCGCAAGAACCATTTGCTAAATTTTCAAGAAATGCATGAGTTGCGGTCCTTAGAATTTAAGTTGCAGGTGCCGAGGGGATGGCCTACTGATTAAGCAGACTTGCTGCTATCGCAGAGGATCTGGATTCAGTCTCCAGTACCCGAGTCTGGTAGCTTTTGACTGCTTGTAACTACAGCACCCTGGAATCTGACATCTTCTGCAGACCACCCTCTAAAAGTACCTGCACACATTTAGTGCTCTCTCTCTCTCTCTTTCTCTCTGTGTGTATATGAGAGAGACAGATCCACAGATCATACACATGAATAAAAACAAGTCTAAAATGACATAAACTCAAAATTAAGCAAATTATATTAAAATAATGTAACAGAAACTCAGAATTTCTCCTCCACAATTAAATTCCCTTTTATTGTTACCTGTGTGCACTGACTCATTTCTATCATGAAGATATGGAAGCAATGTTATGTTACTGAGCATTGCTTCACTATAGAGAAGAAATTCATATTGTAGTTTGAACTCAGTCATGTTATCTCTGTTTACATCATAAAAACCCACAAACAACACTATAGTGAATAGTATAATTTATTGTTTGTTTGAGTCTCTAGATTCAGATTTGAAAAGTCCTTAAACTCAAAATGAATATTTTAAAAGATTTTCTTTTTGTGTGTGTGTGTGTGTGTGTGTGTATGTGTGTGTGTGTGTGTACAGACCTAATTCTCATAGAACATTTCAGAATCAGAACAGGGGCCAAAATGATTGTAAGAGCCAGAAGACATGAACTCAGAGACAGTATCTCCTAGACATGACAGGGAAGTTGCAATATAGAAATCTCAACAACGTGGCTTCCAAAGCAAAACCCTGCATAATGACCACACTGACTGACATGTCAAGGGAGATGGTGAAATACCAGGAGGCCTTGCCACTAGGAGAGATATTGGCACTCAATGAGTGTAGATGTGTTCACATGAGTCCAGGTGCCAAAGAGGCCTGAAGAGAGCATTAGACTTCATGAAGCAAGAATTATAGACAATTGCAAGGCACCCGACGTAAATGTTGGGAACCAAATGCAGGCTCTCTACAAGAACAGTGGGTGCATCTTAACCACTGAACAAGCTCCCTAGTACCAAAAATTATTTTATGCATTCAATTAGTTCATTTGTTCATCTATTCATTGGTGTGTTTTGCATATTAGAGCATTATTGGAATGGGCACAGGAAAGATGTAGACAGAGAAATGTGGAGTCATATATATACTTGTGAAGTTTGAAACACCTACCAGTACCTTTACCGGAAATGTTTACTGACCTTAATAAATAAAGTGTTAAGAATGTAATTTAAACTCAAATCCTTCCTTGCTGTCTCTCAGAAGATTCTCTGACTTAATTATCACCAACTGATAAATTGCATGGCACAAGGTCCCTCCAGCTTCAAAGCCAGTCAACAAAATTCTCATTTGTGTTAACTCACTATCATATTTTGAATATCTTTTGCAGGGTAAGCTCAGACCCTTTAAATGGATCAGATCCAATGAGCATAGTCTCTCTTTCTCTCTTTCTCAAAGTCAACTGTGCTTTGTCATAACCTCGTCACAAAGCACAGTGTTTACCCCATCCTAGCCTAGATCTTTTTACTAGCAATAAGATGGATTAATAAAGGACTTGAATCACCAGGGGCCACTTTAGAATTCTTCTTTCCTCAAGAGGGAAATCTCATACTCTCTGTATATAGCTTATATTTCTATTTTGAGAATGTAATGTGATCATGGATCTAAGAGCACTTTAATCTGATATATTCTACAAGGTTAAAGTTATAATAGAATTCTATTACCATTTTCAAATTTATGAGGAAACGGGGTGTGCTTGGCCAGTTCTGAGTTTGGTAACCAGAGTGAAGGTTTATTCTTGATGCTGCTTTAATTGAACAACTTCTAAATCACCCTAAAAGCTTAGAGATCCCAGCCATGGGGAAGGCACGCAGTAAGAGACCCACTCCCTGTCTATATGCAAGGGCACTGCCCCCTGAACCATGATTTGTAGCTATCTGAAGCAGATTCCCTTGTTATCACCCTGCACTGTTTCCCTCTCTTCCTGCCCCCTTCCTTCCCTCTTTCTTTTATAACTGTCACACCTAAAAATGTGCATCCAAATCAAAGCCATCAGGAGCTTAGTAAAGAAAACCAGCACACACCTTTGAACCAAATCCAGATCCGTATCGACAATCATTGGTTGCCCATGGTAGCTATTTACAAATTATTCAACAACTTGTAGGAGAATGAAGAAGTAACGGTCACAGATTCTTACTCCTTATGGAGTGCAGCCTTGCAGGGAGCTTCTCTAGTCTTATCCTGAACAATGGATCTTTGATGTGTCTTTTAACAAAAATACAACTTTTGATTTGAGTCCCCTTTTCAATAAAGCAGTATTTTTGGTATCAATTGTTAACAAAGACTTACTTCCCGTACAGAAATGAAGCACTAACCAACAGGCAGGGTTTTTCACAAAGTCTATGGATGATAGTAGATAACATACGAAGGCATCTTTTACCTGCCATTTCAAATGTCCAAGGTGTCACTTCCACCCCATCTTTTTAATTTTTAAAGGATGAAAATGGATCTTAAAGATGCTGGGGGTAAATCCAACCAACATATAGAGAACATTATAAGAGCTATATATTCCTATTTCCTTGTTCAGGAACCATTGCAGCAGGCCATAAAGAACATTTGCACTCCCAGAAATCCCTGCTTCCTGGAAACCAGCCAATATCTGCCTTGCCCACCTCCTGCTCCTCACTGCAAACAAGGAAAAGAAAGTGAAAGATCTCCAAGAACAGCAGGAAAGAAGGAGTTGATACAGCAACTGTAGAACAAAGGAAGCATGGTGCCCAGAGAGAGACCACACACCTTCCCATCATTCCGTGTCAGTAGCCTGGAAAACACCCTTTTGTAAGTGGTACTTGTTCCCAGTGAGGAAATGGGCTGTACGAGTGATCTATTGTTGACAATACAGGAAATGGAAGAGAGGTAAGAAAGAGACACAGAGAGAAAATATAACAGACAGAAGTTAGTCAACAAAGACTGTGCTCTCAGCTTGCATAATATTTTCACTGTATTTCTTAGCCTTGTGGCAATATATATACATATAAGCACCACACACACACACATACACAATGACCCACATACATGATGTATGTATATGTATCCCAAGAAAGGAAAGACAACCAACATTGAATTTAGACTTGATTTCCTAGAGGCCTTACTACCAACAAGGCCTTATGCTAGAGGTCAGTGACTGATGCCAAGAAGGCACATCCACTGGCAGCATTTGAGACGGAGTAAGCTGGACACAGAACTTTACTGCTCAGCTGGCCACATTAGGAAGTCGGAATTCCTAGAAACTGTTTCTGTAGCCTATAGGCCACCATGAAAAACAAGAGATTTCTTTAACGATTAGAGACAGTGGGTAAAACTTACAAATATACTCCCATTCAGGTTACTTCCTTTCATGAGGATATGTAGAATAACCAGATTCAGGTGTTCCTGGAGCCGATACCCACTGATTCCATACATAGAGCATCACTGAGAATACTATTACCTTGGTTTGTTCTCTGCAGTGAGTTCTGTTCTGACAACCAGCAGTTGACTCTGTTATTTTGCTCTTCCCAGAGTCAACTAAGGACTACACCTTGCAAATTCCCTTTATTCCAAAGGTTATAGATATATTTTGTCTTATTTTAATTGATATTCATTCCCATAGGATTTTTTAATATCTTATTTTTATTTTACCTTGTAAAATAATGGGTTTTCCTGTGAGATTTCCGTGCATATTTCATTTTCGTCAGTTTTCTTCCCCTCGTCTCCCTCATCCCATAAGATTTTGAAAAAGTCAGGGAGGCCATGCTCCCCCTTGCCATATCCTCTCTTAAGATCTGAAGAGCAAAGGCCTGTGATGGTAGATGTGAGATGGTACACTCCACATGGACTTTCCCTGGTCCTTCATCTCAATGGTCACGAGCACAGACTTCCTCCAGTCTCTTTATCTTCATCTCACCAGGGCCTTCCTGACACTTGGAACAAGAACTCCAGTGATAATCCACCTCCCTGCCCTTCAAATTCTTAGCTGCTAGTGGTTCCAACAGGCTTCCCAACAAAATTTCAACACCCAATTCTGTATCTCAGTCCCATTTCGTTTTGCCTTGTTTTGTTTTGTTTTACAAATATCTAGCAAGGTATTTTTATTACTAAATGATATACCACTGGCCTGGCGACTCAGATAATGAGTGAAACACATTGATATTTCATCCCTTAGTATATCTTCAATAGGAAAAAATCTCTACCCTACAACTAGCCGGATTTTCTGATTGAAGCAGGCTAGCTGATCTTTACAGACTTTAATGGTGTGTGTGTGTGTGTGTGTGTGTGTGTGTGTGTGTGTACGCATGCATGCATGTAGGTAAAAAAAAAAAAAAAGCAACCTCATGTGTTGCTCCTTAAAAGCTGTTTGACTTGTTTTTTTGTTTTGAGAAAATGTCTCTCACTGACCTGATACTTACCCAAAAGGCTTTAAAATATGCAAAATAAAATTATAAGTAAGACAATGGCAATTGTACTGCATGGGGGATTTCTTCAACTTCTGCAAATGGTAACAAACTTATGGCTACACATCAGGAGAGCAAGGGTGACCTGTATTATCATAAGACAAACACTGTCTCAAGAAATAAATAAACACTTATTTCTTTTTTGATTTTTTTAAAAAAGAAAACAATCTTTTTTTATTTTACATACCAATCCAAGTTTCTACTCCCTACCCTCTTCCCATTCTCTCTTCCTTCCCCTCCCACCCCACCCCATTCACTCTTCAGAGAGGATAAGACACATTGCTCTGGAGAAGGTCCAAAGCCCTCCCTACCATATCTAGGCTGAACAAGTTATCCCTCCAAAGAGAATAGGTTCCCAAAAAGCCAGTACAAGCAGTATGGATAAATCCTGGTGTCACTGCCAGTGGGCCCTCAATCTGCCCCAGTCATGCAACTGTCAACCACATTTAGAGGGACTAATTTGGTCCTATGCTTGTTCCTTCCCAGTCCGGATGGTGTTCGTAAGCTCCAATTAGCTCAGGTAGACTATTTCAGTGGGTGAACCCATCATGGTCTTGACCTCTTTGTTCATATTCTCATTCCTCCCACTCTTCAGCTGGACTTTGGGAGCTCAGTTCTGTTTCCCATGCCAGTCTCTGATTTCTGTTTCTGTCAGTTGCTGGATGAAGGCTCTATGGTGATATTTAAGATATTCATCGGTCTGACTACAGGGCAAGGCCAGTTCGGGCACCCTCTCCTCTATTGCTTAGAATTTTAGCTGGGGTCACCCTGTGGATTCCTGGGAATTTCAAGAAATCAATATTAATTACCTTGTACTGATCATTCATTGTAAGCTATAGACATAATTTATTTAAATGTTATCAAAACAGTTTAGTCAGTAGAGAATGGGTGCCTTCTTCTAAAGCTTTGTTCACAGAGAAAGAGGTGTGTAAATCCAGGTCTTTAGCGTAGCAAATGCTGTGAAAAAAAAGAGAGGAGATGCATTGTTTCTTAAGATAGCAAGAAAATGGTGTTGTCGGATTACCGAGGCTGGTTCACAAGCCAGCGCTCATGTGTGCATCATCATTTGTTACCAGGATACCTTGGTTTTTATTCAATTCCCCACCTTGTTCTTCCCAACCCACAAATAACCCAGATTGATCATTAAAGAAACAATGTCGTTATAATGTAGAAAGATTCATTGTCATAGTGTCAGTCGTCCTGGGAGGATAAGGAGGCCATGACATGAGGAGGGTTGATGACACCACACTGAGCAAGAGTCATATACCGGGCCCTGGTAACCCTGCTTTATACTTTTAAAGCTAAAACAGCAAAAATGTTTCTCTCACCAGAACCACTGAAACAGAATCTGCCTTTTAACAAGATCCCAGATGATTCATTGGCAAATTAAATTTTGAGAAACTTGGACCCATGATTCATTGGCAATTACCAGTTTCACTCTCAGAAGAACAAAAGAAAGAGATTAAGACTCTTGGATTTATCATACAGAAAGCCTTTCCAGTCGCAAAAGACAATACTCTGAAAAAATAAATACAGATATATGCCAAGAATCTGACTTCTCCCACTTCAATTTCTTTAATAAGATCAAAGCCTGAACTGAGGATCTTGCTTTATGCAATCCTATGGTCAAGGTATTACATCTCACATCTTGTCATGGTGAGAGCCTTGAAATGTGTCCTGCAAGAGAGGGAGGGCATTATGATGCTGTGAGCCAGTTCAGATACATTTTAATTAAGTAATATGCAAAGCCCTGGAGCATGGCTGGCAGGATGATTTAGAAGGGAATTAACTCCATCTTTTACTGTGACCATCCCTGGTTGGCATCTGACACCACAGTCCATAAACTCCGGGAAAAGTTCCGGGGTTGCACATTTATCCCTGAGGCCAGGGGAATTGAAGTCTCTCCCCACAAAGCTGCAGAAACCCACCCTCCCTTTCTATTTTTAATCCTTTGCTGATTCTAGAGGCTTTCAACCAAGTAATTTGTTGCTGAACAGTTGTTCTCCAAACAGCTGCCAAGAAGCCCGGCATTTGCCGCCTTCAGTTGTGTCCCATGTTGGACCCTTCCCAAATGTCATTTCCTACAAGGCTTTTCTTTCAACTGATGCATCAGGACCTTTGAATGAGAACACAAAATTAAATAGGAAATGACATTCATGAGAAAAGATGTTCCTTCCCAACACCAGGGACTCTCTACCCATCTGTCATTGCTCCCTCCTCTGTTGGTCTCCCGCGAGTTCACAAACCCCAAGGTGTCCAATACAAATATAATCAGTGGAGGGTTTTTATACATCAATATAAATTAAGCATTGGCAACCCCTAAAACATTCTGCTCAGGCTGGTTGATGCCCTCCTGTAGCAGGGAAGGCTGTGTCATCTTTGCTTCAGTTCCCTACGCAAAAATGGTCCCCCCAAAACATCAAGAGTGCATATTCTTTACTTTGAAGAATTCTATA
>JAQHUG010000082.1:1414113-1436458 GCA_028555095.1 Dicrostonyx torquatus
AGAGACTGCTTGTTCATTCCCAGCCTCCAAGACTTGAAATAATTAAACAAAACTGTATTAATTAAATTACTTCTTGGCCAATATCTTATACATATTTCTAACTACTTCTTATATCGTAAATCAACCCATCTCTATTAATCTGTGCAACACCACAGGGTCATGGCCTACTGGCAAGATTCTGGCATCTGTCTCTTCCAGCGGCTACGTGGCATCTCCCTGACTCTGTCTACTTTCTCCCAGCATTCAATTCAGCTTTTCTGCCTAGTACTATTCTGCCCTATCACAAGCCAAAGTAGCTTCTGTATTCATTAACCAAATACATTCACAGTAGGATGCAGAGGGTAGTCCTACATCATAGATTACATGAAGCTTTTTTTTTATCATGAAAAGATAAAAATTTATTTTTTAATTGGTTAAGAGGAAGTGGGAACTGAATGTTCTCTCATATGTATGTCCAGGCATATATGGGCATATTCATATGTGGATATGGGATCAGAGGTCAACCTTGAGTGTTGTTCATCAGGATGTATCCACACCATCTTTTGGAGACAGGACCTTGGACTCATTAACTTGACTAGCCTGCTGGCCAATCCTAGATATTCAAGTATCTCCAGCCCTGAATATTGGGATTAAAAGTGCCTTCTATTTCATTGACTTTTGAATGTGTATTCTTGAGACTGAACACAGGCTCTTGAGCTTGCATGGATATCTATCCAATCCAGGACGAAATTTTCTTCTCAAAGGAATACATATGTAGTTGGATACAGAGTCACCTTCTTGGTTTTCAAAACTTTTGATAAAAAACGTATTTATTTTTTATCAGCACGGTATCCTAACCAAAATTGTAGTACAATTATGGTTTGAAGGTAACAGGTCTTCAGATTCACGCTTTAACCCCTTGGTCCCCAGCTGCTGTCACTGTTTAGAAAGGTTGTGGAATGACATGTGAGACATGGTAGCTAACAGGTAGAATTTGATTGCTAAAGATGGTGCTGAGGGTGGTACCTTATCCCTGCTTTGTGCTCCATTTCTGTGTCCTACTCTGCCAAGACATACAGAACCATTGTTAACATCCCACTGCCTCCTTCTGTTTCTTGCCGTGATGGACTGTAATTCAACCCTTGCGCTAAATAAAGTCTCTTCTTGAAGTTGCTTTTGTTGTGCATTCTGCAAAATGTTGAGAACCAACTAATACCCACTGCATCTGACCAAGGAGCTCGTTTTGCGGAAGGAAATTATAGCCATGAACTCATCCTACTGTAGAACTTGATCTTCCAGTCTTATCAACTGGAGGCAGCACTATCAACAGAACACTGCAAGTGGCTCGGCCACAATTCAATTAACTAATGGCAACCCTGAAAGGCCAACTGGTTATGCAAAAGCAGAGCTTCTTAGGCATTTTATGTTTGTGACCCTTTTCACCCAAAACATTTTTTTCAACACATAAGGACAGTTTTATTGGCTTTGAAAACCAAACTCCCACAATAGGCAAACTGTACATCTCAGCTGCAGCCTAGAGGACAAGGATAGGGAAGATTTAAAAAAAAAATGCCATGGTGTCTGAGCTGGTGTGGAGGTCAGACACATGGTAGACACATAGCACATGGCAAGGAGATGTAGAGAAAGGAGTAAAGAACCCCAACATGTTGGGAAAGCCCAGAGTTTGGGGAAAAGCATACCCTGAGCAGAGATAGACAGAAAAAGGAAAAGTTATGATTTTCTGATTAATTCAGGAAGCAGGTAGGATTACAAAACTTCCTGGCTAAGCTGTGAAAAATTACACTGGGGATGGGGACAGGAATTCTGAAACTGCACAGCACAGTATTTCATTATAGGAATAATTATTCCATCTATTTCTTCAGCATGGCTTAAGGAGAGATCACCTTCCCAGCGGTGGTCCCTTGACACAGTGATTGACCTAACCTACCCGGAATGTTACCCAGAGACCCCATTCTCCTGACCAAAGAAGCGTTTCCACCCAAGAATTCTGATGATGCTTGGCATATAGGTATATAAAATAGATATACAAATCAAATGTTTACTGAGAATCAGAGAGAAATTTATATCAAAACAATTCTTTAGAGTACATATAATTTTGCCTCTTATTAAAGGTGAAAGAAAATTTACATGCTAATGAGAAGGGTGTGTTTTTTTTTATTTTCACATGAAAAATTAAATCATTGTTGAATATTTGAAACTGCTTGACAGGGCCGATCATCGGCATTTCCCAAAGCTCGCCGGCTTTTCTTTTTTATAATCATCAGTGCTGAGAACTCAGCTTCACATACATGTGCAGCGCAAGTTGGCAGAATTATGTTTAGTGCTGTTTCAGAAACTGTTGGAAATTCTGCTCTAATCTCAAGCCAAAATTCATTGCATGGTATTCTGTGACATTCAAGTCAGCGACTCAGATGGGAATTTTTAAAAACTCAAACACTTCAACACAGCTCAATCCAGAGACATACTAATTTCATACTTATATCTTGAGGGAGTGATAGTAGAAAAAATATTAAAAACCTGATGCCTGGTATGTAAAATAAAAGAAAAAAATAATAAAAATGTTGCTCTCTGTAATGCTACCACTGTTCTTCTAGAAGAGCAGAAAATTCTGGATATGCTGTAGATAGTTATGATTGCCAACATACAAGTGTTTCATGCAGTATTCATTGGCATTATGTGGTATGATGGCATGCACATGGTGAAGCGCAGGATTTGTGTGTTTAGAAGCAAGTCTGCAGTCAAGTTCCATGATGTAACATGGGGGTAAGCAAGGCTAGAAACACCTCAGATTCAGTACAGAGATTTTGAATTAATATTTTGGTCATTAAACACCTAGAAACCTTTTGTTATTGCCAACATTTGTTTGAACCCTGTGTTCAGCCGTACTACTCCATATGGATTCAGAAGCCAAGTCTTATTAGATACAGTGTCTTAAGGTGGTTTTTAACTGCTGCCTTGGGTCAGGGAACCAAGGGTTAATCTAGATATACAGAATTGTGCCCATACCAAATAATCTTCCAGTAGAATTGTTCCTTGACCCAGAAAATATGTCAGAAAATGACATATCCAAAAGAAAAAGAAATCCCCCAATGAACACAGTGATCTAATAAAACCAGATTGATACTCCCTTCCACATGGGGCATTATAGGCTCATCAAGTCCCTGAATAATAAGAGATTAGGTGAGAGTTGGGGTGGGTGCATCTCCACTGGCTGGCCTTATTGATCCAGACCTCTAAGAAGAAATTGTTGCTAAAAATAGACATCACAGACTTTAGGATTCAGAAATTCACTGGTGTGCATCTTAGAGATCTTCCACCAAGAGCCATGATCCTGGGAAAATACAATGATCTAAGAGAGATGAACACAAGACTTTCTCCCCCAAGGGAAGGGAGACCTAGGTGCTAACATCTGTGAGGATCTTGCCATCCCTGGTGGGAGGAGAGGGTTAGAAGATTGATCCAATGAGTATGGTAGAGTTGGGTGCACTGTTTGAAACCACTGCTCCTGCGTTTTTCAGGTCCCTGTACCCTAAACACAGTAATGCTTAAAGCTACCCATTTACCTCCCAGGTTAGACTCTGACTAAATTAAGATCCCTTGAAATAATGTGGTGATGAAGGGGATGTCATAGTTTTCCCTGTGTTGGTATGTGTTTGGTTTGGGGGGTGTAAATAGAGAGAGAAGAGAGGAAGAGAGGAAGCAAGGTAAGAGAAGAGCCTGGAGGAGGAAAGGGAGGAGTAGGAGGAGAGAAAAATAGAGAAACTTGATAAGCCTAAAATGCTGGGGTCGGGGAAGTCCTGGCTTCTGTTTTCATGGGGTCACTGTTGCATTCACTGGACTCCCTCCATCTCTGCCATTGAATTGATTTTGATGTTTGACAGTCTGAGAGAAAGAAGGCAGAATGTTTATTTTCCTGGCCTCTCTCCAATATATTGCTGTGCTCAGGTTGTGGCTGTCCACCTGGAGCTATAGAGCCTGTCTGATGACACTCTTGTCACGGCTGAAGTTTTCTGCAGGTTCCAGAATTGCTCCTGGCATAGGAACAGCCTCCTGCCAGGGCTAGACTTTGGGTGGCTCCCCATTGCCCTTGCTTGTAATTTTGCTCTCCTGTGCACCTGGTCTCTGTGTTAAATTCCCTTCAATGCACTCAGAGTGTTCCATCCATTCCTTCCAGGGGCCTGGCTGGTGGATAATTGTTATGTCTGTGAATAGCATGTCAGGCGTGTACAATGTAGCTTGAGATACTGGAAACAAAAATTTTTTCTGTGGACTATTACTAACAGATATTTCATTTATGAGCTAAGAATATCCAAGCCTTTGTGTGGTGATATTTTGTATAATAGATAGTGTGATTTTTTTTTCTCGGAGATGGATGTTTGTTAATGCTGTAAATTTCAGAACACCTTTTCTGTAATTATTTCTTCAGTAAAAGATTCACTAGCCTACTTGTGGAGTTGTTGACTACTGATAGACCAACCAAATAGTGAGCCTGCCAGACTCCAGATAGTTTCAAAGCTGGAGTTAAAGTCAGTGGGTCACAAAACCAAACAGAAAGACATGAATACGGTAAAGAGACTTGTGGAGAGGGAGAGAGGGTGATAGGAGTGGGGAGAAGAGAAGAGAATAAAGGCATGAGGATAATCTCAGTTACCTTGAAAGCACTGAAAGGGGCAGGACCTCAACAACATATCACATTTAAGATGACACCTGACAGATTAGAAAAAAGAAAAAACAGTTAAAGAGGGACAAAGGGAAACATGCCAGGTGTGGTGGTTTGAATGAGAATGGCCTCCATAGGTTCATATATTTGAATGCTCAGTAAGCAGGTGATAGAACTTTTGGAGAAGGATTAGGGGGTGTGGCTTTGTTGGAGGAAGTGAGTTACTGGAGGGTGGACTTTCATGCTTAAAAAGCTCAGGCCATTCCCAGTTAGTGCTTCTCTCTCTCTCTCTCTCTCTCTCTCTCTCTCTCTCTCTCTCTCTCTCTTTTGCTTTTGGATAAGATGTAAGTTCTCAACTCCTGCTCCAGTGCCATGCCTGCCTGCTGCCATTCTCTGTACCATGATGCCCACAGACTCTAACTTTCTGGAACCATGGATCCCAATAAATGTTTTTTCTACGAGTTACCTTAGATATGGGGTCTCTTCACAGCAATAGAAAAGTAACAAAACACGGAACAGAGAAACACTCAACATACACACACACACGAGCATCATAGCTAGGAAGAGCAAGACTCAACGCCAATTAGTGACACAAGCCTAAACAGACACATGGACTACGTCTCTGGAGGTAAACCAGCTTTTACTTCTTTCTCCAGTTTTCGTTTTCCGTGTCCCACTCTCTTTACTCTACATGTGCTTTTGTCTTAAATAATAGTTAGAAAATCAATATGAAAGAGTATAGAAGGAACTCGCCCCTGCCAAAGAAATCCCATTTCCCTGAGTTCCAATAGCCAGCTCTATTATTTGCACTGTACTTAACAGAGCTGAAATCCTAGTTTGTGTTAGCGACCTGTGATCACTAGGGTCATCATCCAATTAGACAGCAAACTCACTGTCTCAGATCAGTCTGACCCACTGAAACACAGTCCAACGGACGTGTCATAATTTAGCCTGATAATTTCACTTAGGCCATTGTAAAAGATAAATGAAAAGAGAGATCTCAGCCTTGTCTCTGGTTTCGACTGCCTTCAGTGTGCCGTTATATAATTTTGCCTATTATTTATTTTTACAGCACCTATGGAGGTGGTGAGTCTGTGGAGATCGCCTTCCAGGCCGTCATTAAATGTCCTTGCATAATCCCTTTATGAACTGCCACCATAATCTCTCTAATGACCAGCACGCTTCAGATGTGACTTTGTGATTCTATTTTGGGATATGGACGCCTGCAGGGCCTGCACACAGCAAGAACAAAGCAGAAATCAGCAGGAAACCCTTGAAACTCCAACCTCTTCTCTTAGGGGTTAAACAGCCCCATTGTTGGAGCCAAGACCAGTGTCTTCTAAACTTTAGAATCTAAAGCAATGGTTCTCAACCTTCCCAAAGCTGAGACCCTGTAATATAGCTCCTCATGCTGCGGTGACCCCAACCACAAAGTTATTTTCCTTCCTGATTCAAAACTGCACTCTTTCTACTTTTATGAATCATAATGTACATAAATATCTGTTTTTTCCTGATGAACTTAGGTGACCTCTGTGAAAGGATCATTTGACCTCCAAGGGAAGTTGCAGACTGAGAACTGCTGACCTAAAGCATCAGGGAAAAACAAAAATGAAAACAACAAGAAAAAAACCCAGGTAGGTTGCTGAGAGGCCTCAGCAGGCAAAGGCACTCACTACCAAGCCTGGTGATCTCTGTACAACTTCCTGTCTGCAGTCAAGTAAAGAATTGCATGCTTAGAATTTTCAAAGCGAGCAAATCTCATTGAAATATTTTTAGCACTATAAAATAAAATACAAATTAAATCAATGAATAGCAACTGTTGCAGGATGTGGGCAACAGGAAACCTGTGATATGGTAAGTTATGTGTACACATGCAATTACAGAGAATCAGAAACCTTCCAGGGTAATAACTTTCCTATGACAAAAAGTGCACAGAAGATCTGGGCGCTTACTATTCTGGTTTGGCTGAGATGTCACACAGTTGGTAATTGCTCTCATCTCTCCCTCCTCCACCCTCAAACATGGTACTATGTTTGATACCACTTGGCCAGTGTGGACTCAGTACTTGTCTTTCTGTGATATCCTATGTTATCTCACAGATTACCCTAAAATCTTATCCCTCGTGTTAGATTTGTAGAGTTTCATTGTTGAGGCTAAAGCTTTTTCTGCGGCACACTCTTCCTCATCTTCTTTCTCGCTCATCTGTCAGTGGAGAGTAAGATTATTGTAAGAATAGCAAGTGGGATGCCAGTATGTCTTTGAGATCTTTCTTTGCTTGGGGGCGGGGATAAATAAAGCGTGATTGATAAAAACTCAGAGATGAGTCTTTAGATGGGTTCAATCTAAAGACCAGAAAAGCAAAGCAGCCAGACACTGGTTCTTACCTCCATTTCAGTCCAACAATGGTGATCCTGCTGGCAGGAAACCACAGAATGAGACTGAGACTGAGAGCTGTCTCCTCCCATTTTATAATCCTCTCTAGTTCTGGAATTAAGGGCGTGCACCACTATCGCCTGGTTTCCCTGGCAAGCTAGTGTGGCTACTGGGATTAAAGGTGTGTCTCATTGCTGCCTGATCTGTAAGGCTGGCCAGTGTGGCTGTTTTACTTTTCTGATCTTCAGAACAGCTTTATTTCTTAAAATACAAGTGAAATGCCACTGTAGATAAATACCCAGAAGGATTGTTGGAAACATACGGTGGTTCTTTTGTCCATTTTCTGATGGATTCCCATGCTGTTTCCTACAGCTGCTGCACCAGGCTGCATTCTTGCCACTATGCGCCAAGTTCTCATCACTCTACAACCTTGCCAATGCTGTTCCCTTTGTGATTACTCATGACAACCATAAGGCCTCACTTATTGTCGGTTTCACATATATTTTCTTGATGATGATAACACTGAGGATTTTCTTATAATGTGTCTGTTGGAGATGTGTGTGTGTGTGTGTGTGTGTGTATGTGTGTTTGCGTGGGGGAGGGAAGGGGAAAGAGAGAGAGAGAGGAAGGGAGGGGAAGGGAAAGAGAGAGAGAGAGGAAGGGAGGAAGGGAGAGAGTGTGTGTATGATATTTAAGTTCTTATACTATTTTTAAACCAGATTATTAATTTTTTGGCAATCAACTTATAGGAATTCTTTGCAGATTAATGCATTTCAATCAACTTATAGGAATTCTTTGCAGATTAATGCATTTGCAGAGATAGAATTTGACATGTTTTCTTGAATTTTGTTTGTGGCTCTTTAGCTCCTTGAATAGTCCCTTGACTGTGCAAAAGCTTGTTGTTCTGCTGCTTAATTCTGATTTTGCTGACCATACCTGAAGGTAATGTTTTTTCTCTCACACAAATTTTAGTTGGACTCTGACGTTTGTGATATGTAACATTTTAAAATTAAAAAAAACATGTAAGGCCAAAAACAAGTCACTAAAAGTCATATGGGGAGGGAAAAGGCTAGATCCGGACTCCTTGATGATTCAAGAATCTTCTAGAGTGTCCCTTCTAGCCACATCAGGCATTTGAGTGATATTTGCAGTGTGGACAGCACTACGTAGTACTGAGTCTAGTGATCAAGATCCCAAGCATTCAGCAGAGGCAAGAAAACAATAGATCTGCAAGTATAGAGAGAAACATGTCTTAATATTCCCAGATCTAACCAGGAACTCATGCAGTGTAGCAAGCTTGGCCCAAGTCAGGAGCTGTGAACGTTTCCTTCCAAATAAGACTCGTTTTGTTATTATTAAACCAAATACCAGTGTGTCTTGGCCAAGAACTGGATTTTTCCTGACTTTCCCCACCTTGTCTCATGTATGATTTTACCTTCTTCCATAGCCTGGCAACCTCTGCATGAGATGTAAGGAGACAGTGACGATAGTGTGTGGGTAAACCAGTTCAGCTCCTGAGGAATCCTGGTCTGTATGGTTTAGGTTACCTTGGACACTCCTCGGGAGGAGAGTCTCTTGTCAGAAGTCTTAAATCACCTGAAAACTGCCTTGACAACCAGAATAATAGAGAGGGTTCCCTTACCAAGCAGTATCAGGTTTGATGAGCCAATTGGCTCTTCTCTGAGCAGGGGCTGGATGGGACACAGGAGACCCCGAGAGTCAGAAGAACAAATGCAAGCAGAGTCCATGTCATAGAAAAAATAAAACGTCTGTGGATGATCACAGCAAGGACACCTCTGACTCTCATGGAGATGAGAAGACAGGAGGAACAGAGGTCTGGGAGGGGATCCAGCAGTGCAGATCTGGAGGAAGATACAACTGGGGAGATAACAGACAGCCTTTCACTTTGGAGTTCCTCTCCAAAACTAATTAGAAATACGTTTTTCCCTTCTATCCTAAACCCATCATGGGTTATCTCCCTGGATACTACAGAAAGTCTGCTGTAATTAATTAATACCTCTAAACTGTTTTCAACTTGTTTTTTTTTTTTTGGCGAAAAATATTGTCTCTATGATTAATTGATACCTTTGTAAGGGCATTCAAAGTCTTGGTCATTTTTTTTTTTTGCCCTCCCTAGCATTTAGCTCTACTGAAAATAGAAGACTTAATTAATAAACTTTCATTGCCTGAGTGATTGAATCATAATTTTTTAAGAAAACAGCACTTCCTAATAGTTTGTAAATGTCGGCATTGCCTCTGTGCTGTTGTAAGGTGAGAGAGACTCTCGAGGGGGATGGAACTTGTCTGCTGCCTTCCGGCTCATTTATCATCTTTACATTTTCTTCAGAAGCATAGGAATTTTTCCTATACTCTAAAATGCATATCTCCAGATCCCTGTCCAAGCCATACTAGAGGATACTGGAGATTTGTAGAGAACGGGGTTTCCCACATGACTGTGGTTAAACACTGTGTCAGAGCTGTTATTAAGATGGTATATCACCCAAGCCCTAGCTTGCCCATACCCAGCAGGCCTGTTTTCTAGAGCTCTTGTACGAGCTGCCAATGGATGCTATTCTCTTTGAATTCCCTTTTGTTCTCAGACTAGCAAATATTTTTAGCAAACAGCAAGACTAATGTGACTCTATGCTAAAAATGCCCAACATCGGTATAAACAAAATTTATTTAGGAGCAGAAAAGTGCCTCTCTGTGCAATTATCTTGTTTTAACACAAAGGGGATATTTTACAATTACGAACACCTGTTGACAAATTTCCACCTCTCTCTGTGGCTGCAGATGCTGCTGGGTTTCGCTTTGTTCCTACACTTAATAGTCTCACTAATTATAACTGCTTAAAAGTATGGCCCGAAAATACAACGCAGACACATACTGAAAGCATATTATCTGAAAATAACACAAATTGAAATAGAAAATCAAAAGTAACTATAATTAGTTGATGAGCACAATGGTCATTTCTTCCTAGAGAATTATTTTTACGACTGGATGTAGGCAAAGGTCAAATCGCTCACACATTTCACGGGAGGAAAACATCTTCCTTTGGGCTTTGCAAAATGCAAAATACAACCCTTGTTATATTTTGCTTGAATGTGCAATATGCATTCATTTTATTGCAACACTTATGATCTTTACGGTGTGTCTTTCCCTTGGCCACCAGGTCCCATATAGCTGAGAGTGGTGATGCTGTGTGTGCTGTCCGTCTCTTCTCAGAAGCTGGTAAACTTGTAACGATGTGGTTAAGCTATGCATCCTTTCTGTGCTTTGCTGTCTCATCAGTACCTCACGACTCAGGCAGGGTGGGAATGTAAGTCATGTTTTCCCTCAGTCAAGTTCCTTCGTAGGATGTAGGAAGGTGACTGCCAGGCTCCAGGGGGAAGCAGGATATTTCCTTCCTGGTTGTTTTCCCGTTGTTGTGCCTGATCAGCCTGTCTCCCTCCTTTTCCTGTGACCATTGTTGAAGCTATGCTTCTTCACCCTGACAGCAGCAGTCCATACTTACAGCAGCTGTTGAGCCAGCACGAGGAATTTTCAGTATAAGGATCCACTTCAGGATAGCTTTGCCCATCAGAAACGCTACTAAATACATCTAACCTTTAGTCTCTGGGCCACAGGCTAGCTATGAACAGAGTGTGATACAAAAATCTCAAACTTCGCTAAAACATTATGAGACTGTTGGGTTTTGATAAGTTGATTGAGCAGTTCTAGAGGGTGAATTTTACAGACGACAACACATACTGCGATGTCAAAAGACTGAACTTGACTGCATCAAGTCAATCCTGTCCTCGAGGCTCATGAGCCTTCTGGGAACCTCCTGTGCCATCAGAACCATGGCAGTAGTTCCCTCAGAGGCCTGAATGTCAGTTCCACACATCACCCTGCAAGTTTCTCATTTTTTGCTATTTCATACAAAACCCCAGTGGCAATAGCTTGTTGCTGAAATCACTACCTGTAAGGGCTCTGGATTCACGGTTGATTTCTGCAGTTACCCTAGTGAACAACTGATTACGCTTGGTGTGTTAATTTCTTGTCATGGTGCTGTGGTCAGACACCTGACATGAAGCAGGGGACAGAAGGAAGGATTTAGGCTCACAGTTTGGGAGAATTTTCTGATACGGTGGAAAAAGCAGATAGGAGATACTCCCATCTATAGCAATGAGATTTCTAGCTTAATCTTAGCAGATCTGTAAAGAGGATGCTGATGCCCAGGCAGGTCTCTCCCTCTCCACTTTCCTCGTTACTCAGTGTAGAGCCTCAATACATGGTGGGGGCGTGGTCCATACTTAGGGCAGATCTTTACCCTCAGTTAATCTCTGGAAGTGCTTTCACAGATATACTCAAAGATATGTCTCATTAACAGCCTGGGCGTTTCTTTGGAAAGAAATTTGATATTTGAAAATTTCATAAATATATATGATGAATCTTGATTGTATATGCCCCCCCAATCTCTCTCCTCCACTCTTCTTTCCTACCTCCCCTTCCAGCTCCAAGTTCTCTTTTATAAAATAACCTATTGAGATGCGTTATTGCTGACCATGGCTGCACGGTTTTCCAGTGGGTCATGGACAACCTGCCAGTGGCCAACATCCAAGACAAGTGACTCTCCATCTTACAACAGTCATCAACTAACTGACAACAGCTCCTCAACTAGGAGTGGATTCCCCGGATCCCTGCCCCCTCCCACGCTGAAATCTTTTATCTTGTAGAGGCTGCATGCACGGAACTACAGTCTGATGAGTTCATATACAATAGCCCTTTCATTTCCAGTAGGTGTCTTTTCATCCAATCAGTTTGGCAGTCAAAATTAATCATCACATTTATTTACAAACTCTTTCAAATAAACTTTTTCTACTAAAACAACTAGTGTGACTTCTATCTCCTATTTGGATCCTGATTGATGTAATTCCTATAATCACATTCCTGCTGTACAGGTCACACTCATTCTTGTATCATCCAGCATCACATCATGTGGAATGACAGCGCGTGTGTGTGTGTGTGTGTGTGTGTGTGTGTGTGTGTGTGTGTGTGTGTGCATGTGCACAGTGCCCTGTCTTAGGTACAGCATGGTAACTAAGATGTAAAAGTTATTCTATGGGATAAATTTTATTTTAACAGTATAAGCTACCATATAAAATCCCTGAAATCTTGAAAACTTCCTGATTTCAAGTGATTAATAACCTTATAGCCAAGTCTACTGAAACAGGCCATATTATCTATAATAACATGATTGTGAAACTCAAGAATCCAGCTTCTGAGAATTTGGAGACAAAAGGATAAAAGTAAAGAGATTTCCTAACAAGTGTTTGTCACTACAAGATGCTGCTGAGACTCAGCCCTCTATCCCAGGGCAGTGAAGATCTTGCCTGGCTTTAAGCTGAGCTCATTGAAGGAGCACAAAGAAAACACAAGCTGGGAGGAGTTTCATGAAGTGAAGACAAGAAAGAATTGAGATCAGTAGAGGGGCACAGATAGAGGGCACACTGCAGCAACCAAGTGTATTTTTATCTTGTATTCAACTAAGTGCAATGTGACATTCCGAAAAGAAGTGATGCAGAAAAAGAAAAAATAATTATAGGGAGGATAATATATAATAATTAACTACTGAAAAAGAGTAGGCTTTAAATAACAGGATACCAGGGAAGCAGGGATAACTTGAGCTGATTATACAGACTCAATTTCTCACATTGAGGTGAGAGGAGCATTACCATTTAAAATTCACAGCCCTTTAAAAAAAAGCAGACAAAACATGTAATTATTCTCTGCCAACTGATAGAATAAAAGGCTGCCATGGTGTGGGTCCACGTTTAATTTACAAAGTTTCATGTGTTTTTCAAGTTACCTAACCTCCTCTTTCTTGCTTAATTAAAGCACTCAGAAAATCCTTGAACGTCTTAGAAATATTGGCTATATTCTTTATAAGTAGGCACTGAGAGAGAGAGAGAGAGAGAGAGAGAGAGAGAGAGAGAGAGAAATCACAAGACAACAATAGTTAGAGAAATCCATAAGCACTGATTTGTTATTTGAATATCACATAACAAACAAATCTGCACTGAATACAGGTATGTGGTACAATGGGTGTCAAATGTAGCCTCTGAGTCATACATTTTACTGGATTATGCAAAATAACACTAATAGGCTCACCACAAGGGTTACAGAAACCAGTAGGTTCCACTCTGGGCATTGCTCCAGAAATGATCACTGGCAGTAGGGAAGAAAAGGAAATTTATCCTGATACTTTCAAACTCTCTCCAGCCCCCAACATTCTCATTGTTTTATTTTTTTTGTTTTGTGTTTGTTTGTTTGGTTGGTTTTTGGATTTTCAAGACAGAGTATCCCAGTAGCTATGGTGCCAGTCCTGGGAAACTCTTTCCTTTTTAAGCTTCTATGTTTAAGCTAATAAGCCTTGTTGATCCTTATAAAGACAATGCTTATCTTTAGGTGTAAAATAACACTTCAGAAATGTGTCTCTGGAGCGTTCTGTCATGTTCAGCATGTAAGGGTCTTTTATTGCCGAGAGAAGGAGTACATTTCTGTTTTGAGCTAAATATCAGGCCTTTGTTTGATTGACAGCACAATTTCTCAGAGGTTTTGAAGCATGTTTCTTTATTATTATTGTTCCTTGTACTTCAGTCAGATTCTGTTCACTCTTTGAAAGGCCCTAGATCTAAGATTATATATCCTTTTGCCAACAGGGAGCTAAATAAAGAAAGTTTGCAAATGCATAGTAAAATATAATTATTGTGATGGTTAGATTTTACACTTACATTTTTAAATTTAAAAGAGAAACATTCTCTGCATCACTCTCCAAGTAGTTGAGAAAATGCAGTTTTGAATTGGAATTATATAGAGTAGAAATTAGATATAGCTGACTCTGTAGTTTTCATTGTGTGAGCATGACTCTGCCTCAGACTTCTCAGAGACATTTGAGGAGTTACAGAAGTTGATTCGCTAAGAAGGGTCATAGGTGTCTTGGTCCAGCCTTAGCTGTGTTTGACACATAGAGATTTTGAGCTTCTGAAGCACGAAAGCTTGTTTCCCAGATGATGATTTATTTGGTCTCTGAGAATCATTTGGATTCTATAGCTGAGTCAGCTGTTCTTCATGAACAAGTCAATGTTAAGCGTCGACCTTCACGGCCCCATATAGAGCCATTGTAAAGGTCAGCAGAGCACCGTGAACCACACATGGGATTATGAAATGATAGAGATGTGGAGAGAGACTTGAGGCATTACCTCTTTCTCTTTAATGGGGATGAAAATGAGGTGAGGCCTGGATCACTTGAATCAGTTGCTAACCCACTAAATCATCTTTTTTTGTTTTGTTTTGTTTGTTTGTTTGTTTTTTGTTTTTTTGTTTTTTCGAGACAGGGTTTCTCTGTGGCTTTTTTTGGGAGCCTGTCCTGGAACTAGCTCTTGTAAACCAGGCTGGCCTCGAATTTACAAAGATCTGCCTGCTTCTGCCTCCCGAGTGCTGGGATTAAAGGCGTGTGCCACCACTGCCCGGCTCTAAATCATCTTATAATTAGGAATAATAGTCAGAGTATTGGGTTCAGTTGTTCAGGAACCCCCCTGTTTACCATGTAAGCTGGTTACCATTATCACCCTCATTCTGTGGTGGGGAAAAACAGAGCCAAAGATGATTCTTGGTCTCTATTTTGGTCTCTCATTTAGAATGTGGTGAGATTGGGCACAGATGGCCGGTCCTCTGAGTCGATGCTCTTCAACACTGGAAACTCACACTCTAGTACAGGGATGGGAAAACTTTTATAAAGACCCGGAAAGTAAATCCAGCAGGCTTTTCCACTGCAGACTCTGTAGCAATAATGCCATGTTGTTTGTTATGATATAAAGTCAGCTAGGGGATGATACATTAAAACAAACAAACAAAAATGAGCTTGTACTTTTGTGAAACTTCCAACTTTAAGCTAGGCTAAGGGCCAGTTTAGTGTGCTAGCCCCGGATCAGTCACTCAATGCCTCACTATAATTAGTATAATTGAGGCACAAGTCCCATGAATGGGACATATCTATATGCATATGCTCACACACATACATACACATATACGTGTATGTACATGCAAAATCTCAGAGGGAGGAGTGATTTATCTTGTCTGCGAAAGGTTAGGGAAAGTAGTCAAACCATATGTCGAAAAATAAGCAGCGTAAAAACTGCCAAGAAGAAGGATATTCTGAGGAGAGGTGACAGCGTAAGGCAAGCTTCTGGGGGCAGGGCACTGGAAAAGCAGTGTGTGGTTTTCTAGGTAGGTCCTTTAGGTGTCTAACAAAGAACAACAGGAAGGAAGCTGTGGGAGGTGGGATCAGGGTGGCGGTCTGTGGCGATCCTACAGCAGGTTTAGGGGTTTGGTTTCAGGTGGAAAACTGGGAGGTATTAGGAACCCTTTTTGAAAGAGAGCATCATTTGATTCACACTTTAAATTTTAATTCTTTGTGCAGGGCTATAGTTCATTCAATCAAATCCTTGTCGCATTGACATGAAGCTTGATCCTTAGAGGCAACATAAAAATTCCAGGGCATGGTAACATTCACTCACAATTCTAATGTTGAGGAAGTAGAGACGAGAGGATATCTGGTGTGCGCTGGCTAGCCAGCCTAGCCTACTCATAAGATGGTAGGCCAGTGAGAGACTCTGACTCAAAACACAAGATGGACAACCCATAAGGAATAATGTCTGTGATGGATTTTTGCTTCCATACATACACAGACTTGTGTGTACGCATGCACGTGCGTGTGCACACACACGCGGTTGTGATCTTAACTTCTTCAGGTTTTCTTCAGAGGGAGACCTATGAGTCAGAATATTTTAAAGTTATCTTCTTTGTATTGAAACGATTCAACTTTTGTAAGAACTTAATTCCAAGAAATATGCTTTGGGAAAAGAAGCATTAAAAAACTAAAAACAAAATGTCGGCTTATTAATTTGTGAAGCTACTCCAACTTTGGTGTTTTGTTTTATTTTTGTCTTTTTCCAATGCCCTGGAGCTCTACTTTATTTAATAATCATTTCCCCTTTAGGCTCACAAGTAGTTTTCATGTTATTCATGAATAGGAGAGTTTCAAATTTACTTTCATCTAGTCAATCCTCAATAGAAATATTTAATAGAAATGCATAGTTACAAGAAGTCCATCATACACCACCACAAATTATCTGGAAAGATACAGAACATAGTGCTGGTGTTTGGTTCTGAGTTCACCTTGAAAATAATGTGAAACAAGTCTCTAAGAATGAAGGGGTAGACAAGAGCTATGACCTATACATAGGTACCTGCCAGACTCATCTAGATCCAGCCACCAGTAGCCACCACACCATGAACATGCTAATTCTTAGACTGTAGATAAACTCACATGGTATCATGTTATAGAAGATGTTTCAGAAAATAAAGTAGTTTTTGTGTGCACGATACCTGGCAAATCCAAGCAAACCTTTATGGCCTCAATGAGTTAAGATAGGAATCATTCATTGCTCTTAAAATATATTTTGATCCTACCCTGTGAAGTGGTCAGTAGAACCAGAATTGAGTCACAACAGACTCTACGATTCCCAACACTTTGGAATAATATACGAGTAGTTTAGACAGAAAGTACATAAAATCACATTGAGATATTTAAAAAATAACTTCTGGAGAAAGTACCTTCCCCCTCATAACATAATCTACAGACTAAGCTGTCTCCAACATAAGCCTGCAACTGTGCACAATGGCTAGTTTTTGGCATTAGCAGAGACACTCCTGCTTAGATCTTAATGCGATATTAATTAGATTCTACTATCTTCACAATAGGAATCTCAGCCTGAACCACAATCAAGTTATTAATTGTCTGGAGTGAACCTTTATCTATCCCAGGAAAGGCATGAAAATTTTAACAAAACTTCTCTATAATTCTCTTAAAGTGGAAAATCCATCGATTGATTTAATATTAAATTCAATTGTGCAGATGTATTCTTTGATTCAAATTATTAACATTGCACCAAGGATCTCTGCAGCTACGTCATAAGAGGTAGCAGCCTGAGACTTTCTCATGATGTCATTGATATCTTCATGTTGCTGGCTTCATAAGTCGAGTGGAGAATTCTTTCTACTTACTCAAATTTCTGGTAGAGAGTTTATCTGGTTGGTGGGATTTCTTAGAGCTTGTGTGTCTACACGTCTATAGAAAGGCTGTTTGGTGAAGAATTTTATTGGTTGAGTATGACAGCTTGTGTGTGTGTGTGTGAGAGAGAGAGAGAGAGACAGAGAGACAGAGAGACACAGAGAGAGAGCATGTGAAAAAAGAGAGTGTTCTTGCTGCTTTTTATAGTTTCAATTTGATTGTCACCATTGGGTCATCTCTATATTTTATGAGAATGTCCTTTATGAACTTGGACTTCAGATTTATAGTCACCTATTTTCTGGCTTTTTGAAGAGAACCCAGTCATAATTTCTGATTTCGTTTCCCTGATATAGTGTGTCATTTTCATTTGACTGCATTTACCATTTCTTCTTAATATTTCCATATTATCATTTGATCATCTATAGCAATGTCTCTGATCCCTGATGTTGATGGCTATGTTCACTCTCTTGTGTGTAGCTCATTTTCAAGATTGATTTCCATGAGGCCATTAAAACCCAAAACATCCATTGAAGGGAACGAGTTAACTCATTAACATGCCATCAGCATGAAAACAATTATGCTGCCTCTTGGGGACGATGGAAAATACAGTTCCCACATTCATTTCCGGCAATGTGTTTGCTCTCTTGTGAAACTCTGGTTAGTACGGGCTACTTGAGAAGTTACAATCATTTTCCTTAACTCTCCACAATTTGCTTTTCCTGGAAAATGCAAAGACAGAGCAGTGAAGCTCCCTGTGTCTCCTGTCATCCATAATCATGTTACATGTATCGCTACACACGTACAATCTTCCCCGCAAGAAATGACCTCACACAGGGTGATGGTGGCACACGGCTTTAATCCCAGCACACGGGAGGCAGAGGCAGACGAATCTCTGTGAATTAGAGGTCAGCCTGGTCTACCAAGTGCGTTCCAGGATAGCCAGGACTGTTATACAGAGAAACCCTGTCTCAAAAAGAAAATAACAGAGAAAGAGAGAGTATCTCACTTTATTCAAACCTTAGTATTTAGTTTTGAAAGCATAAAAAGAGGGCTGGCGAGATAGCTCAGTGGTTAAGAGCACTGACTGCACTGGCAAAGGCCCAGAGTTTGGGTTCCAGCCCCTACGTGACTCACAACAGCCTATAACTCCAGCTCCCAGGGATCCAGCGCTCTCTTCTGGTCTCCACAGTAATTGCACTCACATGTGCACATAGCACCCTACGTGCTTACAAATAAGCATAGTTAAAAATAAAGCATTTTATATTTACCCCTTCTGATAATTTGTATTCTTCCTTGTGGTATAAGCTTCTACTTGTCACTTCCCGTACTCTGAACTTGCACTTGCCAATGTTCAGTAATTCTGAATTCCTGTCCAAAAGCACGAGGGTCATCATTCCAGCATAGACAGAGGAGAGGCTCATAAGTTCAAGAGCTACTAAAAGACAATGGCTGAAAGAGAAGGACAGTCAGTTTCCTTGAAGGGTGCGGCCCCCTTTAGACCAACCCTACTCTAATGAGCAGCCCCACATCTATGGACATATGGGCGGCACCGGTTAGGTACAGTGAGTTAAGAAAAGTGACTTGAAGTTGGGAGGGATCATGAGGTGGGTATCCAGCAGGATCCGAAATTGGAAAATATGGAGCGGGTGAGTGTGATTATTAGAATATACATGTGTGAGATTCTCAAATCATAATTTTAAAGTAGCATATTTAAAATTAGAGAAGAAAACCAGATCCCGCTGTGACATATCCTTGAAGGTCTACACTCACCCCACTTTTCTTGTACCCATCCTTCCTGCTCATCCCCTTCCTCCTCCCAAATGTTGCCATCCAATTTCCACAACTTTAGTTCTGCTTCTCCTCCTCTCCAGATAGAGTGGTCAGCTTCTATTTCCCACCTCCAACTTTGCCACCCATCCTGCTGCTTTCTTCTTGCCGTTAAATCTATCCATTCTTTTTTTTTCGTCTTACATATTTTTACTTTTCATTCCAGAATTGCTTTAAGGTTCCATTTTATTCCTTAAAGTTCTTCATTTAAATTCTTCCAGTCCATCATTATGTAAATAATTTCCTGTACATCCTTGAAAAAATAGATCTATAAGAGATACATAGTGTTCTTGTTTGGCAGTTAAAGGTTTGACTCGCACTGGAATGGGTCTCTACTGTTTTTTATTTTCTTGAATCGGGGATACACTGTCCTCTTATATCACATGACTAGTACTGTTTTTCCTATTACACACAACATAATCGCGATAAGAAGGAAGTTCTGAAGTCTGCTATCTTTGCTGAAAGTAGTCTTTTTGTTATGAAAGTGTTAGGTGGTATTCATTGTTAGCGTTCATTTTGGTATCAGTGAACTGTTAATTTGGCAAACTTCAAATTCTGCCTGGATTTGACATTGCTCAAATGCTCTTGACATGTTTCTTGATTCTAATTGCTACCGTGTCACCTGGATTCTCAGGATGAGCAGCAGCTGATATCTCTTTAGCTGTCCCGCTGCTACCTCAGCACCGCACTTCTCCCCACCTCTCAAGTTCCAACATAAAACAAGGTCGCAGTTGATGTTAGGATGCTGAGTTCTCCTTCCTAGCTCTTCGTTCTCCTCCCACATTCTCACCACTATGGGAGCCCATCAGACCTTAGCAACCTGTAAGCCTCTGGTTTCTGCTTGAAGTCATGATCTCTGGCAAAGTTAAATCAAGAAATAAATCCTACTTGAAGGATTTTCTTCTGTTTTCCAAAATCATTTAGCCAGAGCCTGTGAGATGGTTCAGCGGGTAAAGGTACTCACTGCCAAACCTGCGTTTGATTCTTAAAATCTGTGTGGTAGAAGAGAATTAACCCGACTCCTGCAAGTTGTCTCTTTTCTCCACATACATGTTGTGGCATGCACGCATTACATACACACACACACATACACACCCAGCCAGATAGATAGATAGATAGATAGATAGATAGATAGATAGATAGATAGATAGATAGATAGTAGGTAGGTAGATAGATGATAGATAGATAGATAGTAGGTAGGTAGGTAGATAGATGATAGATAGATAGATTAGATAGATAGATGGTAGGTAGGTAGATAGATAGATTAGATAGATAGATAGATAGATAGATAGATAGATAGATAGATAGATAGAAGGTAGGTAGATAGAAGGTAGATAGATAGTAGATAGATAGATAGATAGATAGATAGATAGATAGATAGATAGATAGATAGATGAATGGCTGAAACAAAAGCTTATTCAGACTATCCTGGCACTTTTGACTTTAATGTCATTTTTTTGTATTGGTTTGAAATTACCTTCTGGAAGGTCCACTTAATGCAAGCTATTTTGCTATAAACAGATGTTAATGATTTACTCTCTAGTCTCACTTCTCATGTGAAGTCGTAAGATACTAGATACAGATTCCATTTTCATGGCTATCATATAAGACCTTGAAGTCATAAGAGGCCAGGGGACAGTTGTTAAGAGAACTTGGCCCTCAGTACACTCTGGTTTTCTCCAGCTTCATTCTTACTTTTCCTACTCTCTGATCTGCTCCGTTTCTCTGTTCTACATTACTTTAACAAGTTCCTGCCCCCACACTCTGTGTCATGTGTCCTGTTGTCCCTAAACTCTCAGTTCTCCAAAGTATGTTTTATAATAACTGATTTACTTCTTTGAAAAAACACAATGAAAAGATTTTCCAACCTCACCATGAATAATATCTTAGACCACTGTCATTGCCAGAAGAATTATTTTTTTTTTAACTATAAGACCTAATTTGAGTTTGGGACTTTGTGGAGAATTTGTTGGTGTTCTCTCTCTCTCTCTCTCTCTCTCTCTCTCTCTCTCTCTCTCTCTCCCTCCCTCCCTCCCGCCCTCCCTCCCTCCCACCCTCTCTCTCTGTCTCTCTTTCTTTCTCTCTCTCTCTTTATTTCTTAACAAGGCCTCATGAATCCTAATTTTGCAGCTAACACTGATGTGATTTCTGCCTCCACCTCCTAGGGACTGGGATTGCGTCACCACACCTGGCCTTGGGAAATACCTAATTTTTGAAGTTACCAAGTCATTTACTAACTTCCAAATTCTGATTGCAAATTAACTTTTCATTCTTTTCTGCCTTGTACAAGCTGAATTCAAGACACATTATTCTATTTTGTTCACAATATCCTCCCCACTCTACATCTTCCTTCATTATTTTCCACTTGCCAAGCATGCTAATCTTCTCCAGTTAAAAATAACATTTCCCTGTAAAGCTTTAGAATTAATCACACTTGGGACTGAATAAGCACTTTTGAGCCACAAGTGTGTTCTTTTATCTGCTCTTCTTCTGTCTTGTCTTTCAGTAAGATATCCTCCTACTGTCATAAACATTTTGTGGGAAGGATGCTGTATTAATTTGGGTCTCAAAAACAGCAGTGCTAATTCTCCATTGTAGCTTCAAAGTGCTGCCCTGTGCCAGGTGGACCCCAGGTGCTGCTGTCCGCCAGGCAATTTGAGAATATTCCTGCCCACTCCAGGCTGAGACCCCCAGCAGCCTTTCCATGCTGCGTGTTCAGCAAATGCCTGGGGAATCTAATTACACCCACTTAAACCATATTTTCATAAAATTGAAAGGGACATGATGTCCTCCCTCCTGGTGCATCATCTATCATTTTCTCGGGTCCTACATATCTAATAGAGATTCTATGAATTATGACTGTGCTCTTTTGTCAAGCTCACATTTTGTCAAGCTCACAATTGAAAATACGAACGTTCAAATAGCAAAGGTTCATTGTGGGCTTACGTCACCTTCGTGTCCGGCATTCACTCTCAAGATCCGGTCTAGATTGTGTTCCATCTAGACCTGCAATTCAGTGTGTGTTCCCAATTACTAGAGCTACAGCTCGTATTGTCACGGATGGATCTATCTTCAACTTTACTGACAAATGAAAACGGTGTGCATGGAGATTTGTCATGTGAATGTTACAGTCATTCTCACAGGCAAATTCATAAAGGAATCCATCACTTTGTCTCTGGGTGTGTGTGTGCATGTATTATTTAAAATACTTATGATCTAGGCTCTCAACACCTTCCAAATATGCAATATATGCTGTACTCTCTCTCTTCTAAACATATTTTCCTCGTGACTGCCATGTGGCCAGTGTCCTCCACTGCAACACTGGCAACTTTAGAAGAACTCTGTTCTTTATTTATATGTTTTTTTTT
>JAQHUG010000082.1:1438238-1443238 GCA_028555095.1 Dicrostonyx torquatus
GTACATTTTCTTGACTGGTGATTGATGTCAGAGGGCTCAGCTCACTGTGGGCAATGCCATCCTGCACTGGTGGCCCTGGGTTTCTAAAAAGGAGACTGAGCAAGCCATAGGAGCAAGCTATTTTGAAAACCAGGACGGCCTCTGCATCAGGTTCCTAAATGACTTAAATTCCTGTCCTGATATCCCTCAGGGATGAGCTGTGATGTGGAAGTATAAACTGAAGTATAAACCTTCCCCCCCGAGTTGTGTTTGGTCATGGTGTTTTTATCACAGCAGTAGAAATCCACTAAGACATTATTCTTTCTTCTCTGAAGAGGCCCCAGACTGTTTTTCATAATGGCTATCACAGCTTACCATGGTAGGTACTTGAGGAAGCAAGATGTGAATGTTTGAAAATGTATGTTTTCCCCAAGTTCTTCATTTTAAAAAAGGTGTCATCCTCACACTTTAGAGATAGGTGTTGTCCTATCTCTAAAAAGAGAAACTTGGAAAATAAAGTCAGTAAGTGATGAGGAAACATTAGCCACTGCCATTACTTCATTATTCAATTAATCCTTTATTTTTTATTTTAAAATAATTTTCCTTACAATATATTTTGATTATATTCTTTCCCCTCCCCCCAAATCCTTCTAGATCCTCTCACCTTCCTACCTACCCAACTCCATGTTCTTTTTCGCTCTCTAAAAAAACAAAAAAGGGAAAAACCACAAAAAATATGAAAAACAAAAATCAATGAAACAAACCAAAAGAAAATATGACAAAAATATCAAAGCAAAACAAAAAGTGCACGTGCGCGCGCACACACACACACACACACACACACACACACACACACACACGCACACACACTCATCAAAACCAAAATAATAATATGATCTGTTTTGTATTGGCCAACAGATCTGTTTTGTATTGGCCTGGGCACCAGCCTGCCTAGAGTGTGGTTGAAACAGCCAGTGAGATGTTGTTGGAGAACATAAGATTTTTCCTGTTCCCTGGAGTTGTCAAGATCCTGAGACTAGATAGGCCATGGACCTAGGGGAAGCCTGTAGTATTTTTCCACTAAAGGAACATAGCAATAAAAAGACTCCTGATGACATATTGCTATATCCCGTATTGTTATACCTGTAGATCAATGCCTTGCTCAACTCTCATCAGAGAAGCTTCTTGCAGTACGTGGGAACTAGCACAAGGACCCACAACTGAACACTGTGCAGAGAGCAAGAATTTTGGAGTCTGCATCACTAAATGGGATGTCTCCATCAAATCTTTCCCCTTGGGGCTCAAGAAAACCTCTGGAACAGAAGTCAGAAGACTATAAGGCCGGAGATGATGGATGATGCCGAAGGGTTCAACAGGGTCTCAGTCTGTAGCCCAGGCTGGCATGGAGCTCATTATATACCTGGTGGGGCTTGAACTTGTCATGATCATGTTGCATCACAGACAAGCATGCTGATATGATCTCAAGCCTTCTATTACTACATTCCATGATAGAAACAGGCAGTGGTGAGTTTATTGCTCAAAGAATGACAACATGAATTGGTAAATAGTCTGTATTATCAGATTCACATCCAGACTTCTTTAAGAGCCACTTACTTCTGCTCTTGTTCTGTACTTTAGTAAGAATATTTAGTTAGCTATCAGTTCTTCAAGAAGTTAAAGGGTCATGCTATACAAAATGTCACTCTGCTGTGACATTTTGATTTCTGAAACTATGATGTTTAAGAATATGGTAGCATGACATGTTAAATAAATAAAGATCCACACACCATTTGCTGTTTCATTATTTCTTTTCATTTTAGAAAGATTTTAGCCCTCAGGGCAGGTCATGGTGGCTCAAGCATGCCTCAGGTGCTAGAATCTCAGAGGCCAAGGTCACTATGACCTCTTCAACTTGGGAATTTGAGACCAGCCTGGGCATCATCATGGTGAGACCTCCATTTCTATGTCCAAAATGAAAAAGCCAATTATGAGACGCCTTAAACACATTGGAAACTGTTCCTTGCATGCTTCAGTGTGTTTTCAATAACACAGACATGTAGACACAACACATGAGCATCCATCAGCAACCAGGCCGGCAGCTGGGTAGACACTAGTAATTGCTGTGGCTGCTTGCCTGCTGAATACATGATTCAATGAGAAGCTGATTAATCTGATACCTGACCCCACGCCATGCAGGCAGGGTACAGACACAGTCCTAGGTGAGGGGGCTCACTACTCTTGTTTACAAAGGAACAAGACAAATGAGAGTGCCTTCACATTGTCCATGAAGCCTGGAAGGAACATATATTGCAATGTTATTTCACCCACCCTGCAAACAGCAGCAAAACTAGAATTAACTAGAATTTCCCTCCCTACTTCTCTAGCAGTAATCCTGTCACTATTCCCACAGCCAATGAATTCTAACGACCACAATAAGTCAGAGGACCTCTTGTGTTCTGCTTGCTAAGTCAAGTGGAAACAGAAAGGAGTGGAGCTTCCTGCATGGAATATTCTAGATTTCTTCAAACTGGGGCATTTTGGCTTCTTACTTTGTGTACATTTCTGCAAAAAAAATGATTCATAGAGGAATAAATTATAGCAATAAATACTGATGCTGCTTTGACCAATTAAAGTTGCCATCTGCTTAATTTCTTTGGAGAATTCCTCCAGAAAAGTCACCTTACAGTTGATTTATGGCATCTTGGGAGCTTTCCACCAAGCAGGAACCAAAAGTTTTCTCTCGCCTCATTTAAGAAATGTGCACTACAGGAAAGGCAAACTTCCCAAATGTAAATGGATGAGACAGCAGTTTTGGAGAAACTCTCATTCCTAAAGGTCTCTCATGTCAAGTTCCTGGAAGGAAAGATTTAATTTTACTTTACATTTGTTGAAAGAAGCAAAGTGAAATCCTAAATAAAGGGTGACGGGCTTAATGCATCTGAAGGGTGGCTATTCAGAGACGCCCCAGAAAGGAGGGACGAGAGAATGGGCTTACCATGGGTCTCAGAACACGGCCTTGCTTAGCTTGGTACCACGTCAGTTGTGGGGGGACATTCAAGCTATCTATCACTTGTCAGCCACGTGATTTGGGGTTTGTCCTTCACCTTCCAGGAAATCACGCGAAAGGACAATCACTTCTCTTCTCCAGGAGATCACAGCAAAATGATGGAGACACTTCCCTACCTGACCTTAAACCGAAAGCGATGGCACTGTATTAGCGCCGTTAGGTGAAAGCTAGCGGGAAAACTGTGGCATAGCTGTATGAATGGAGACCGTCCCTCCTGGGGGAGGAAAGAAACCCCAGTGGCTTAAGAAACTAAGGAAACACACAAGCTAAGAAAGACACAGGAATCATAGGCCTTTCCCCAAGGAACAAGCAGTGACAGTTGCTAGGGAGGGGCATCCTCGGTGGAGCTGCTTGCCAAGTGGGGGGCAGCTTGGCATTTGGCTCCAGGGGTGCAGCTTTCGTAGCTGTCATCTATGCTGGGGTTCTCTGGTGATGTATCTGCCTCTGCGAGATACACAAGCATCCTCTCACCTACATCTCTGCAAGGAAGCCCAGTCAACTCATTAATTCACCGAGCTAGCTTGGTGTCCTATCTGGGGCAATAGTTCATTAGTTCATCTCTTCCCCAAGAAAATTCACACAATTGATGTGGGAGTGTTCTCCTGTATTTTGTATTACTCTTATTGGTTGAATAAAGAGCTGCCTGGCTTATAAGATGGGTCAGCCCTTAGTGGGCGGAGTAGACAGAACAGAAGTTCTGGGAGGAGAAGAAAGGAAGTGAGTCAGACACCATGAGCTGTCGTCGCAGATGGATGCAGGTTAGACCTTTCCGGTACGTCACCATGTGGTGACTTATAGACTTTTATAATGGGTTAGTTTATGAGGTGAGGGCTAGCCGGGAAAAGGCTAGTGATAATAAGCCAGGCAGAGTTTAAATGAATACCGTCCTCACGTGGTTATTTCAGATGCAGGCGGCCAGCCGCTGAGTGGGCCAGTGGCTGGCAGCTGGGGAACACAACACGCACCCCTCTCCACCTATATACAACACACAATAGAAACAGTGAGCTTACACTAGTTAATTCAGATGGGTTGAGTATGCGATGCATGCATTATGTTGCAATTCTTAGTAAAGACTGCTCATCCTGTCTGTGTAACTGGTAAATACAATGAAGCTGGTTAGTGTGCACGAATCTGGCCCAGCTTGAGAATCTCATGAGGCAAGGGCTGGGTTGCTATCTATCATTACCATTCGCTGGTACAGTTTTAATATATTTCTTCTCACTCTCTGAGTCCAATGATGAAATACTGGGAAGCAGGCAGTTTCTCAAGGAGAAAAAATAAATTTGCTCATCTTTTCATTAATTTGTAATTAGTGTGTCATAGAATGAAACTTCATTCTGAAAAGGGCCGGAAGATTCTTGATCATCACAGCTAACATTTACCCAGTGTTCCCAGAGCAAACTGCATCTCGATTAGGACGCAATGCTGATTAAAATGCACTTATTAAAAATTAGCTCTTTTTATAGATGAGAAACCTGAGAAACAGAAGAGAGAATCCATCTCCCAGTGTCGTGACACTCGTTGGTACAAAAGAATGGGTTCTGAGCTCAGCGAGTATATTTTGCTATACCCCCTCCAAAAAAAAAAACAGTTTTGTTCAAAGAAATTCCACTGATAGATGTTTAAATTATCTGTGGTCCTCCAGCAAAACAAAACAAGTATGATACAGGTATAGGAGACAGAGAAAGTGAGGAAGGAGGGCGAAAGGAAGGAAAGGGGGTGGAGAAGGGACAGAGGGATGGGGAGAGATGGTTGGGCTAGCATGTGTCTAGGGACTGTGCTCGGCATGCTGTGTCACTGATATTATTTGATGGAGACCCAGGGGACTTAAAACTTACTGTATAATATATAAAAGGGAGCTGGTTTGCTTTCTGTAGCCACAGAGGAGCAAATGCATTGGCTAAATGGTGGTCTGTGTTTTGGGGTATCTGAATTAAGCCTAAAACCTTGATAT
>JAQHUG010000082.1:1445738-1459113 GCA_028555095.1 Dicrostonyx torquatus
GGACACAACACTTCTCTTTTCTCCACACACACGGTGAGAACTCATGGCTTTTTATCCTTTTGATAGCAGCCATCCTTACTGTGTGAGGTCATCTTCATCGTCCCACAGATGCCTTATATCCCATCAGTTCTCAAAAAGAAAAAACGGGGGCCTGGCAAGATGGGCCAGTGGGTAAAGGTTTTTGCTGCTAACTCTAACAGGCTGAGTTCAATTCCCAGGACACACATAATGAACTTCTACAAGCTGTCCTCTCATCTCCACTTGTGTGAAGTAGCTTATGGTCTCCTACTCCCTGTCCCCCAACAATAAATAGATTTTTTAAAAAAAAAATCTTGTCATTTCTAAAGAAACCTAATCGAATTTCCCGTCAAAGCTGTCATCCACCTCCCTCTGCTCACTAGGATATATAAGTCCTTTTACCTTTATCCATAGAATAAGACAGCTATTTTGTTGGCCCCTCTGTTCAAATGGGTGAGCTTTCTCTTTATTAATCTAACTTTCGTCTATTTGATCTGCAGGACTAATTTAAGAGGGCTGAGGAAATGGTTGCTGTTGTTGTTTTAGATAAAAGCACTTTGCTGGGGATTTCTGGAGACCATTAGGAGGATGTCAGAAATGTAACATCACGATGAATCTCAACTCAGCTCTTGGGGCCAACTCGGTTTCCAGACCTCACTGCCCTGGCTGTGCTGCAATTCATGCTTCATTTTTAATTCAACCTTCTTTTTTTTTTTTCCTGAGCAGATGATATTGATCCAGAAGATTGGCACGAGAAACACCCAAAACCTGAGCTCCGAAATCGACTTCCCCTGAGATGCTGACACTCCAGATGTGCACGGCATGGAACAAACACCCCAGTGTTCAGTCTTAACAGCAGAGTCAATTTCCCCCTCTTCCTTTCTCCTTCCTACACAGAGATTTCCTGGTATTTAAAGTGCAGCTAACAACATTGCTTGCTCTTTGAATTTTCAGCGGCATATGCACAAAAATTAAGAAATACTTAGGGAAAGTAATTTAATTTTGCAAACGCAAAGCTAATCTGCTCATCATAGAGGCAGTAAAACATAAGAGGTTTCTATAAGGAAACTCTCTGGTAGGGAAAAAACTCACAAAAATAAATTACAATGAGGCCAGGATCTAGGAAGCAGTACCTCAGAGGTGGAGGCACATTTATTTGGCCTGGAGTTTAAAGCCATAGCAGCTTCAGACACCAGTGTCCTCACCAGTCTGTTTGAGGTGACTCTGTGCCTCCTTAGCCCTCCCCACACCCCCACTCTTTCTCCTTGCAAGACTTCTGGATCCTGACAGAAGAAAATAATGTGAGGGTTTGTTTGGTGTCAATACATGGTCATCTTTCTTTGAAAAATACATTTATTTAGTTATTGAGAGGGAGGAGAGGGCTCACGTGGAGGCCAGAAAACAATTTGTGGGACTCAGCTCTCTCCCCAGTGTTTGTGTACTGAAGATCAAACTCTGGTCCTCAGACTTGGTGGCATCTGCTAAGCCATTCTTGCTGGCCCCACACATTTCTCTTTCTAAAGGAGGTTTCAAAAGCTGCTTTTAATAAGAACTTAGAGCTATCTGTGTTTAGATCCTAAGTAATTTGACCAGAATATTTTTTTTCTGTACAACTATTAAAGATCTTTGGGAATGTCTCAATACTAATAAGGTTAAAAGTGGATTTAAAAAAAAAACAAAATAAAAAATATCTCTTAGCAGTTTCTCGCTATGTCTATTCTAATTGCTTCAGGCATTAGACTGCTGTATCAGAGGCTTTTATTTTCTGTGTTAATGTGTTGGGGGGAACACATGTGGATACAACTCGACCCATGTACACACCCATGTAGAAGCTGATGACAACCCTTAGGCATGATTCCTCAGACACTGTCCACTTTGGGTTTTTTTTTGGGGGGGGTCATAATCACTGTGACTTGTGATCATGTGACCACTGTGATCATGTTAGAGCTAGCTCCTTACAAGTCCTAGGGATTCCCTGTGCCAGGATTACAAGCATGCACCAGCACAGCTTTCTTATTATGTGGGCTCTGGGGACTGGACTGGGGTCCTCATGTTTACCCACAAGCACTTTGCTGGCCTGATGTATGCCGCTGACGTATTATTATTATTATTATTATTATTATAAATTATAAATTATTTTTGTTAGCACCATGAAGTAATGGGTTCTGTCGTGATATTTCATACATGACTCTTTAAACTTCATATACCCAGACCACTATCACATTGTCTTACTCCATGACCCCACTTCCCCTCTGGCTAGCTCCATTCCTTTCCCTAAAATAATCTCTCCTGTTATGTAATTTGTATTTAATTGCCCCACTTAATACCTCTTTTCCTCTTCCATGATTTAATAATTTTCTTCAATAAATACACAGTACAGGATATTTTTCTTTGCAACATGGATGGTGGGACAGGTATTCTTAGACCACGAGGATGGAAATTCACTCTCTGATGTGTAAGAGCTGTGAAGGAGCACTCAGGCAGCTTCTGCACACCATCTAAAAGATCCCAAGCCACATGTGTCTGCCTGTCACACACATGTCAGCTACCCATCCTTTTCCTAACTGTATCTGAAAGTCCAGGACACCTTCCCTCATCCTAAACAACATGTCACCGAAAAAATATGGCTAAGAGGACTGGTTTGTATTTTATTCTCACTAATTTTATTCATTATTTCTGTGTATGAGCATGTGTGCTAATGTTGGGGACAGGGGTGGGGCACACATGTGCCGCCTACAGAGGACAATGTTTGGAAGTTTGTTCCCTCCTTTTACCTTACTTAGATTCCAGAGACGTATGCAGCAAGTGTCTTTTCCCTCAGAGCTATGTCCGTCTGACTTGTACTTCAAACAAAGAAACAAAAAACCAGAGATATCAAGTTAGCTTCAGACAATGATGTCATTGACTTCTGGGTCACGTGTCTCGAATGTGGATTCTGTTCAGTGACTGAAACGTCTCTGCACAGATTGGAGACACCACACTGATTTCTGGCTCTGAGTTCCCTATTTGTTTATTTTAGCTTTGTTATCTTTCTTGTCTCTGTGATTCCAAAGTCCTTGCTCTTGTCATTGTCCACACTTCTCCCAAATGCTAGGTTACCAGACTTAAATACTGACTGCCTTTCTGTTGTATTCAGCCTAGAGCCAATGTTTTCTAAGATGGGGTTTTGGCTATGTGTGGTAGCAACATGTGCAATACCAACATTTGGAAAGCAGACCCAAAAGATTCAAGAGATCACGGCTATCCTCAGCTGCAAGGTGACTTCAAGGCTATCCTGGGCTGTATACCCTTACACATGAATTTTTAACACAGTTTCAAAAACCACACAATGTTTAGGCCCCTCCTGATCAAATTTTAGTGTCGAAGACTCTTCTGGAGTTGGAGGTTGTTTGCTTTTTATTTGAGGCAAGAGGTGGCAGACATGGAGGCACATTTTGATGCTCTGTTTCCCTGAAATACTAACAGGCCATGTATAGACGTTCAGGTGTGATACACTCCAATTTATTAATATGTCTCAGACACATGAGATGCTTTAAGAGTAAAAACTGTGCTACACATTGTAGAACTGAAGCTCAGTTGTCCTTTGTCACTAGAGAGTCAAGAAATTACAGCTTGGGAAAGTCTTCATCTTGAATTTTTGCCAGCAAAATAAATCAGAAAACATAATGAGAAAAATCACACTAGCAAAATTAATTTCAAAATATCTAGAAAACAACTAACATTGCATAAAATATTTATTGAGTACATTCTGAAACTTTATTAAAGGGCATAAAGATACCTTAATAGATGCAAAAATATTCCATGTTTGTGGAAAGAAGACTCGGCACTATCAAGATAACATGTAATTTCATTTGCATGCTTCAATTAATCTAGAACTGCATGCAGTTCCAAGCGAATTCTGTTGTATATCTTGAGCAAATTATACACACATATATATATATATATATATATATATATGATTATATCACTAAAGGAAAGGTCTGGAATTAACTTTAAAATATTGAAATCAAACAAACCAGGGAAGCTTACAACATTTTAGTCATTAAAATACTGTGCATTTTGTGCCAGGAAAGAAAAAGAAAAAGATCAATAGAACTGAAGGAAAGACTAAACTCATGACAAAGAGTGTAGGGAAATAAATTCATCAGTTTGGGAAAAAATTGAATCATTCTTCACACAGTATGTTCAAACATATTTCAAGGAGATAAAACCTGTAACTGGGGAAAGCAATACTTCACAGACTTAGAAGACTTAAAAGTGTATGATCTTGCAGTAAGAATAGATTCCTTAAGTAAGTCTGAGAGACACTGGAAGACTCAGCTCTGGTAAAATTAGCAATATTTTACAATAAAACATACCTTAGATGCAATAGTAAAAGCATCATAGAAATGAGAACTAGTACGATGATCAATTTTCATTTATCAATGATTGAATTAAGAAACACTGTGTTGGTTTAACTAAAGGCTCATATATTTGAATACTTTTTCATCAGGGAGTGACACTCCTTAATAGCATTAGAAGGTGTGGCCTTGTTGGAGGAAGTATGTCACTTTAGGTGGCCTTTGAGGATTCAATAGTTCATGCCAGGCCCCATCAGTGTCTTTCTTTTTGCTCCCCGCAGATCAGGATGTAAGACTCTTGGTTGCATCTCCAGCACCATGTCTGCTTGCATGTCTCCATGCTCCCCACCACAACAGTAATGGACAAACTTCCAAAACTGTAAGCTAGCCCCAGTTAAATACTTCCTTTTATAAGAGTTGCCTTGGTCATGGTGTCTTCACGGCAATAGAACAGTGACTAAGATCACCTAGGAGATTAGGATGACACACTGTTGAGGATTTCCAAGAGACTTAGTGCCTGACAGCTCTGATGTAAATGGATGGGTTAATCCCCAGATATGTTCATAATATGATGGCATTGCCAGGATGTGGCGAAAGGTAAGGGTGGAGCCTGGCTGGAGGAAGGAAGTCATCTGAGGAATGTAATAGGCTCCTGTCCATGAACACTTGGTCTCCCAAGCTGGTGAATCTGCTTGGGAGAGGTCTTGGAACCTTTAACAGGTGCAGTCTGATACGGAGGAGGACTTTTGAGAATTTACAGCCTGGCCTGTTCTTTCTCTCTCTCTCTCTCTCTCTCTCTCTCTCTCTCTCTCTCTCTCTCTCTCTCTCTCTCTCTCTCTCTGTCCTGGAAGACAGGATGTGAACTGTTCAGCTACCACTTTACCCTCCGCACCAAGGTATGTAGACCCCTCTATTCTGAAACAACGGGAATAAATATTTTACCCCTTTGGCTTTTGGTTGTTCTCAAGTACTTTAGTCATAGTGATTTAAAACTAATACATAAAAATAAGCAAAGAAGCAGGGGGAGGGTGGTGGGGTAGGGGGGAGCGGGAGGGCAGGGAACAAGGGGAGTAAATGTAAATTTTTCTTTTAACAATAATAAAAAAAGGAAAAAAGAATATATATTTCACAAAATACCAAGGCATACCAGGCCAGAACGAGCTGCTAAAAAGTGCAATCAATAACATAAAAATAAAGAAGCAAATCTCTACGTTTTTGCGACACATCCCCAAGCCTTGACAGTGTTCCCTGAGGTTACCTGATACAAACATTGCTGACAGTGCAGTAGCCACATCTGATGAAGATCAAAATTCATATATGCATATGGTATTTCACATTTTGCCCCTATTTCTAGTGGCAAGACTTTGGAAACAAATAAAATAACCATCAAAGGAAAATGGAGAGATGATACTTGCCAAATTTAATAAACAAAATATTATATCTCAGGGTAAAAAGCAACAGTGAATCTGTGTCTTGGTATTCATAGATCTCTTAGATACATGATCTCAAATAACCAAGGAAGTTAATCTGATGTCGATTTCCATAGCCACACAGCATAATGCACATGTATCAGAAAGGCTAAAACTAAATTAAGGACATAAGTACAGGGTCAGGAGGAACTGTCAATAAGAACCAAAATGTACAGAGAAATGAACGAAAAGAAAAGCTTTCAGGGACTGGAGAATAGCTCAGCCATTAAGAGTACTTTCTGCTTTTGCAGAAGACCCAAGTTCAGCTCTAAGCACCAAGTCAGGTTGCTTACAGTCACCTGTAACTTCAATCCCAAAGCTCTGATGCCCCCTTGTGGCCTCCACAGTCACTGATTTTTTTTTAACCTATGTGCATATGCATGCGTGTGCACACTCAAAACTGCTTCTTTTAAAATATGTTTTAGGTTTTGGTTTTGTTTCTTTTTTTAATTAAAGCTTTAGACCTATATCTCACCTAAGGGAGGGACTCAGTCAGTGATTCAATCCAATCACATGTATGGAAACCCTTCCAAAAAAAAAAAATAGAATTATTTCAGGAACAAACCAAAGGAAATGGTTGAATAAAAAGTGTTCAGTATGGGAGAATGCATAGGGAATTCTATTGAATACAATCCAGGAAAAGCAAAGAGACAGGTAGAAAAATAGGAGCTAGGGCCCTAAATTGCGAAGAATATAAAACTAGTTAGGACTTATATTACAGTGCTGGATGAGGAGGAAATAGGCACATAATTGAGCTAACTCGTTATTACCTACTTGAGTTAATTTTCTTTTGTGCTCTAACCATCAGAATCCCAGCAAATTAAGACACAGATCCACTACTCTGCAGTTTTATAGGCTCACTATTTCAAAATGAGTCTCCTTGGACTAAAACTAAGTGGTAGGCCATCCTTCTTTCTGGAGGCTCTGAAAGAGAATCCTTATCTTTGCTGTTCTGCCTTGTCAGACAGCTGACCATATTCCTTGGCTCTTGTATCCCACTCTTTCATCTTCATAGCTAGGGAAACTGCGCCTCCATTGTTGTCATGTGTACACTTGGTCGCATGAGGAAATCATTGAGATTCTTGGCCCAAAGAGAAAGTGTTTGCGTGCTTGCATATACTTGTGTGTGTGCATGTGTGTTGTGTGTGTAGTACATACATGTTCATGCTTGTGCGTGTGTCTGTGCATGTGAAAACCACACATCAACACTTCTGTCTTCCTTGGTCATTCTCCACCTTATTTTTGAGACATGATTTCTCACTGAACCTGGAACTCTAGAAATCTGCCTGTCTCCCCCTCCCCCAAACCTGGAATTACATACATGCACCACACCCTGCCTGAAACTTTACATAGGTGCAGAGATCCAAACTTGGGTCCTTGGGTTTGCTCAGCAAGTACTTTACCAACTGAGCCATCTCCCCAGCCACAGCTGTGGACATCTTTAGAGAGCCATTTTTCCACCTGCCGTGCCACTGTTGGAGAAAAATCAATAGATTTGATATGAACTTGATAAATCAAGGAATAGCCTAGAAAGCATATTCTTTAATTACCTGAAGGCAGCCACTAGAACAAAACACAGCAAAGAAGAAGACAGGGTTTATTTTTCTATGAACAGCAGAGTCCTGAAACAAAAGGGGGAATTGAGAGAGTCTTGCAATTCCTTAATGTTCCTCCTGTCCCTGCTTAACAGATACATTTTAAATATGTTAACTGTATTTTCATAACACCTTGTTTGTTTCCCTTTGGTCCAGCCTTGGAATGTCAATGGCTTTCTTACCTGCATCTTCAGCCTTGGAACATCAATGGCTTTCTTACCTGCATCTTCAGCCTTGGAACATCAATGGCTTTCTTACCTGCATCTTCAGCCTTGGAACATCAATGGCTTTCTTACCTGCATCTTCAGTCTTGTAATGTCAATGGCTTCCTTACCTATGTTCTCACAGAAGCTCCTTTTACTGCCAGCTTGGCATTCGCTGGCTCACTGTTTCTCGACAGCTTCCTCTGCGTATTTTCTGTGTCCTCGATGGAAACCTTGTCCCTACTGTCCATGTCCACAATTTACTTCTTCTTAGGCATAGTTCCTGAACCAGTCTCCCTAACCCCAGAGGCTTAGCTGAGAGGAACATCTCATGTCACCCTCATTAGCCTCTGTTACACCCCTAGATTCTTTCTTCCATGCATTACATGTATTTTTATATTACTGTTTTATATTGTATGTTTATATTATTATATTATATTTTATATTATACTACTATATATTATATTAAATGTGTGTTTATATTATTATTACTTAATTTCAATTTTTTCTCAATCTCTGCAAAAAATTTTAAACTCTTGACAATGATTTCTACCTACCTTGTTTGCTTATTGTGATCCAAGGGCAGAGAGCATTCATGGGCATGTATAGATCTCCAGATATAACTGAAGACTGGAGGAGAGGGTGCTTACAAATTCATCATTGTGTGCAAGTTATGCTTGAGTCCCTCCTAGAAGGAAAACTCCACATCTTACCATTTTTCTTTTCCCATTCTGAGCGCTCTGTCCTTTGAGAACCCTGTCCTTAGAGAGCCCACCATGGAAAACACTAAATATTGATCTTATCTTTTCCATCACTTCATATAACTTGATTACAACTTACGGGTTAGGGACACTGACGTAGTCAATGCCCAGCTACAGCTTTCTGTCTTTATAAGGTATGAGCCCAGGAAGAAAGAGAAAAAATCAGCTCTTTGCTAACCAGCTTCGCTGAGGAGTGGAAGGGCAGTTCCCAATTGCCATGAGATGACAGGAAATGTGTGGTTGCATCTGGAAAGAGGGCAGGCCAGGTGTGCGAGCGTTCACCTGCCAAGAAGAAGGTCACCAACCTCTCTTCAGTCCCCACTCCCCTATCTTCTCAGGGTGATCAGCCACAAACTACCCATGAGTTGTAATTGGTGGTGTTATTTTCTCCTTCTTCTTAATCCAATAGATGCACAGCTCTGAGAGGAAAAGACACTAACTACCTGTGCCATTCACTAGCAATTTCCAGATGCTTAAAAGAGCGTCTGGTATTTAATAGATAGCCAGCAGGTACTCCAGCGGGAAGGAAGGAGGGAAGGGAGAGAGAGAGATAATTTGGGAAATCGGAAAAAAAAACCTTCAATCATTTTGAACTTGTAATAGGTTACAAAGTTTATTCCTATGTCTTGTTTTCCATAACCTCAGTTCTAAGTTAAATAGAATAGATATTTTTAAGAAAATCTGGAAATTCTTCATTTTCCTGCTCTGAGGACAGGATACAGATGATCAGATCTCTTTTTAGGTTGAAGACTTTATTTTATTCATCATTTGAAACACACCAGTTGTGGTGTGTGTGTGTGTGTGTGTGTGTGTGTGTGTGTTGGTTGGTTGCTTTGGGTGCATGTGTATGTGTGTGGTGGCATGGGTACATGTATGTGTGTGTATGTTGATATGAGTGCACGCATACGTGCTTGTGCATGAGCATGTGGAGGCCTGGAAACCAGTTTAGCTGACTTCCTTGGGTGTCATTCATCATGTTACTGAAACAGTCTCTCACTGGCCTGAAGATCCACCAAGCTGGACTAACTGGCAGGCAAGGGAGTCCCAGGAATCGGCCTGTTTCCACCTGCTCAGCACTGGGGTCATACGCATGAGTCGAAACACCTGGCTGTTTGTTTGATTGTTTTCTTCTTGGTTCTAGAGATAGCTCAGAATCTCATGCTTGCAAGGCAAACAGCATCACAACTGAATCATTCCCCAAGTCTGAGTATACTGGTACTTAACTGCTTGAACACAGAAAGTGAAACCCAGAGAAGCAAGAACCTCACCTGCCAAGCTTTAATATGCTGATTGCTTCGTCAACTTGTTTTGGCTAATTTGCTCAGGACTTCTTGGCCCGAATCAACTGGTTATTCTTCCAAAAAGAGTAAAATAGTTTAGAACTAAAATTGAGATGGGTGGCAAAGAGAGCTGTTTTGCCAAACCTCGACTGCTTCTGAGTTTCTCACTGGTGCTCCAAAAATTGATTTGCCACTTAAGCAAAATCTTTTGAGGGTTTTGTCTTGTGTGTAATCCCTAAAACTCTGTAATCAGCTCTGATTTTTGATTAGAGTGAAAACCTGACCAGAGATTCCATTTATTATAAGTTTGGGCAATATCAAAAGAAGCCAATTTTAATAAAAGTATCTGTCCAGAAAGATGTGAGAGGCTTCTTCCTTCTGCTGTGATAAATACTTCCAGGTGGTATTTGATGGACAATAAGAGTTGTGAGCAGCTGGCATTCAGAGCAGAGCTTGAATTAGAATTTCAGATCATGCTGGCAAGCCTGGGTGGTTCTTTAATTCTTCAAATGGAACACAGTTTGCTCCATCTTACAGAGCATTCTGACGCTAATTAAAATATACTGTATGATACAGAAAATATATGCTATGATATCGAAATAGGCTACCTCCTTGCAAATCCCTACCTGATTTGAGTTAGGAGGAGGCAGGCATCAAACTAAAAACCTCACTGGTTGTTTCTTCCACTTAGCGAAAAGAATGAAGCATTTGCCAGAGGAAACAGTGAAGCTCAGGCTGAGTTTACAGGAGCCAAGTCTTCTGAAAGGATGCTTTGGGTTGCTAAGCAGATGCAAGTGTATTTCACCATTGTAGAGAGCATTAAAAGTGAACACACAAGTTTGCTTCTTGACTGACTAGGTTTCCTCAAGATGCTTTAGATGACAGCTTCAGGGACAGCTAGCTGGAAAGAGTCCTGTCACATTGAAGAGCAGATGCAGTTCACTTTCAACTGATGACTGGAATCTACTTTTAGAGATGTCTATAGTGGTAGAGGTTGAATAAATAGCTGAATGATGACCTTTGAAATGTTACCCTTGTGTATTGTGCAGCTGCAGCAAAGTTCCTGAGAGAAATCCCAAAAAGGAGGATGATTAACTTTGCTCAAGATTTCAGAGGGTTCACTCCACAACTGCTTGAGCAGAACATCATGCTGGAAGTGTTGTCTGAGGTTTTCTGTACTGCCCAATTCCTGCAATCGTTAAGAAATCACACTGAGGTCTACATTAGTTATAATCTGATTGGCCCATTAGCTAAGGCTTCTTATTAATTCTTATAACTTATATTAGCCCATCATTCTTGTCTATGTTAGCACATGGCTCAGTACCTTATTCAGCGAGGGAGTCACATCTTGCTTCTTCTGTGGCTGGGCAACAACTGCAGAGGAATGGGCTTCCTCCTTCCCAGAATTCTCCTGTTCTCATTGACCCATCTCTACTTCCTGTCTGGTTGTCCTGCCTAAACTTCCTGCCTGGCTACTGGCCAATCAGCATTTATTTAAAATATAATTGACAGAATACAGACCATTCTCCCACACCACTGTAAGCATAAACAGGAAAAGGCTGTTCACACTAGTCAGGAAATGTTGTAGGGAGGCCACTAGTTAGTTCCCGGCCATTTAGCCCAAAAATAGTCACACAGAAACTATATTATTTAAATCATTGTTTGGCCCATTAGCTCTAGCTTCTTATTGACTAACTCTTACATATTAATTTAACCCATTCATATTAATCTGTGTATCACCACATGGCTGTAGCTTACCAGCTAAAGTTCCAGTGTCTGTCTCTGGCAGAGCTACATAGCTTCTCTCTAACTCCTCCTCCTTTCTCACAGCATTCTGTTTAATTTTCCTCACCTAGCTCTGTTCCCCTATACCTCTGCTATAGGCCCAAAGCAGTTTCTTTATTTACCAAAGATATTCACAGCATACAGAGAGGAATCCCACATCACCTGCCCTTTTCTGTTTAAATAAAAAGGAAGGTTTTAACTTTAACATAGTAAAATTATATATAACAAAATGTGTATCAAGGAAGAATTACAATTACAATATTTATATATACTTTATTTTCAATCATAATAAAGGAAAATTATATTATTACTATCTACTATACAGCTCCATCAAAGACACCAGAAAGATATATTACCTAAGTAAAAAGAAAGTGCATTGCAAGCAACTTCCAAATCTCTAGAATTGACAGAGACATCTCACTGCCTGGACAGTCAGCCAAAGTTCCTCTGTACTGTTAGGGCATCAATCTCCAGCCTACAGGCTCATAGTATCTGGCACACTTTTCCATGAAGAAGGAAATTTTCAAGACAGTTTGTCAGTCATTTTCTTCTATATCCTACAGAATGTCTAGCAGACTCTCATGAAACAGGAACCCCAAAGGATCATCTCACCTTGAGGCAAGTTCAGTAGTCATTTCTTTGTGAGTCCTGAATGTCCAGTTAAGCAGTCCAAGCAAGAGCAGTTTCTTGCCCAAATAAGTAGCAAACACCATAAGGAGCCTCTTTGGTGCACATCTTCCTCTTGAAGTAATTAGTGCTGCCAGGAGCAGAAATGTTTCTGTCATGAAATGTCCTAACTTCTTAAAACATTTTAAAATACCATATTCTGTAGTCTTTGAAAGGTTTGATGAATACCTATCCATCTGAAATACATCTCTGTACTTCTTGAAAATCTAACATGATTACAAGCTTGACTATTATAGATGATTATCTATTAACCTGTATTTCTTAATTATACATTATATTTTTTAAATGAGCTGTATGAGCACAATGCTTTAATCAAGAGCAGAAATATACAAATAATAAAATTGACCTTAAGTTTGTATCAATAAACCAAGATCCATACCAATGCAAATCTCTATAGCATATCCCCCTTTAAATGTAAAGAAGCATTTACAAACAATATTTGGGAATATGGGCATAGTTATTCTCTAAACTGCTTCCTGCTGTTTATTGGGCAAAGTTATTTTCTGAGGGGTGTTCAAGGCAACCTTTCAGTGGATTTTGGTCCATCAAACCACATCAGTCTGGAAGCAATGCACAAGTTCTCATTCTCTGTGGAAACAAAAGAAGAATCTCTTTTCTAAAGCAACATATCCTTAGACTCAAATTTTGAATTCAAGATACCTTTGATATATATATATATATGTTGGCTTAGCTTAACACTCCCCAGAATCAAATGTCTCTCTGCAGTCAAAAAAGCAAACACAATAATATACATAAATCCAGACCCTCTGTGAATTTTTCATCTTTCCGTGGCTTGTTTTTACTCTATTACATTTCTATAAGTTTAATAATTATTTTATTATCTTCTTCAATCTATGACTGTCTGTACTGTGTCTTGTTAAAGATTTTGTTTTATTTTTTAAAAAACATTTACTTCTTTTTATAACTCTCTGTACTCTTTTTCTTCTCTCTCAAGCCTATGTACATTTATTCAACACTATGACCCATTCAGATGTCTTTTATGTCTGACTCTGTCCCACTGTGTATCTTTAATTCTTTACTATCCAGAAGCACTTCTTAAAATGCTAAGCCCTTCTTATGAACTTGAGAGGCTGCATTGCTAGGGCAAATATGGCACTACCTGCTTATCCCACCCAGCCCAGCATGGTAGAGCTATTTGCTGCCTCTGAGAGCCATGCTCACAGCCCCATTTTCAGGCAGACATCCAGTCTATGTTGTCATTAAGCAAGTTGTAGCA
>JAQHUG010000082.1:1485246-1510673 GCA_028555095.1 Dicrostonyx torquatus
CAGGGAAGTAAGATGCTAGAGCATTACCAGTAAGCCACGATGCACGTGGTTATACACAGATTATTAGAAATGGGCTCATTTATATGTAGAACTAGCCAGTAAGAAACATGAGCCATCGACCAAACAGTTTTTTAACTAATATTACGCTCCGGAATGATTATTCAGGAACTGGCAGGCAGGAGAGAAATCTCCAGATATAGCAATCAGCTGTGATCTTTGTGTGGCTATCTCAAGATACCTAGGAAGTGTACAGTATGCCCAGTATGGACACAATGGTAGTTTTCCTAGCTGTTTGATTGACAGTCATCTTTCTCAAGGTCACCACGGAAGCTAGGGAGGGTCCAGTGACTGCTAATGACGGAGTCCCATTGCCCTGCCTCTAATGCTTTCACACATTACGGGAGAATGAACATCAAAATCAGGGCTTACTCTGAGAGCTTACAGAATTCATTATTTATGTGAAAACTAATTTCAATAAAGCGTTAGCACCTGACAGATGCACCAAGGAGAGATGAGCCTCACTCATCTGTCTCAGTGTGGCTCCAGTGTCCTTGAGAATGTGTTCTTCCCAGAAAAGCCTTCTGTAGATCTCTCAGCCCAAGTCTCAGAACCTCAGAATTCTTCTCAGAAAGGCTATAAGAGATGACTCAACAGTTCTAGGTATCTCATGGATGTAAAGATATGGAAAACTCGGTACATTGTCACCAGAACATCCCATTACCCCTGCTTGTTTCTTTACTTTCTCCTTGGCAATGCTCATACTTTAAACAAGGATGGATAAAATATTTTCTCTTAAGAGTGGCTTGAGTAATGGGAAAGCAGCACCTGAAATAAGCTCCATGAATTTTCTAAAAACAAGGGTGAGTATAAAAATGAAAAGAGACCCTGGAACATCTTAGCATCCTACAGAACTTTACTCAGTGATTTGACGTTGTTTTTTTTTTTCTTTTTCATACAAATATGACTTGCCACAATTTTGCAGTTGGTTCCTTTCAGATAAGAGGGCTCCTTAGAGTTTCCTTTCGTACAGTCACATTTCCAAAAAAAAAAATTGTTTATTTCAATGCTCTGAAAAAAAATTGGTAATGCGGCCAAACTCATCATCCGCTTGTGTTTGCAAGAAATGGAGTGAGGCTATTATAAAGTGTGGAGGGGAATTATTTGCCAGCAATAGCATGAATATGTTTAGTCAGATTTTGATTGATGGCTATGTCCCGCCTGGTAAATAGGAAATGAGGGAAATGCACGTAGCAGGACCCTGACGTGCACTGCAATGTCTGTCTAAATAATGCAGGCTAATCATGGGTGTGCAGGGGAAATAGCTGTTGTCACTCCATCCTAATAAAGATGCTAAATCAAAGATGGTTTAGTATCTCAGTGATGATGATGAAAGGGAAACTGTTCCCTGAATATAAGGAAAGCGATTAGTTATACAATAAAGGTGAAACTGTGCCCAATAAACTATCTGACACAAGATCACTAAAAACTTCACCATCAACAGGAGAGAAAAACTGGCTAAGTAAATCATCAAAACATAAACAGGTCTTCATGTTGTGGTCCTCTGGGCTGCGGGCTTTCAACTTCTCTGTTAAACATTTAACTCAGTTGGAAAAAAGAACTCAACCACAGGAGCTTTCTTTGACCTGACTCCTGCCTGGAGGTGTTATCTCAAAAATGTTCAGAACCAATCACATGGGAGCTTGGCCAGCTCTGTGGGTTATACCTGATAATGGTCATCAAAGGGACAATCCTGAAATACCAGGATCATGGGACAGTTCCCACCTGCCAGTTTAGTACACTGTGGTGCCTTTGTACTGGAAAGTTCACACAGCAGGTAATGGTGGGACATGCACTGAGGATTGTTCTCTATGCCCAAGGCAGGATTTCTGAATTCAGAACTCAGAAGGTCTCAGATAAAAATGCCACATACCTACTTATTTGCAGCTCTGACTTAACGGACAGAAAACCTCAGCAGCACGAGCAAGCAGCTTGTATGTATGATTTTAAACTGTTATTTTCACGCCAATTTTAAATATGTTCTATGGAGAATGTTAAAGAAATCATCTTGTACTCTCAAATCTGAATCCAGAATGGTCTATGATTTCCTGATTTTCAGAATTTCAAATATAAAGTTTAGTTTTCATACTGTGCTCAGAGAATAAATCTACAATTTGTTCAGATATTATTATAGTGTCAACACATATATTTATTTGATTATTCTGTACTTGCTGTTCAAATGATTTCCTCAGAAAGTAAGTATTCCATCTTGGAGGGAGGATCTTTAAATAAAACTTAAAAGGTTAAGAAAGTAATCAACTCACAAGTCTCAGGAAGTTCCACAAATTTACAAGATTCACAAAGCCCCTCCACCACGGTTGTGCAAGTCGTAAGAACTACTGTGGAGAGGTTGATCTATAGTGCTGATTGTGAATTGGGGAAGGGAATGGAGGAATGCCCCTTTCATGAGTCATTATCTATACTGTGTGGGTTTTAGGGTGACCAGTACTGTTTTAAGTAACTCCTCACCTACACACCTATGAGTAACCCCAGTAACCTCATTGATTCACTAAGCTAGACCCTTTACTTTGGTTGGTTATTGGTGCCCAAGGAAAAGTTATTCAATATCTCTTTTTCTCTTAGCAAGCTGAGCGTCTTGGCAATGACAAGTTCTCTGTAAATGTGCCACCTCCCTAGTGAGCTATTTATTTTTGTTGTGCTTTGAATGAGATTGGTCCCCATAGGCTCATACTTTGAATTGCTTGGTCTCCAGTTAGTGGAACTGCTTGGGAAGAATTAGAAGCTGTGGCCTTATTAAAGGAGGTTTCATAATACCGCATTAGTCCAGTCTTACTTTCTCTGCCTCCTGCCTGTGGATGGGCATGTAAGCTCTCAGTTACATCTCCAGCATCATGCCTGGAAGTGTGTCCTCCCAGAATCTCGATTAAATAAAAGCCACACCCAAACAACTGTTTTCACAGAGAGATCCTTTTCTACGCAGGGAGGAAAAGTAGAGGCTGATTTCTGACTTCGGCAGAAAACAGCTACAAATGACCTTGCAGATATGAGTTTTAAGAGGCAGAAGGGGAGGTCTGTATTAGAATGGGCTAGGATGTGGTAATATGTTTTTATTGGGAATATTAATTAGGTGAACCAAAAGAGAGTTTTTCATTGTTGGGCTTCAATACTTTGATAGTTGAACCTTGGTGAGCAGCCTTAAGAATGGAAAGTGTCCAATAAGGGAACTGACTTTTGTAGCTCTCTTAATGTAATTTACAAGGGAGAAGGACAAGGACTGCTAGTACCATGTTTACCATGTTCAGACCTTCTAGAGCACTTTAATACTTGCCTGCCTACTGCCATGCTCCCCACCATGGTGATCATGGACTAACCCTCTGAAACTGTGAGGAAGGCCCCCAGTTAAGTACTTCCTTCTATAAGTGGCATTAGTCATGGCTTTTCATCACAGTAATAGAACACTGGCTTAGACAATTACCATGGCTCAGAACAACATGTACTTTAATGTATATATATTGAAAGATTAATGCAGATAGTTTAAAGAACTGCTCATAGGATGTTGGGGGTTGGAACAAGTGAAATTACCAGGGTATACCAGAAGCTCAGAAGGAGTTTCTATATATCAGTCTTAAGAACTGTTATTCCTTTGGGAGAAATTAGTCTGTGCTCTTCTGGTTGAACAGTGAGCTTCAACCTGCCTCACTATTCTACGCAAATTACTTGTTTTATTTAATATATACTTATTTCCATATTAATATGCCTCAGAAAGCACCTCCAGAACACTATTTAGATGAGTGATTAACTTAACATTTGTACCTTGCAGCCTAGCCACGTTGACATACAGCATCATCTTGTACAAAAACTAAGGCTGATCCTTGGTGAAATTTCTTATTTATTCATTTATTTAGTGTATGTTGGGAAGCATGTGTGTGGAGATCAGAGGACAACTTGTAGAAATTGATTCTATCCTTCTACCATTTGAGTCCCAGGGACTGAATGTTGATCTTCAGGTTTTTGGGCAGCATCATTAACAACTGAGTCATCCCACTGTCCCTCAATGAGATTTCCAAAATGTGGTGTGATATCTATATCTATATATAATATATATGATGTGGGAGTGTTCTCCTGTATTTTGTATTACTCTTATTGATTGAATAAAGAGCTGCCTGGCTTATAGATAGGTCAGCCCTTAGGTGGGCAGAGTAGACAGAACGGAAGTTCTGGGAGGAGAAGAAAGGAAGTGGGCCAGCCATGACGCCATGAGGCCCCCGCTGCAGAAGGAAGTACCGTAGATCCATCCGGTAAGTCACCCACCTCGTGGTGACATACAGACTTTTATAATGGGTTAGTTTATGAGGTGAGGGCTAGCCGGGAAAAGGCTAAAGATAACGGGCAAGGCAGTATTTAAATGAATCCAGTTTGTCATGTGGTTATTTCGGGTGCAGGCGGCCAGCGGCTGAGCGGGCCAGCGGCTGGCAGCTGGGGAACAAAACATGCACCTCTCCTCTCTCCTATTTTGCAGCAAACACACACACACACACACACACACACACACACACACATATATATATAATATGAGCACATGTTTTATAAGATATACATACTACTTAAGGGTACATATATTATGCCACTTACATTACAGGTATTCCAATATATTGGTTTTATTTTTATGGAGACATTAGACTGACACATCCATTTTGGGTTTTAGCTTGAATTCTTTGATCTTGGTTGTCAAATTGATTGAGCTCAAAGACATCCAAGAGATTAGGAAGGCACACTTCTGCGGTGGGATGAGAAAACATTTCCAGAGGTGATTGTATCATGAGAGCTCTGGCCTGATCAATGGATTAATCCATAGATGAATTTAGAATCTTAGTAGATGATTGGACAGTAGTGTAACTGTGAAGACTGAGCTCAACTGAACCCATGGGCCAAAATAAAGCTCTATTCACTTCAGCTATTTTACACAGGTAATTATTACAGTGATAAGTCTCTTTTCTGAAAGGCAGACCAGTGCATCTCACTGTGTACACCAATGTAGATACAGTTCAAACTAAAGACACATTGGGTAGGATCCCTTCATCTCAGGAAAGGGTTTTCTCATTAGGAAATGTCACGATCACATCTCCAATCACATTGGTCTAAGACAACTCTGTCCGACACAGTCAATTGCTCATTCTTAAAATCCAACATACCTAAGTCCTGACATTTTTCTTTCAACGTATTTCCTGGGTCCACTGGGTTTGCTTTATCTTGAATCAAAACTGTGCTGATTTAAACTATTGCTAATCTTAAAAAACCTCCTGGAGTGTCCTCCTTGCTGGCCCTTTTCCCCTGTTGAGTGTTCCATCCCAAGCCAGGTGAACTTTTCCAGAATTGTACCAGACCATGCCCCCGCTGTCCTTAGGACAAAGAACAAAATGATAAGATGATCAGCATGGTCTCTACAGTCAGACAGACGGACAGACAGATAACATCTGCTGCTGTCTACCTTCCCAGACCTAACCTATATGTTTCTACTTTGACCACATTTTTAAATCATTCTTTTGTTGCTTTTTTTCCTTTCTTTCTTTCTTTTTTTTTTTGCAAAACTGGGAATTCAATGTAAAATGTTGTATGTACTAGGCAAGCACTCTACCACCAAACTACATCCCCAGCCCTATTTTTACTTTGTGTATGGGGACAGGGTGTCACTGAGCTGACTAGACTGCTCGTAAACTTGTTCTGAAGGCTACAAAGGTTTTGAACGTGGAAATCACAGTACCTCAGCTATCTGTGTACCTGGAATTACCAGCCTGTGACACCTGTAGGAGGGTCCATCTTTATTTCTGTGCTTTGATTGGTTAAATAAAGACTCTGCCTGGCTTGTAAGATAGGTCAGCCCTTAGGTGGGCAAAGTAGACAGAACAGAAGTTCTGAGAACAAAGGAAGTGGGCCAGTCGCCATGAGGCCCCCGCCGCAGATGGACGTACCGTAGAACCGTCCAGTAAGTCACCCACCTCGTGGTGACATACAGACTTTTATAATGGGTTACTTTAGATGTGAGAGCTAGCCAAGAAAAGGCTGATGATGATGGGCCAGGCACAGTTTAAATGAATATAATTGTCATGTGGTTATTTCGGGCATAAGCAAGCAACCAGCGGCTGAGCAGGCCAGCGGCTGGGGGCTGGGAGCTGGGTGCTGGGAACAAACAACCCACACCTCTCCCCCACTTACAACAGACACCAAACTCATCTCTACTGTACCTTGTAATATCTTGTATGCAAGCACCCTTAGATTGCTTTAAATATTGTATTTGCACATCCTTCTGATATGTGCCTGGGTACCTGTTGGTAAAAGCACTTATCACATCTGTCAGTTTATAGGCTTTCATCAGTCATTTGATTATATTTCTCCTGTTTCTATTTCATTATAAACTCTATTTTCGTAAAGAAAGGTTGTGTTTATCCTCAGCAATGTGTCCTGGGGGTTCAGGACCAAGAATGTCTTTAGCAGAACTATGACTCCCATTCCCATTTAATAGACATTCTTACGTCATTTTCTCTGTTGCTGGGGAGGTGATGCCTGTGCCACAGCATGCACATGAAGGGCAGATGGCAGCTTGAGGGGGGCGGCTCTCTCCATTCGTGGTGTAGATCCTGAAAATTAATTCTGATCATCAGACTGAGCAACAAGTGTTTTAACCTTGTGATCCACGCCACCAGACTTTGACAGACTTCGTAAACATGAAATCAAGATGTTTGACTATAGCCACCATGGTAGATGTTAGACGTGAGCATGGTATTTTCATTCTACTTCCGTACTATTAGGATGTTACATCCTCAGTGGTGGGACCAAGGCCATTTATCACCAGAGCAGAAGTGCTTTGTCCCATAGGTGCTTGCACCTGGCAGGCTCGTGGGCTACTCTACTGCCTAAGCCATCTATCCTGTTTGCCACGGAAGAGTGGGACCCACAGGCTCTGTATCTATACACCCCTGAGGCTCCTACCGCTCACAACCTTCAACAAGCTCTCCCACATCCCTAGCCTTTGTCTTTTCTTAACACAAATATCCCACCTTCAGGCATTTTCCTGTGTCCTGGGAGGTCCCTTATTCTTGCCACACTTTGCTGCCTGGAGGACATTTGATGTGTTCTAAATGCATCCTCACTGTCTTTACTGTGCTCCTTTTTGTGTGACACAGTAGTCATCGCATTCAGAAAAACAACATCTACCCTGACAGAGGTCCCGCAGTTACAAACCATGTCTATGAACAATTCTTAGTTACTAATTAAGAGCATGTAAAAATATCTCATTCCTTTAAATGTCATTCGTATGAATGACATTCATACAAGCCCATCAACTCAACTGTTTCCAGGCATTAAACCCAGTGCTTCCCCTTAACCACCTCATAATGCAATTAAAGTAGTTTTTCCTCTAGTACTACCCCATATAAAAATTTGCAGGGTGGCTTTACTGATTTTCAGGCTTAAAAAAAAAATCTAATTGCTTTTTCCTTCTGGTTAACCTTAATTCCAGATAACGTTAAAGATTTAAAACTCCAAATAAACGCTCAGATTCACTCTGTGTTCTCTGTTTGATCACAAGGGATCCAGATAGTGCCCTGGAAAATAAAGTAGATAACCCTGTAAATATACCACAGGTGGGGATACAGCCTGTGGCCAGTGAGCACAGCCTCTGGTTACTCTGGGATGCTTTTACTGAGCCAGATGGAGTGGGCCTGTTTGTTTGTCCCCATAGGCCTGTGTTATGGAGTTACTAGAGAAGAATTAATTACTGTGTATGTGACTTTTTTTCAGTGTTGCATATTTAGAGCGATTGTTTCCATGGCTTTCGTACTACTAGGACACTCCATCCTCAGTGGTGGGACTAAGGCCATTTATCAATGGAACAAAAGTGCTTTGTCCCATAGGTGTCTGTGCCTGGCAGCCTCTTGGGCTACTCCACTGCCTAAGCCATCCATCCTGTTTGCCACCGAAGAGTGGGACCCACAAGCTCTGTTTCTATACACCCCTGAAGCTCTTACCACACACAACCTTCAACAAACTCCCCCATATCCCCAGCCTTTGCCTTTCCTTAGCACAAATATGCTACCTCCCGCCATTTTCCTGTGCCCTAGGAGGTCCTTTATTCTTGCCACAGTTTGCTGCCTGCAGGACGTTTAGTGATATTTTACACATATTTGAGTTACTCAAACAGGGCAGTGCCTAATACCTGTTATAAATACTGTCTTAAATGAGTGCAGCACGTTAAAACTTCAAACATTAAAATGGATCCACTGAAAATTTCATGAACTTAAAAGCATTCTAGTTATGACTAGATTAGATGAGCTTTCTGTTAGTCGTGCCCTGGTCCATGTGAAAGAGAGCCAAGGGCAGAGGATGAATTCAAGCCACAAGCCCCGAGGTTCTGCTATGCCTTACATCGAGGCAATGACTCATCAGGAAAACTGTGCTTTAAAGGAGGCTGCAGTGTCAAGAGCTTTGAGGAGTCTTCTTCCGCAGTTATGACAAAGAGACCAGTCCCTGTATAGACGGTCACCTTGTACCCAGCAAGGCAAGGACGAGATCCAACAATCAAAACCCTCCAAGCATGCAAGGAAAACTAGACTCCAAAACGTGGCAGCTCAGGACAGACAGATTATGACGAAGCATTAGTGGGCCAATCACTGAAACCCCAAGTCTGTTTCTAGCTTTAAAAAACTGTTGCCATAAGCTAAGGCATGGAGATATCTTGTTTGTACTCTAACAAATAAAGCTTGCTTGAAGATCAGAGGGTGGAGCAAGCGACTAGTTAACCATAGAGGTCTGGAGGTCTGTACAGATAGACAGGAAGTGATATGGCTGGACAGAGAGAGGAAGATAAGGTGGGAGGAGACAGGAGGTCAGCCCTTTTTCAGCTGAGGAGTTAGAAGGTAAGAGTTGGCTGTGACTTGCTCCTTTGTCCTTCTGATCTTTCATTTACCCCGACACCTGCCTCTGCGTTTTTATTATTAATACCAATTAGAACTTGTACAACACTAAGGTTTAGATGTTTGAGATATCTGATGCATGAATGTTGGAAACTATCAGTCAGAGCTATAGGCATAGGCAGTTGAATATTTCTTTATTTTGGGCAACCCACAGTCTTGCTTCTCACTGAGCTACTCTCCAAGATCCTGGAGGTAGATCCTTGAGGAGGCAATTAGATTATGAGGGTGTTCTGCCCTTGTGGATGAGATCAGTGACCTGGTGAAAGAGGCCCTAGGGAGTACCTTCAATCACTTAAGAGCTCGGGACAAAGGAACAATTCATGACACAGACAGAGTTGATGCAGCCCTTGCCTCTAAGGTTAAAGCCTTCTTCTGGAAGGAGCCTCCTTCCTTCCTATGTCAATGTTAAGATACAGGATATAAAAGAAAAGTCAAAAAAAAAAGAAGAGAGAGAGGATATTTTAGGACAGGATGTTTATAAGAAGATGAAGCAACTGGGTGTTCTAAGGGGATGTGAAGTACTCCATGCTCTACAATAAAGAAGTAGAAACAACCCCGGCTGCCTAGAAGTGGCTCAGACCACCTGGAAAAGACACTCTCCAACCTGGTGAGCTTCCTGCATGTTGTGCAGTGTGCTCCAGGTTCCCGGCTTTTGTGAGCTGTCATCCGTGCTGGGTTGGGTTTGGCAATAAACCTATCTTGGAGTCTTATCTACTCTTGTAGGTAACCTGTCCCCCATATTCCTGTAAGTAACCCCCCCTAACAACTCATTGGTTTACCAAGTTGGACATTGCCACAATCACTGATTTGATCTGTTATAAGCTCCCCTTCTTGGAGGCACAGATGTGTGTGTGGCATTTCCCCAGGGAAAGTTAGTTACACAACAAAATGTCCACCCTTCACATGGAATCTGCTGACCTCATACCACCTGGACTCCTGAGCCTCCAGAACTATAAGCAGTAACATTCTTCTGTTTATAAACTACCCAGGCTAATGTAATTTGTTTCAGCAGGGCAAATGGACCCCAATATTTACTAAGTCTTCTAGACTAAGTCCTAACAGAGTCCAAATGATAGACATTTCACATCAACCTCCTTTCCTGCTGATTGTGGTCAATTTCCCACAAGGTAGCCATTCTTTTCTCTTCCTGGTTTCTTATCATGACCACACAGCACCTTAGCCTCTCATACCCTCCAGCTCAAGACTATGTGGGGGTAAAGTCTAGCTATACAAGGTCAGGAATCCGCAAAAAGTAATTCTTCCTTAAGTATGTTATGTTTGTTTTGTAATAAACCACAGAGAAACTACACACACATGTTTCTATAATCCCTCAGTGAGCCTAACAGTACGGTTTGGGCTTCAGATTTAGAGAGAAAATTAAGAGAATCAGCCTCAGTTTTCCTATCTGAAAGAGGAGATGGGAAAGGTTCCTGGAGTCCACTGAAAACCAGTCAGCAAAACAGGAGGGTCAAGAGTAACCAAAAGGTGGTCCCTGCTCTGGCTTCCATGGTTAATATTTCCATGTTCGCTATTGCTTCCATGGTTAATATTTCTGTGTCCTTAACACAATTATCGATACCCACCTGTAAAATATGTCAGGGGCTGCAGAAATGTCTCAGCAATTAAGAGTACTTACTGCTCTTGCAGAGGCAATTCCCAGTACACACATGAGGGTTCACAACTTCCCATAACCCCAGTTCCAAGGGATCTGGTACCTCTTCTGGCCTCGGTGTACACTAGACACACAAGGTACAATTACATAAACTCAGGCATACACAGACAGTTACACATAAAATAAAATAGATTTTTTTTCTAAACTATGTCAGTGTGATGGAGAAAGAGAAGAAATTAATGAGGAAGTAGGAAAAGGGGGGAAGCTGAGAACAAAAGGGAACAGACCAAGGCAGAAAAAAATTCACCAAGGTCGGAGAAACTAGTTAGTTTCTGTTTGTTTGTTTGTTTAAGAAAGGAGGAATTGGTGCAAAGGATAACTCATTCTTATATTAGCTCTTTTCTATTCTGGTCTAAGCTACAAGTATCTGAATTTATTAGATTTTAAAAAGGGATGGATGCACACACACACGTGCATGCACACGCACATGCACGCGCTCACGCTAAGGCATGGCAGCATAGGCCTGTAATCCTGGAACTTGGAAGTAAAGGCAAGGCAAAAAGATCAAGGTTTAATCCTCACCTCTATAGAGAACTGGAGGTCATCTTTGGGTACATGAAACACTGTCCTGAGGAAGGAGGAAGAGGAGAAAAGACATGAGAACTGGTATGTTGGCCCATGACAAAGATCCCAGCAGAGGCAGGGGGATTGCTGCATAGTCAGTCTACACCAGCCTGGCCTACAGAGTGAGTCTCTCCCTCAAAAACAATTAAAGGGGAGCATATTCATTTTAAATAGGCAGACTCTAGCGTAGGGGGCAAGGGAGTATTTGTCTGTTTGTTGCGCAGGGTCAGCATGTAGCCTTGGCTGGCCTGGAGCTTGCTGGGTAGACTAGACTGGGCCTGAACTTACAGGGATCTGCTTGCCACTGCCTCTCAAGTGCTGAGATTAAAGGCTTGTCCACCACACCCTACACCTAGTAAGCAGATTCTCCGGTGCCCTCTGACCCAGAGTTTGTCCTAGGTCTCTCTGTTACTGTGATAAACTCCATGACCAAAGCGGCTTGGAGAGGAAAAGGTCTATTTCAGCTCACACTTCCAGGTCACAGTGACGGCACCGAGGCAAGTCAGCAGAAACTGAAGCAGGAGCCAGGAAGGAATGGGGCTTACCGGCTCCCTCACTCACTCACGTGCCTTAGCTTTTATCCCTGCCCAGAGATAGTGCCACCTACACTGGGGCTGTGCTCTCCTACATCAGCTGTTCCTCAGGACAGTTCCTCACAGATACAGTCACAAGCCAGTCTCAAGAAGACAATTCCCAGATGACTCGAAACTGGGTCAGGTTGACAATGAAAATTAACCAGTGGAGAGCTGAAATGACTGGGTGTTGAAAAGTAGAGGCCTGCACTCTTCCTATGCCCAGTAGCTTCTTTTTAAGCATGGAAAAAAGTCTGAACTGCAGAGCCAAATGATCTGGTGATTCATTGACTGTGCAGGGAGTAGTCAGAAGAGAGAATGTCTCTGAACATGCCCCACCTGGGTTCAAGCTACAAATGTTCCCCATTTCCTGAGCCATTGTCCACCAGTTTGTCCAGACATCTGCTTGAAGCCCAAGGTTCTAGACAGTCTTTCATCCTTTTATCTTTTCTTTTCTCTTCTCTTCTCTTTTTTCTTCCTTCTCTTCCTTCCTTCCTTTCTTCCTGTCTTCCCCCCCCCCTTTTAACCTTTACAGAAAAGTCATTATAGAGAAACAAAACTAACTAAAGGACATTAAAACCATCAAAGCCTCTTGGTAATGCCTCTCCGTGTGCAGTCTAATCTTAGGACTTTTTACCCTAGTAATGTTATTCAGGAATCCTCCCTGCCCCTCTGGTGTCCTGGAAACAGTTCGCAGGAAAAGGTACAGGCTGACCTTACCTAGTGGTACTCCCTGGCCTGTGGAATGCAGAGGACTGGCCCAGTCACTGTGATCCTGAGCTCAACTGGGCCACACTCTCTAGTCTAAAGACTAGTATATCAACTTCAAGGAACGAGACTAACAAGGGAGACCTGTATCTCAGACAACGTAAGGGATACTTGTCCTCCTAAGATGCTTCCTTCAGATGCTGAAAGCAAACCTTTATAGGAAAATGTAGTAAACAGAGCAGATCTTAATGGCCATCCCAGGTGCAGGGGCCATCAGAGAAAGCATCCTTGCATCTCTGCAACACATGCAACAGCAGCATCCCCTAGGAAACCGCAGAACCATGAAGAAAAATGCAACAGATATGCAGAAAAAAAGAGACGGAGGACAGGGAGTGCTCCAGAGGAGCCAAGAGCATCTGTGTATTCAAAGGCATGCTTGTAGCTGAAATAAAATACCTCGTAAATTGAGTTAAAAGAAAAAACACATTACTCTGCAGTTTCATTGTTTTTAAAAGAGCCCTAAAACATGGCAAAATTTATATCAAGTCAGTATATATTGCTTTTCAAATCCTCAACTCCTAAAGGAATACTTCTTGTTTTATCTGACCTTTATCAGTTCTATGCACTGTGATCTTCTATACACACACAAACACACACACACACACACACACACAGAGAGAGAGAGAGAGTTTTTTGAAATGCAGTTTTCATTTTAAATATTCATGCTTTGAAAGGGTAAGGTAAACTTAGCCATCACATAAAAACATTGATTAGTTTAATTTCCCAAAGCATCCTTTCTGTCTTTATCAACCCAAAAGGGAACATCTTCACCCTAGAGCAATATCAGTAACTCTCTATGGGGAAAACTCCAGAATCTACTTTACCACTCAATCCGTCAGAGCAGAGTGGCCTCAGGTCTCCTGCTGTTCTTCCCTAGCTCATGCTTGCCTTTAAACCTGGTGATTACCTTCTTTGACACAATGAAGTCTGAAGACTGTCAGCTCTACTGAGTCATTTCTATCTGGGTTTCACCTTCAATAACATGCTTAGGATATTTTCTCCCACTCCTTCAATGTGCCACCAACTACTAATGGTGTGAGTAAGACATGCTACTAACGGTGTCTTAGCCTGTGACCTTTTTTTTTTTTTAATTTCATGGTGCATTCCACATAAGCCCCCTTCCAGATAGTACTCCAATGCAGTTTAAAGCCAGAAATGCATCTGCTGGGGGGGTCTATTCTCAGACGACAACTCTTTGTTGCTTTAGCAGGTCTTGAAAAGGTCAGTGTGCCATGGCAAACAAACAGTCATGCTGTCAATCAGCAGATATTTATGGAACAGCAGCTGTCTGGAAAACACTGAGGCAGGGGCCAGGAGTCCAGGGACCGTGTAACTGACCCAGTCCATGCTCTGCGGAAGCAAACACAAGAAGGCGAAACAAAGATGCATGAAATAACTGGAGGCAAGGCTCCGTGAGGGATGTGTGCTTAAAAAGACACATGGAATATATTTAAATGCTCCGGTCGTTAGTTGAATTGTATTTCCCCAAAATAAGATTTCTGAGGGCTCTCATTCTTGGTTCCTAATAAGGCAGCCTTGTCTAGGGAGAGAGTCTTTGGAGATGCCATGAAGGTCAAGGTCACACTGAAGTAAGGCAGGTCCTCTAGTCAATAAGTGATGTCCTCGTAAGAGAAAAGAGCATCACTCGGAAAGCAGAGGAAGAAGGACAAGAAGATCAGAGCCCTTGCCAGCAAATGACTGGGCTCTGTGAGACACTAGGGTAGGTGTGGGGTGCTACATAGCACAGTGGATGAAGGCGTTTGCCACCAAACCAGTCCACCTGAGTTTGGTTTCTGGCCCCCACCTAGTGGAAGGAGAGACTGATTCCTGTACGTTGTCCTCCCATCTCCCCACCTGAACCCTGACACACCCATGCCCCACACAAACACACAATAAAAAAAAATAAGATTCCTGAAAGATTTCAGAAAGACAGACATGGAGTGAAGATTGCAGAAGAGACAGAGGGAAGAAGGGCCTGTAAGGGTAGTTGCAGAGATTAAGGTAATGCGAGTTCCAAGCAAGGAGTGCCAGGAGCCAAAAGAAGCCAGAAGGGACAACGGAAGATGGCGCTTCAGAGCTTTCAGGGGGAGTGGCCCCTGGTGACACTGTGACTTGGGATGTCTTGCCTCCTAAACTTTGAAATAATTCATTTCTGCTGCTCCAAGCAGCTCAGGGCATGTGGCTTCGTCATGGCAGCAACTAATTCAGAATGCTTTGATTCTGTCCACGATTTGCCAGGTACGCTATGTTGTTTACAGGATACACCATAGTGCTCTAAGGTTGAGGGACCCTGGCAGTTTGGAGGACGTCTGTATGAAGATGTGTGGGCACAATCACCCTCCATTATCCCTATTAGCACATATCTCCTTAATATAACAACCTACTGTCACCCCGAAGCAGACGTTGGATTTGGGGGTTGTTGATCAGATGAATCCAAAGTGTGGTCCTCCTTAGCTGTCACCTCAGGCAGAGGAGAGTCTGGAATGCTGGATGCAGAATGACAGGCAAAGGCCTCATTTCCATGCCTTCTGCTGTCATCCCTCCCCTGAGATGGTGAGCTGCTAACACGCTAACTACTGACTGGCTGGGGAGGATGGCAGGATGGTAAGCCAAGAAACAAAAATTTGAAGTGCCAGAAATTCCCAGAGATGACAATGAGTATTCTGAAATTAGTCACTGGCTACACTAACAATGAGTAAGGAGAGCCATCCTCTAAAGAGATTCTCCATTTTCCAAGACAGCAAATTATGTCATGGCTCCCAATAAACAAATGACCTCGGAGAGGATTTTGCTGGCTGGGTTCTGCAGCCTAATAAGGCAGCAAGGCCATGAGCACACCCAGAGTTCCAACCCACCCCCGGGAAGAATGTCTCCGACACGCAGTGCTAAATTGATTTTCCCATCCTGGCAGTGCCACCAGCTAATTTGTTTCTTTGAATTAATGATGCCATGTCTGAGAGAGCTGGAATTAAACTGGATATTTGCTCTCATCTCTTGGAAGCCTCTACAGCTTATTATTCTGCTTGAGGGGAATATTAAAATATTGGCCAGCCCGGAGACTAACGTGTGGAATTCATAAGGGTGTGGGGTGGAAAAAGAAGGATGCAGAAGAGTTCTCAAAATCAACTACCATTGGAGTAAGGGATTATTAAAGTAGTCACTATGCTGAACAACATGACCTCAGTCAAGACAGGGAAAGTAGAGGTTTGCAATTGTTGCCAATGACTAAGAGCTAAACACCTGCAAGAAATTTCCACAGCCTGTACGTACACCCCGCATTGGAATCGACATCAGGGATCCCAAACGCGAGTTTGAGTTTGGGTTATGTTTTAAATATTGCTCCATTGTTTCCCCTTAATCAATACAAATTGAAAACAGATTCATCTAGTTCACTTCAAGAACATAATGATGGATTTCAAAAGCCAATTCCAGGTCTCCCAGGCACGGAAAGAAAAATAAGGCATGAACAGTCTTCAGTCAGTGAAGTGGAGGTTCCTTATAAAATGTGATTTCCCCTTAAACAGGAAAAGTAGGTCAACTTAGAGGCTGTCAGAGACTCTGTGTCTTACACAAAGAGTATGGGAAGATCGAGAAGATTCTCCATAGTTCTAAACTAAACAAACAAACAACAAGGAGTAACTGAGAATAAATCTCATCAGTATTGGTCAATAAACTCTTAGATTTAAACACAGTCTAATTGCTGATTGAATGCTAGATGTCTGTGTTCTCTTACATCTGATATAAATACAGTTTTGCACAAATTCCTACTGCATTTATAGCGAAATATATCCAGCTGTTTGCACAAATTCCTACTGCATTTATAGCGAAATATATCCAGCTGTTTGTTGTTACATTATAAATCACTCCAAAGAAGCAGCTTAAAAAATAATAATAGTATATGTTACTGATGAGTCCCCTCAGAATTATCTAGAAAGATCTTGCTAACCTTCTTCCACAACAGGCAGCTGTTGTGGAGGGATGGAGTTGTCTGAAGGCTTCTTCGTTCACACATGTACAACTGGAGTATTGAGGGACTGGAGCATGTGACGACAGGTAGCCAGCATTTTCCATCCTTGTGTGGTCACCTCCAATTGTCTCTTTTCATAGTGACCTCAGAAGTAGCAGACTTTCCAGACGGCAGTCCCAGGATCCCTCCCAGAGTAGAGATCACAAGAGGAAGCAGCAGAAGCGTCTTGGCCCTTCTTGTCCTAGTGTCATAGGACACCACTACTATCAAACTGCTTTCGTGGTGGTCCCAAACATTTACCAACGACAAGGGAATGATAGTCTCTGTTCTTGATAAGGATATGACAAAGCCCAAGAAAGGCATCTGGCCCAGAAATACTATTAGAGTCATTTTCAGATGTCATGCTCCCCACAAAGCTGCTGGAATGAAAAAATTCCAGTGACATCAGGAAGTCATTTTCAGTTTCCAGTTTATGAGGAAGGAAATGAAGACTTTAACACTATGTGAGTTTCCTTCTGGTGCTGCGATGAACTGTCACAAGTTCAGTGGCTTTAGATGACAAAAGTGTATGACTGTGCAGTTCTGCATTTGGAAGGCAGGCATGGGTTTAAAGTCACCAGGGCTGTAGCTCTTGAAGTTGCAGAGGGAGAGCGCTGACACTTGTTCATTCAGACTGCTTTCGGGATTCACTGCCTTGCAGTTTTAGAAGTAAGACCCCCTTTCATTGTTCAGTGTCCACTAAAGAACCTATCTAAGTTCTGGAGGACAGCTTATTTTTACTTAAGTTAAAATTATTTTTAGAACTTTTTGTATGAATATTGTACCTGCCTTTCTCCATCTTTATGACCAGCAACAGTGAGTCACACCCACTTTCGCCCTGTATCTCCTCTAGCGTTCTGCCATCACAGATCTCTGGCCATTGGCAGAGGAAATTCTCTGCTTTTAAGGCTCTATGTGATGAGAACAATCCCACCTGGGTCAGTTCCCTTTCTCTGTAAATTATGTCATATCCATGTCGCTCCTTTGGCCATGTGTTGTGGTTTTGTTTTTGTCAGTGTAAGAAAGCACTGCCCAAAAGCAAGATAAGAAGAAGGCTTGCAATTCCAGATGATTGTCCATCATTGAAAAAAGTCAAGGCAGGGAAGGGGTGTTGCCCAAAAGCAAGATAAGAAGAAGGTTTGCAATTCCAGATGATTGTCCATCATTGAAGAAAGTAAAGGCAGGGGTTCAAGGTGAGAACTTGAAAGCAAGTCTGCTTGGTATTCTATGTGGGATCATTTCTAACTAAGGAACTCACACCGCAGTGAAACAAAACCTGTGCACGGGAACCGTGGAGGAGGATGCTCAGCCGTGTGGCAGGCAGGCAGGTTAATACTCAACCAGTTTTTTATATAGTTGAAGACCACTCTCTTAGGATGGGGCTGCCCACAGTGGGCTAGGCCCTCCCACATTAGTGTCTTAGATGGGTTTCTATCACTGTGATAAATATTATGACCAAAAATAACTTGGGGAGAACAGGGTTTGTTTGACTGACATATTCCACGTTGCAGGAAAGAAGCTCAAGGCAGAACCTAGAGACAGAAACTGAAGCAAAGACCATGGCCACATTCGCTTGATTTCTTATACAACCCAGGGCCACCGGCCCAGTGGTAGCATCACCCACACTGGGATGGTCCCTCACATACCAATCACTGATCAAGAAAATGCCTCACGGACTTGTATAAAAGCCAATCTTATGTAAGGCATTTTCTCAGTTGAGATTCCCTCTTTCCAGATGACTTCAGCTTGTATTAAAGACAAAATAAAACCAAAACCAAAGCAGAGAAGAAGCAAAGAAACCTAACAAAACACAATCAACTTACAACCATCTCAGTCTCCCCAAGACATACCTGTAGATCAGTATGGTCCAGGCAGCTACTCAACTGAGATGCTCTTCTCAGATAATTCTAGCCTGTGTCAATTTGACAGTTAAAGCTGGCTGGGACACTGTGTAAGAGACACTAAGTATGTGCTAGGGACCAGAACTTCCACATCTCCAGGAGTTAAATTCTGCCTACTAGAGGCAAAATGTGTTTGACTAAAGCAGGAACATGGCAGCAGAGTTAAAGAAATTAACATCGAAATTGGATGATTCTGGGGACTCCATGGGGGTGATTCCACATCCATTAAACACATCTATTTAAACAAGTGTCTTCCCTTCTCACTCATGTTTGGAAGCACACGATGACAAAGTGCACGCCCTTAGGTCTGTGAGCCTCTCTCAGAAGAAAGACCTCACTAGAATTTAATTAGCTTTATTTTATATTCAATTATAACAAAGGGTCCCTGGTTTCAAAGCCCCAACTAACTCATCAGTAACAAATTAGAAGTGACAGATACCAATCAACAGTGACAAATGACATCTGCGGCAAAGAAGAAATTAAAGAGTGATAGCATGAAAATACAATACCTACCCCACCCATGAATGCTAGCAGCAGATGGACGTTTGTGATGGGCACAGACATGGCTACAAGCGGGCATGGGATTATGTGGCACTGAGAAACTAGTAAGTTCTGTTCAGAATATTCTTTCTGGGTTTATAAAGATTCTGAAGTTTTTATTAAAAAAAAAAACACCAGAGAGGGCTATTAAAAGAAATGACAAAGTGACATGCAGTGTGATATAAACAACAGCCTGCCCTCGGAGGATGAAATTGACCCGGATGCCACCCTCCACGCACTTGCGTGTTTGCACCGTGGGAAGAGTAACCTGCGCTGGGAGATCAGCTTGTCCCATCATAAGGCAGGTCTGTAGAGCGTGAACAAAAAGAGTAGAAAGCCACCCAAGAGAAGCCCAGAGGGGAGACACAGCCTGACTTGTGCTCCCTCCAGAAAACCTAGGAACCAGGTCATCTCTGGACCTCCCAGGCATCCTCAAGTCATGTCAGTATTTTGTTCATTTTGGCCTATCTCAGACGCTGTAAATTTCTCTTCCTGGTGACAGGTCAATTTATCACTAAGACAAACGGGCAAAATCTTCATCGTCTGAAGCGCAACCCAACTATCAAGGGGATCAATGCTACCAGGATGCCAGACAACCATCAGGTTGTATATCTTGTGTGGCTTACCAAAGTGCTGATGTCCAGTATGAGTGTGTTTCAGGGAACTATAGAAGCTTTAATTAGAATGGTATGGTCTCCCCCTCAATGTCATTTTTCATAAAACAGATGTCTTCAATTTTATTTTGAAGATGACCCAATAAGAGAATTGGATCAAAATGAATAGAAATAGTGTTTTTCAATAATGTGATTATAATTGGTTTTAATATGTTTCAACACACACCTATTTGAAGTAGAGAAATTAAATTAAATCACTGCAGGAATTATAGATTTCAAAGAAAACCCTAGTAATTTTTTTTATCAGGAAATCCATATTTTTAGAAAAAATAAATCACATTAGGGCTGCAAAGAATAGATTTTATTTCTGGAAAAGAAGAGTCATTAGTAAAATAAGAATTTCAGGATTTGGGAGTTTGGTGAGGTTTATCAGTGAGAATCAGGCAGGCATATAAACACTAGCTCCACATAGCTTAATAGAAGATAGTTAATATGAGCACCAGCCACAGGGGTAATGAACAATAGGAACAGGCAAACGGAGAACAGAGGCAAACTGGGGATTAGCTCATGAAATATATATAGCTGGTCTACAGAGATGGAGGAGGAGAACCAGCAGGCCAGATGGGCGCTAAGAACCCAAGGGAGAGGCATCCTACATCAGACCTCCCAGAAAGTGGAAGACAAGAGGCACATACACCTGCTGGCTGTTTCCGTTGTCTGTTTTACTGGCAGCCCACTGGGGCCTGCAGATAGTCATTTGCAGCAGTCAAACCACAGCAAACTGAACAGATCACAGATGATCACAGGAGGCTTTCAGAAGTAACCATATTCTCCAACGCAGTGCTTCTGCAGGGTTAAAAAAAGATGCACCAGGAATGAGCAGAATGTCAGAGGCTGTTGCATCTAACATAGAAGTATATTCTAGTTACAAATCATATACCTCAAGTCATGCTGTGACGTACTAACGTGAATATACCTATAATAGATAATTCAAAAGTAGTAGAGAAATTAACAAATATGTTTTGTGGCTTGAGGCATATAGGTACCCAGACAGAGTTAGTAGAATACTTACAGGCATAATTACAATTTCCATAAAAATTAAATATTAATAGTTATTTATAAGTATTTATTCATAATGTTATATTTTATTTATTATATATTAATAATATTGATAATATATTCTATTTGTTATAATTATAATATACTTATGAATAGTTATTAATAAATATAAAGATATCAGTAAAATATGGTTGAAATTTTGGGTTACCTTCCCCAAACATTCTGCTCACTTTCACTACTTTGTAGTTTTAGGAGCTGTGTGGGTGCGACCTCTGCCCTTCCTGGAAGATGGGCCATTCAAGGAAACATCATCTGTCTCTCAACACTGGCAGGGACTTTCTGCACCGCAGGAATGAACTAGTGAATGCACGGCCTTGCCTTTGCTCTGGAACTTGGGAAGATGAAGTTTCCTGTTTCTGGAGGTGAATGAGCAGCGGTGACATCCAATTCTCCTGGGAACTTCCCTATGACTCCTGGAAACCACAGCATGGAGGTCGTCTTGTCCTTAAGGCTAAAACAAAGGCTACATTGAGATCTTCTGATTGGAAGCACTGAGGATGATATACGAGGGTTTGCAGATGCAGCAAGAGACAGCCAGGGTAAGCAGGAAGAACAGGGCAGGTCTTCGGGGAAACCTGCAAAGCCGGTCTTGGCAGGCTCCAGCCAACTCTATGGAGCCCTGCCCAGTGAAGCACCTTCAAGAACTTCCAGTGCCCTTTATTCTAGTAAATTCTAGCCTTTATGCCTTTACACATTCCATCCAATGTATCTAACTGCAGCAGATTGAATAGTGGGTAAGGACAGACTCTAAGAAAGTAGGCCACCCAGACCACTCAGGAATGAGCACTGGGAGGAGAAACTATACCTAGTGCCCAGGACTTAGAAGCACACATGCTGGAGATCAGCCTAGCTGCTCTGTTTTGTCTGATCTGCACTTTGTACGGTTCACTTGGATTCCCCTGCCTGCCTGCTGGAAAAGGATTTTATTCATTTACTCCATGGGCGTCCATGTATTGCCTTGGTTAGGATTGAAGGGATGGAGAGAGGGGAACTGTCCCCATCTATAACATGTGACAGAGAGGATTTTAAAAAAAAAGTGGGATTAATAGGAAAATACTTCAAAGCCCTGATGAAATCATGCCTGAGTTCTGTGGCTTTCATGTATTTCAGATATATGTCAATAAATCTCCTAAATTATTTAAGCCAGTTAGAGCTTGATTTTCTCTTCCTTTGGTTTTCTGTTTTTGCTCAAAAATTAAAAATGCTGCACACAGTGCTATTCACCCCCCCCAACTTACCTCACTAAATTCTGCCAAATTTGGGGAAAATATTTTTTCATAAATCCTTCTTTAAGGTCCCTGGGGTTTGGAAGTGTTCTATCCCAGGAGAGTCTTATTAACAATGCAGACATATTGGAAACTAAGAAGTCTCGGGTCTGACCCAGACAGTGAAAGAAGGTTTCTTTATAAAATAATAATACAAACATTAATATCTCCTTTAAAAGCTACCTCTGCCACTGTCTTCCTGCAGAAGGCTCCTGGCTCAGGGGTGTTGTAGAACCATAGTCTGAGGAGATGGCTTCACAACACTGCTGGCTGTCGGCTAGCGTGTGAGGCAATGTGTGGAAATCCCCTCAGCAATGTCCCAAAGCACACTTGACTGCTGAGCAATTTGTGCAAGAGTGCAAAGCCCATGTTATGTCCCCGCTTCCTGAGTTTCATTGTGCACCAGTTTAGACATTCATATGGACATATGTGGTATTCATGTTCAGTCGCTGTAACAAAATACCCGAAGCTGGGCCTTTATATACAAGGAAAGTTCATTTGCTTCACACTATTTGAGACTCAAACTCTAAAACTTGGGGCTTTACCCAAGAACTAAGGCATGTCTCTGAATTAACATTAATTCCTGGTAGAGGCATGGACCCCAGTGGCTTACTCAATTGTCGCAAGAACCCATGCCTTTAGGATCCCACCATCCTCAGTACAGCCATACTTGGGAATCAAGCTTTCATCACAGGAAGCTTCGGGGCAGGGCCAGCTAAGCTCCAAAACTAACAGCACAGGAATTATCTTTGCTGGGATTTCAATTACTGTGAAGAGACACCATGACCTTGGCAACTCTTACAAAGGAAAACATTTAATTGAGGCTAGCTTACAGTTCAGAGGTTCAGTCCATTATTGGCATGGTGAGTGGCACGCGGGCAGACATGGTGCCGGAGAAGGAGCTGAACAGGAAGCAAACGGTGTCACTGGGTATAGCTTGAGCATAGACCTCAAAGCCCACCCCTCTCAGTGACACACTTCCTCCAACAAGACCATACCTACTCCCACAAAGCCTAATAGCGCCACACCCTCTGGGAGCCATTTTCTTCTAAGCCACCAGAGCAATGATTATTAACCCAGCTCTCAGTGGTGCTCATGGGTACTTCTAAACAAAGACAAACAAGCAGGCATAGCAGCAAGGTCTTCCCTTTGTGTTTACATTTGAGAGATCTAGAAACCATTCCCATTTGACTGCAGTTGGCAGTGCTTATTCGACTCTAAGATGCCTTTCCGGCCTCTCTGTTTTCTCCATCCGCTTTCTCCGTTCTGCATTTTTCATTAAGCATCTCAGATTAGCTTTCATCCCTACACCTCCTGTCAATGGAACCCTAGGATGTTTTGACATTGATTATCACCCGTGATTTTAGTTTGATGCCATCTGTTAGGCACTGGGCGACATCAGTGTGTCTGCTCACGCTTTCCTTCCTTCTCCCTGAGCTCATTTGAATGCCTGCATCTCCTGACATGCAGGAATAGTATGCTACTACAGAGCGTTTTCAAACAGAACGAGATCAGATTGTATTTGAGCACTGACAGTCTTATGTCTGTGAGAATCTATCTCCTTTGCTTTCAGTGACTTTACCAGGGACCAAAAAAAACTGAAACTAGGGACTTGCTGACTTGTAGTTGGTTCTCTCTCTCTCTTTCTCTCTCTCTCTCTCTCTCTCTCTCTCTCTCTCTCTCTCTCTCTCTCTCTCTCTCTCCTCTCCATATAAAGGCTGGAGGACAATGTTGGGTGTCTTCTTCAATCACTTTCCACCATGTTTCTTAAGATAGAGTCTCCCACTAAACCTGGAGCTCACCGATTTGGCTAAGCTGACCAGCCAGCAAGCTCTGTGACTCATTCTCTTCTTCCCAGCACTGGGAATGCAGGCACAGACCACTATACCTGGTATTTTATGTGGGGGTTGGGGATCTGAACTCAGGTCTTCATGCATGTGCAGCAAGTACTTTCTCCACTAAGCTGTCTCCCTGGCTTAGCTGTCTTTGCAACTTGCTGCATAAGAGATATACGTGTGAAAATCTCTGATGGGCCCTCAAGGGGCCTTTTGCTGGTTTGAGATGGATGAGAATGGCTTCTTAGAAAGTCTTCTCTGCCCATGTGCACAGACTCTAGTAGCAGGCTCATCATTGTTCTTTCGGACATTTGTGTCCCCATAGGCTGAAGTCCTTTCTTCTTCCAAATGCATGTCCTTGAACATGTGAGGCTGTCTTATGCCCTCTCAGACCCTACCTCTCCTTTTTCCTGGGTGCTGGGTGGTAGTGGGGGATGCCAGAACCTCTCACCAGGACACTGAGTATCCTCTTTCCTTGACCAGAGATTTGGCAAATATCACCCATGTAGATAGGTGGACCCATGGCTGCTGCTACACACTACCCTAAAGTTCTTGTGAAAGAGACAGATGTAATTTTGTTGGCCTAGCTACCCCAAGCTCTTATGTCTTAGTCTTTACAAATGTCAGTGTCAACCACGGGCACATTTTGGTATTTGCCATGATACTGTAGGACTGCACGAGAGTGCCGTACTTGTCTGTGGAAGTGCTATTCTCTCACTCTGAAGGTTCACATGCCATCTGAGAGGATTTCATATTTGGATTTAACTGAAACCATTGAGACTTCATTATTACTAATGTTGTACTAGCTAAATATTGTGTGATATTCAGATGAAATGATTGCTTTATTGCAATAAGAACACACACAGCCTGTGTCGCTCAAGTGTCAATCAACTGTCAGCCCATTCATATGGAAATGCAAGCCGTTACTTGATCATTTATTCCCTTACAGAATCAGCCATCTTAAAAGTATAATAAGGTCCACATTAGCTCTCAAAAATATGGCATTCCGTAGGTGACCCTACCATAGGCTCAGCAAATGTGATCCACATTACAAAAATCCAAAATTTTACCAAAGTCTAGACGGTTCTAAATAGTGCTAAGGCTCTCGGGATCCCTGGTGGCATTTTTTTCAGTTGTTTATTTTGTGTGTGTGTGTGTGTGTGTGTGTGTGTGTGTACGTGCACGCTCGTGCTAATGTGTGTGTGTGTGTGTGTTGCAGTCTGAAGGTGACAGAACAACTTTCAGGAATTCTTTCTCTCCTTCTACCTCGTTGAGGCAGGGTCTTTCTTGTTTTGCTGCTTTGCTGTGTACTCCGAGCTAGGCGGCCCAGAGCTTCACGGCAATCTTCCTGTCTCTGCCACCTTCCTCACCATGGAAATGCTGGGCTAAGGATGTGTGTCACCACACCTGGCTTTTTCACATGAGTTCTAGGGTGGAACTCCGATGATCAGGCTGGGCTGTCTCATCAGCTTCCTGAGTGAGCTCTGAGCTACACCATTTTCTTATAGCTAATGGGCCTGAAAGTCGTCTGGGTTTTAAGATTTCAGGGTATGACAAGATGCTGGCAGTTTTCTTAGATTTTTT
>JAQHUG010000082.1:1512333-1534282 GCA_028555095.1 Dicrostonyx torquatus
AAAGAAAAGAAAACACAGAATTAGACTTTTTAGCTGAGTCAGAACTGGATCAGCATTTAGGAGGAAAACCACCAATGTTTTCATCCATGCCATTTCTCCCTCATTGTATTCTAAATAAGGATGTTCATAGACTTTGGAAAATAAGAGCCACGGTAGCCCTTGCATCTCTAGGTGTTAATACTGTGGAATGATAGGAAGCATAGCAGTGAATGTGTCTGCAGGCAGCCGCTGCTCCTCCCCTAATGCAAACCTGCGCCAGCTTCCCACTCAGGCTGCTCAGAGCCTCCCTGCTCTCAGCCACTGCTCTTCTCTCCCTGATGTCTCTCTGCGGCCGTGGCCAGCTGTTCTTCCACTCAAGTGTTTGATAGGAAAATACCTGGAAAGAAATGACCTGGGGGGGGATGCTTTGCATATTTGTCAAAAAACTAAGCAAACACTAAAGCCCAAACGTAGGAGAGGAACGCAAATGGCTATGCTGCTTTGGCTTAGGTTGTCTTCGCTGTTGGCGTCTCCTGGAGCTCGTGTGACCAGGAAACCCAGCCCTCACGCTGTCAGACTCTGTACAGCTGACACCGTTTCCCTCCTCTCGCTTGAGTTCAGTGCAAATGCTATGACTGACTTCGGAAATTTTATCTTCTGTGTACAGATCTAACATTTTATATATATATATATATATATATATATATACACACACACACATATATATATTCATATATATATATACATGGCCAATTAATTAAATCTGAAATATTTAATGCATCCTTTCAAGGTGTGCATTATGAGAACTGCAAAGCTGTCTGCTCTGAACTGAACACTGAGCCTCTTACTGCTTCATGATGCCAATGTTTTGGTTTCCTTCCTGTTTCTCTGATTGGGGGGGGGGAGAAAATCTAAGGGGAGGAAAGAGCTTAAGAGAAACTAAGGCAAGAACTCAAACCATCCTGAAATCGAGGATGGTTTGCTTGTAGATGCAGCATTACCACCAATCAGGGAGCTCACTTCAAGAAGCCAAAGAAGTACAGACGTGAACCACAGACGACTGGCAGGAAGGCTCATGTTCAGATTTCTTCTACATGCCTGGATCATCTGCCCTGGGAATGGCGCCGCCTTCAGCGTGCTGGACCTTACTCCCTCAATTTACAGTCAAGACAATCTCCTACAGACGTGTCCACAGACTAATCCGATCTGGGAAATCCTTCCACTGAGGCTCCCTCTCAGGGGACTCTAGGTTGCATCCAGTTGGCAGTTGAAGCTAATTAGGAGAACAAGACAATGAGGCTCTCTGTGTTCCTTCTTCAAGCCACAGTAAATTGTGAAGAAGAGATGGGGCAAATTGAAACAAACAAATAACGAGCAAAAACTTCTGTATTTGCTAGACCTAAGATTCCAGGGTTTATACAACTCTCATGTATACACAGACAACGATTACATCATTGTAATGAAGTCCAAGAGGGACCCCATGTCACATGATGTTATTTATCAGCACACATGTGCAAATATGTGCTCAAATAAGCATGTGCGTTGACGTAAAATACACAAAAATTGTACTGTCTGGAAATGGCCAAGGAAAAGACAAACCAGAGTGGCTTACAGGCAGTTACTTTTGAGACTTGAAATTGGGCATAAAGTGGGCAGAAACTGAATTATTTTGATTCTTTGGCTTTTTATTTTTCAATATCCTACAACATTTAAAATAATCAGAAAATGGGCCAGAGAGATGCTCAGGGACTAAGAGCACTTGCTACTCTAGCATATGACCAGAGTTTGGTTTCCAAGAGGAACCTGAAGACTCTCAACCCCCAGTAACAGAAACTGAGAGGCTCCACCACTCTCTTCTGGCCTCTGTGGATACTCTACTGGCATGGGCATACCCCCACACAGGCATACACATATATACACATAATTAAAAATAACATAAACCTATTTTAAAATAAGGTTTTGGGTAGGAGAGTGAGGCCTGTGACCTGAAAAAGAAGGAAAGTGTAACATGAGGGCCCTGCTTGTTGGGGTTTCTGTCCCACCCAGTACCCCACAGCCGGAAAGCCCCAAAGAAAATCACACAGAGAGTCTACATTCAGTTATAAACCGATTGGCCTATTAGCTCAGTCTTCTTACTAGCTCTTGTAACTTATATTAACCCATTGTTCTTATCTTTGTTAGCCACATGGCCAGTACCTTTTCACAGCTGGGCAGCTCACATCCTGGTGGACTGGGCAGGAATGCCCGGGGAGCTTCCTGCTTCCCTGAGTTCTCCTGTTCTCCCCTCTACTTCCTGTCTGGTTTTCCCGCCTATACTCCCTGCCTGGCCAATCAGCATTTATTTAAAACATGATTGACAGAATATAGACAATTCTCCCACATCAGGAAAGAAAGAAAGAAAGAAAGAAAGAAAGAAAGAAAGAAAGAAAGAAAGAAAGAAAGAAAACTCTTTTGGAGAAGCACAATAAACTAAGATGGAAGGGGCTAAGTGATTGTTTCTAGAGTATCTTAGCGGGCCATCACCTTGTCCAATCACGCTGTCATGTGAAAGGCTATCTATCGCTAAGTGGAGTGTTTTCATAAGCCTTGATGAGTTGTTACCGTGGCTATTTACTTCGTACCTTCAGATTCCAGATTAGGAACAGATTTAACATGCTTTGCTGGCTTTCAATTTATCCCTTTCATCCCCATTACCACTCCCTTTGGTCCTTTGGTTTTCTGTCAGGCTTTCAATCACACAGAGATTCGTTATGTCTTCCACGTGCAATTATTCATGGTGCAATTTGTACTGCCTATGTCTACTCTGAAATATTCATAGTATGTTAATTGTTGTGCCCGGATAACAGATCTCTGCGATAGCATACCCTGATTAGGGTATCACTCAAGTTTATTATATACCAAAATATCTTGAGTTATTAACTAGCAGTTTTTGTGGTGGTCTTGGTAGGGAATATTCTAAGTATCTATGCCTTGGTAGAAACAAGGAGAAAGACAACAGAAAAGTTAAATATTTATTTATAATGAAGCAAGTCCCGAGACAGTGAGATGACTGCATGCCAATCGCATGCTTCTTTAACATTAGCTTGAAAGACTCCCCTCAAAGAAAAGCAGGTCAAAGGTCAAATCTCTCATTCCAGGATGCATTTCAGCAAAGCATCTCAGGCTTAAAGAAATAGGTGGACAGGTGGATCAAAAGAACAAAAAAAGAGACACCTCAATAAAGCAAGGCCATCCTGCTCGCAGGGCTAAACAAAAACGCAGAGGATGTGAGTTGAGTTGTCTAAGGAAAAACGCACTTGAAGGCGACTCCCAAGGCGGTCACAACTGATCCAAAGCTGTCAGGATGAGAGCAACCACATAGGAGAAAGGAGGAGCTCCCAGCGTTGCGCCGAAAATGCCTATTTCTTCTGACTCAATGGTAAATAAACACTGAACACATATTTTAAAATGCAAGTTAGAATAGGAAAATATTATCTCACTTTAAGTGTTTTTAAAGTTTTTACATTTTACTTAGTGTATGTGTGTGTGCGTATGTGCATGTGTGTGTATGTGTGTGTGCGTATGTGCATGTGTGTGAATGTGTGTGTGTGCGCGCACGCACATGCCACAGCAAATGTGGAGGTCAAAGGACAACTTGTAAGAATCCATTCTCTCCATCTACCATGTGCGTCTGAGCAATCAAACTCAGGTCCTCAGGCTGGGCTCTAAGTGCCTTTACCTGCTGAGCCATCTGGCAGCTCTCACTTAGAGTTTGAATATGCAAATTCAGAACTCTGGGCTTCAATGCTGACATTACCTTAGAGAGTCTGAAAAGGAGCTAAGACTCCGGTCTCCAAGCAAGCAGATTATAACTCTGCAGAGGCTGACAACCAAGATCAGAGAGTGTTCTTTCCAAAACCAGCATCCCTTCTATGTTATCTAGCAAAGACCTGCAAAGTGCAACAGATAATGAGCTTTCCCTTGGAAAAAATAGTGCTGTAGGTGTGCAAGAATCAAAAATGAAAAGCAAATTTGAATCCACACACTAGGCTGAAGAGTCACATACTATGGGAATATTGTAATGTCTCCATGCTCTTTGAAGTACTAGATTTAAACCAAGCCATTTTCGGCAGTGTCATATTCCATAATCACAATAGTGGTAAATGTCATTTTATCAATAGATTTAAATATTATTTTGCCAATTGATAATTGCTTTGATCTTCCTAAAATTTCTTTGTTACATGACACAGACAAAAGAATGTCATACTTTATCTATTAACCAATTCTAGGCTTGCCTAGATTAATGCCACTAAATCAATGCTGATTGATACTAAATGTTCTAAGTCTTTCCACATTTTGAATTTCATTCTGAGGTTGCAAAGTAACAAAAGTGATATGGTAAAAGTCCCGTTGCCAAGTCATGTGGAAATTTGTGCCTTATGAAATATGTGATAAAGGCTTCATGTCAAAGCAGTAGAGAAAGAGTGAATCCGCTTTAAAAACGGAATTTAGATCGCTGCTCAGCAGTGTAGAAAAGGCAAAAGTGAAAGTGTATAAACCTTAGCAGCCATAAATTCTTCCATAAATTAAAAATAGAGAAACATTCTTAAATATGACTCAACAGCAAAAAAAAAAAAACTATATGAGAAAAGATCATTAAACTTGACCATGTTTTTAAAAACACATCATTTAGTCAAAATATAAGAGCAATGAGAAGCCAACAAAAAACTTGAATATCTGCAATTAATAACACAATAAAGAGTTAGTGACCCTAATATATAAAGAGCACCTGAAAACAGAGAACATTCTAAGGGAAAATGGACAAGAGTCACACTCAAAGGGCTCACAAATAAAATTAACAGAAATAATGGGCAGAAGCCCCTTTTTGATTCCTTAATGGATGACAACATTTGGGGACCATAACAGGCCTTATATCTGGCACAACAAACCTCAGATTCTAATGTACAGGACACTTACTTGAAAGGGCTGAGCTGGGTAGATTTCTCAGCAGTCAAGAACACTTATGACTCTTCCAGAGAACCCAGTTTCTAGCAGGGTGGCTCATAACCTCCACAGGTTCCTGTCCACACATGGTGCACATAAATGCACACAGGAATACACATACACAGTCACACACATAAATAAAACATAAATGTAAAACTATGCACGTGTGCGTGTATATGAGTAATGTTGGCAGGAGGCTGTCAAAACCCCACCCAGTGAACACCCTGCCTGTTTGTTGCTAGATCCTTCAACATTGGAGCCACCCTTGCCACCCATTGGTCCAGTTACAATAGTGAATTCCAGGAAACTCAGCTGAGAATCATGGATGTGAGGGCCGCTCACAGCAGCACCAGAGAGAAGCAACATTTGGACACATTGTGAAGCTGGAACTTTTGGAGATGAACACAATCCCCCGTGAAGAAGAGCTCACACCATTAGTCATGTTAAATTGCCAAGGCAACATTATCAGTGTGAGCCCACAGCTGCCCGGTCACAGTGGTAAGGAATGTTATTTTTACCTTACGGTTACAGCAAGACACTAATTACTGAAACTGCCGATGTCACCTTAATTACAGTTTTACTTAATGATCACGTTGGGCACTGCTGTATGATGTGGAATTTTCCAAAGTGAAATATGGCAGAGACATGTAGGAGGAGCACTTAAGCTGCAGACGTATTATTATTCCGCTCACGGGGGGTGCATAAACTTAAGCCAGCAAACAGCCTCAGTTCCGAGGGAATGCTGTTGGAATTTAAAGTTGTCCTTTGTTGTTAAGGCGTTGAGAAGATAGCACACTTTTTACAACACGCAAGTTCATGCTCTCCAGACAGGCATGACTGGACATGTTGACTGCTCGCACTTGCTTCCGGGCAGTCATGATGGGACATGACAGCTCACACTTGCATTCCAAACTGTGTGTGAAAGACACGTGCCAACCACTCACATGTGGCCTCAGTGAACGCTCTGGGCCCAAGACAGGCAAACTCCGAAAGCCTACAGTTTCACAGCAGGACAAGGACATATGTTATCTGTCATAAACATCTGGACATGAAACAGTGGCGCAATCATGTCAGTGATAATTGGTGATTGCCAAGTATGGTGGATCCAAACACAATATTTTATTATGACTTAAGTCATGAAACTTTCAGTATGGAAGCCACCCTAAGAAGTGTCCTCTTCAGTGTGAGAGCGGAGTACATGGAGATCAGAGCTCTCTGAAATGAGTGATAGTTATCTTTCTAGTCTCTGAGCTCTGAGGCCCAATACTTGCATGGTCAGATCTTATACAGCCTTAAGAAGAGTGGTTCTTGGGGCCGAAGAGATGGCTCAGTGGTTAAGAGCACTGGCTGCTCTTCCAGAGGACCTGAGTTCAATTCCCAGCAACCACATGGTGGCTTACAATCATCTGTAACGAGATCTGTCGCCTTCTTCTGGTGTGTAGGCATGCATGGAAGCAGAATGTTGTATACATAATAAATAAAATAAATCTTTTTTTTTAAAAAAATGAAGAGTAGTTTTCAACCTTCCTAATGCTGTGACCCTTTAATACAGTTCCTCATGTTGTGATGACCCCAACCATAAACTTATTTCATTGCTACTTCAGAACTGTAATTTTCTTACTGTTTTGAATCAGAATGTAAATATCTGATATGCAACCCCTCATCAGATATATTTTAAATGACAACAGGTATGCTAAGTGGGGCTGTCAAAAAAGACATGAATTTAGCTGTGATACTAGCAGTCAGAGACAGGCACAAAAATGTGAGAAAGCTACTGCTTATTGAATATAAAAATTACCTTCAGCCTGGGGTATTGAAGTGTTTTCCCACAATGCATGAAGTCCAGGATTCCACTCCCAGAACCACCAATCCAGGCATGGTGGCTCATACCTGATATGACAGCCCTGGAGAGGTGGTGACACCATCAAAAATCCTAGGCGAACATGGGCTACATGAGATCCTGTAGCTTGCGACAAAAATCTTCATGAACATAACTTTCTGTACTCAACAAAGCACTGAAATACCAGTACCTTACAGAAACAGAGAAACAGTATCCTGGTCAAAATATAATTTACTGTATACCGGTAGCTTTTTTAAAAAAAATTGGAAAATCATATATAAAGCCTTCCTTGCCCTGATCTGAGACTGAGGAATCATCCTTTAGATTATCAGAAATCGCCTGTCGCTCCACGAGGCTAATGTTACTCTTTATGGCACATAAAGCTGCCTTAACATCAGGCTTACTGCAGAAGGCAGCTTGAAGAGACATATTTGCCCTGCTTAAGCCTTTAAAATCTTATAAAAATAGCAAGAGCGTGTCGTCTGGCTCTACTGAAATAACACCCGAAGAAGAGAAAGCATTGCGGAGGAGCCCGAAAAACAAACGCCTCCCCAGAGGTCCGCCCTTGCTTTACGGAGGAGACTCTTTGTCAAAGCTCTCGGGGAGTTTTATGTGGAACCAGATGGGGCAAAATTTTTCTTTTATTGCCTTTACCTCTAATTGATGAGTCTTCTGGGAGAGCCCATCTCGTAAAGTGTAGGCAACCATCTCCCATCCATGTTCCTGTGAATTCCTTTTCAGAAACTTCATTCCATTTGATTGGACCGGAATTACAGCAATTACAGTGAAAAACTCTCTTTGAAGGTCACCTCTTCTTAATTCTAGATGGGTGTCATGGTTTGGGTCTGAAATGCTCCTTATAGGCTAATAGGTTTGAATGCTTGGTCTCCGGATGATGGTATTATTTGGGAAGCTTGTGGTACCTTTAGGAGGTGAAGCCTCACTGACAGAGTCAGTTACTAAGACTGGACCTTCAAGTTTTAGAGTTAGTGGTTCTCGACCTGAGGGTCAGGACCCCTTTGGTGGTCTAATATCAGATATCCTGCATATCAGATATTTACACTATGACTCATAACGACATAATAGTAGCAAAATTACAGTTATGAAGTAAACAACAAAATAATTTCATGGTTGGGGGTCACCACAACATGAGGAACTGTGTTAAAGGGTCATAGCATTAGGAAGGTTGAGAACCATTGCTTCAGGGCCTGTCACCAGGTCTTGTTTATTCTCTACTTTGTGAGTGTGAGTGAAACATGACCAATCAGCTTCCTGTTCCAGCTGCCGAGCCTTCCAGGCTGCAAGGGACTACATTCAATGGAAGTGTGAGCCAAAACAACCCCTTTTTCCCTTAGGTTGCTGCGGCTTGGTATTTTTGTTACAGCAGGTGGGGAGGTAACAAAGACAATGGGTTGTCTTCTAAAGCCCATGAAGATCAACGCCCACCTACCCCATCTACCCCTTTCTGTGGAATTGGAATTACTACACAGCCCTGAAGGCTGAGATAAATGAGAGAGAAGTCCAGCTTCAAAGATCAATACGTCAAACCACCCGCCAGCAACACAGACACGTTCTTTACGTTCCAGCCTCACCAATAGTTGTTGAATTTGATTTCTTGATTGAAGGCTTTCGATTGAAGTGAGATGGAATCTCAGTGTAGTTTTTATTTGTATTTTCCTGATGAATAACGAATCATGATCATCTTGCATGTATTTATAAGCCAAGCTCATTTAGTGACTAGATCATTTGCTCTTTTGGTGCTTATTTATTGATCTGAGTTCTTTATATATTCTGGACATTCATCACCTACTGGATCAAAGGTGATTGAGACTATCTCGCTTCTGTGGATTTCCTGTTCCTTGTTTGTTTCCCATGCTGTGCAGAGGCTTGTTAGTTCTGTGCAATCCATTTGTCAATTGCTGTTAGTACTTCCTGAGTGATTGGATCCTTTTCACAAAGCTATTGCCTAGGCAAGAGCCTCCCCTGTGTTTTGCTCATGCATCCACTGAGGAAATCAGTATGGAGTGTCCTAAAAACTGAGAACGGAACAAGATCTGTATCTCCTCTGGGTATATACCCAAAGAATCTGAAGCCCACCACAGATATATCTGCACACCCATGATTGTTGCCACACTATTTGTAATAGCTAAGTCATGGACTCAATCCACCTGACCATCAACAGAAGAATGAATCAAGAATATGTGGCATGGGTCTGTACAATAGAAAACTATTAGGGAGAACAAAATTTGAAAAAAAAAAGAGAGAGAGAGAAGAAGAAGAAGAAGAAGGAACTGGAGATCATCTTATTAAACAAAATCACTTCAGACTCAGAAAGATGAGAATTTAATGTTTTATCTCAGCTGCAAAATAAGGAAGAACAGAAGGAAAGATGGGAGTAAAGAAAGAAAAAAGAGAGAAAGAAGAAAGGAGGAAAGAAAAGAAATGAAAGAAGTAAAGAAAAAGAGGGAAAGAAATAAAAATAGAATGGGGAACTATTAGAGATCGGTTAGACAGGGGTCCTTGGGAGGATGAGCGGATTGGTGTGGATAAATGGGGAAATAAATATTATCAAATACCTTCTGTACCTGTTTGAAGGTGTCATAGCAAAGATCATTATTTTATACAATTAATATACCCTAATCAAAATTTATTTAAGGCTTAACTTTGCCTCCAAATCCTACCTTTGGAGATGAAAATTACCTACATTACTCTCTTACCAGACATGTTTCCTGATGTGTTCCCCAACCCCACTCCCCCCCCACACTTTTCCCGGTTGTTCAAATCCAATCTTGAAGAAGAGCTAAGTAATTATCAAGGAAACCTCCGAGTGGACACAGCAGTGTGAACCGTATTGCAGATGCTGCCAGTACTCTGCTCCTCACCCACAGGAGTTACCACTACAGTATGTGTGGAAGGTGTTCTGAGGACCCTGTCTGAGGAGTCTCTCTCAGCCTCTTTGTGGAAGAGCAGATGAAGATACTGAGGAGACGAGTAGGAAGGATCTGGAGGATGAAAACTCCATCTTTTCTATGTGTGGTACATGAGCATGTGCGCACCCATGTGTTTGCTGTGGAAGCCTGATGCTGACCTCAGGGGTTTCCTCTGTTCTCTCCACCCTATTCTCTGAGATAGGGCTTCCCATTGAATTTGGAGCTCACTGATCAGCCAGCCTGGCCAGTCTCTGAACCCAGGATCTGCCTGTCTCTGTCTCTTCTTACTGGGATTACAGACATTCATTGTCACACCCAACTTTTTATGTGAATTCTGCAGATTGAATTCCAGTCTCCAGGCTGGGGCAAGAACTTTACCCACTGAGACATACCCCTAGACCCTTGAATAGTTCATATTTATTGTCCTCTGATTGGTCAATTACTGACCTGAGGTCTGTTACTAAATCCCAATGTTTCCCAACAGGGCTTGGTCTTCCTTACCCAGCAGGAAGTGGCTCCATTGACACTGTAGTGGCTTCCTGCCTTTCCTTCCTCCACTTCCTACTCCTCTCAATACTCCCTGGAATGACCTCACAAGCTGGCTACTTGTGTTGAAGATCGGATCTGTATTGTATTGATACAGTTAATAGAAGTATAAGTCCACGTGAGCAGAAGTAAAAATAAATACACCCGAGAGCATAGAGCCTGCTCCAACCCAATTACCCCTCTAAATGTGAAGACCAATTCAGAGTGCCAGGGGAATAAGAACATAGGTTCCCTCCCCTAGGAGCTCACTCCCCCTTTTCCAGAGAAGATTCCGGAACACAGTTCTTTGTTCTCCTCTGACCTATTTGTTCCTTTTGTCTAGCTGCCGTGGATAATCAAAGGCTAGTTGCCTGCTCTCGCTCTCTCTCTCACATACACACACAAAAAAAATCAAAACAAAGCAAGTGTTCTCTGTTATTGTAGGAAATACTTCCTTTGAGGAACCGTGGTCAAGTCAGATCGTTTACGCCTTTCTGGATTCTTATTTCATTTACCAACATTCACAGAAACTCATAGGAGAGGGATCCTACTTTGAAAATTTACAATCACTGCCATTTCATGGGTGTCATTTCATTTCATCTTAATTTATATAAAATCAGGACCGACGTCCTTAACTGGCACAGATATAAATATTTTGAAAAATCTATAAACATCACTACAACTTAACAAAAGATAATCACTTCTTTAAATCACAGTCTTTCTTAATCAGGGAAGATTTCTGAGCCTCGTTCATCACCACTGTCCAGAGATGTCCCGTTCATCAAGGCAGCTCCGCGACCTTGTATTTACTAGGTGATGGAATGTACAATAATGGGAGGGGAGACACATGAGTACCAGTGCCTGCCTGGGTACTGATTCTACTCCCAACCAGGGCTCTCCAGGACTCTAGCTAAGTCTCCCTCTTCCAGCCTCCTCCTCCTCTCTGGTTGAGCTCCACAACCAAAGGGAACTGTTTCTGCTCAGTTTAATACCTCTGCCGCTCTACTCTGTGGCTGATTTCTTTCCATGTGGCGGATATTCAGGCATGAATATTTTCTATTCCACATGTACTATGTAGCCCCGGATAACTTCCATCAGGGGTGGCGTTAAGCTACGCAGAATGATGGACTGCTTCCCTTCACATTACCTTCCTTCTGGTAAACGACTCTGTAGATTAGCAACTGGGTTTTCCTTGATTTATTTTTGAAGGTTACTCCATATGCCTCCACACCATACTTTTCCATGAATTATGCATGCTGCTAAGGTCCAGCACCCAGCAAAGGCAGCCGACTATAATTCCTTGGCTTGTAATTTACATTATACCATCATAGGTAACTTGAAACTTTCACTCAGAAGATAGTAGTTTGATACTCAAAAGGGAAGTTCCTGAGTCAGCTGACGACATTGCAGTTAACTATCATTAATTGTTTTATTTGAAATTTTTGTATGCTTTAATTATAAACCATGTGTATATGATTTATGAACCTGTATGTATGTATGTATTATGTACAATGTAAATGTACAAACATGCAAAACCTACATTGACACCCAATGTAAAATATATAAAATATGTGTATCAACTTCTTTTCTACTTAAAACAGTAAGTTAGTTGTAGATTTAAAAAATAGAGAAGATGTGGATGATAAAATGAAGTTTAAAAGATCCTAGAGACGTTACTTTTAGTCAGAAGTTGCCTTAGGTAATTTATCAATCGTATCTAAACATTGCCTTATTCTTGAACCCCTTTGCTTCCATGAGTTAACATTCGGCTTCTATCAGTCATGCTCTGTATTCCCACGTAATTTTTCTCCACTTCTTAAAATTGTAACCCAGCTGGCCTGGTGGCACAGTCTGTGATCCCAGATTCCTAGAGAGGCTGAGGTCGGAAGGTTGCAGTTTCAAGGCCTGCCTAATCTATAGGGCATGTTCAAGGTCAATCTAAACAATTTAGGGACGGACTGTCTCGCAACAAAAATGTATCAAGAAGACTGAGGATGTAATCTGCTGGCCCTAGCCTAGCATGTGCAGCTAACTCGGGAGGTTCCATCCTCAGTACCCCCTCAACACCAAAACCCCATAGCTTAAAGGGCTTGAGAGACCTGGAGATTCCCCAAGCCAATGGTCTTCATCAAAGACACATCATCAAAATGTCACCACCTGACCAGCAGCATCACTGAGGACTGAAGCCAGAACGACTAAATGGAGACCTCCGGATGCAAGTCCATAGTCTCTGGCCATCCATCTTTCGGGGCAAATCCTGTATTCGTTTTGGTGCTTGGAATGGAAACCTGACCTTACACACGCTAGGCAGGCACCGTGCAATGAACTACATACAGCTCTATTTCTTCTCTCCAGGGCATTCCGATGATGGATGTGGGACTTCTGGCCAATTCAAAGTCCAAGAGATCCCCTGGTGCTGCCTTTCCTCATCTCAGCTCTTTCTCTGCCCCAGCTGCTGCCCACTGCCACACTGTATCCCCTGGGTGTCAATGGCAACACCTGGCCTCCATTGTTTCTTTAATTTCCACTTTACCCCCTTGGAATCCGGCCTCCTGGAGTGTCTTTAAAGGTCAGATTGCCCTCCACAGTTCCACAGTCTGACAGGTCACTGTGAAGGTGGCCCACGCTGACACGGATGTCAGCAGGTAAATCTTTTTGCAGCCATTCCTTAGATGGAGGAGCCGAGATGCATTCTGTGTAGCTCTCTGTAAGGGGAAAGTCAACTCAAACACCAACCTTTAACTCGTTCAGCCCCCTTCCTGCTTCGCACTCTTGTCGTTTAACCTTCTTTCGCGAGAACACTGCCCAGAATAAATTGGCTGCATGTGAGCAAGGTAAAGGAACTCTAGCCCAAGGGGGAAAAAAACCTTTATTTTAAAGATGAAACAAGTAGCTATTATTGGTATTCCTGTTTATGTGAGCCCAGCGGGGGAGGGGAGGGAGACTGGACATGGCTTCTAGAGAAAGGGAGAAGATTTGGTATTTTCTATTTAAAAATCCCAGGGCAGCGTTCTGATTTTACTTCTCTCCAAGAGTGAGGGTGGAAATGGAGACGGGAAGAGAGTGGCAACGCGTGTTTAGCCTTTACTACTTGCTGAGTCCGTTCTCAAATTTTTTTTTTATTCTATTCTTACTTTGGATGTGTGAGTGTGCTTCTCTGTGTGAATGCCTGCCACTGTGCCCAGGCGGATGTCAGAGGACAGCTGTTTAAGGAGCTAGTGTATCCTTCCACCATGGAGTCAGGGAATCGAACTCAGGTCAGCAGGCTTGCTCAGCAGCCACCTTTACTCATGGAGCCATCTAGCCAACCTGCTGAAATATTTTAAATCTACTTGTACAAAGCCGATCTTTATGTGATTCAGCTGGAAGTAAGGGGTTCAGGGACAGTTGCAGTAGGGTCTGTGACTAATTAGCTCCCAAGGAACAATAACTTCCACTGTAAATGTGTGTGAGAACATTTCCAGTCTCCCAAGGAACTTACCAGGAAGAGAAAAACCAAGGCAAATCTCGCCGATCACATCCCGCCATCTAAACATGCTTTGTTTCCTAACAGTGAGATGTGAGCTTAAACCATTTAAAGGAAATATTTTCCTTTCATGAAAACCATTTCGCCCTCAATCATGGACATTGTTTCAAAATTCATATTTACACGGTGAATAATAACTATGAAGTTGTTTTTCTAAATACTTTTCCAACCCATGCATGGTGTAAATATTTCCCAAACATCCTAAGAAGAACACTATATTCAAATCTATATGATAGTTCTATTTAAGTAACATTTCCCTGTGTGCCCTGTTTTGGTACTTGTAGTAATGAGAAGGAGCGGGCTGTGGGAGCTGTGTTCCCTGGCGCCCGGCTCCCAGCCATGGGCCTGCTTTTGGCCCTGGCTAGCTTATACCCGGAATAATTACACACAAACTGTATTCATTTAAATACTGCCTGGCCCATTAGTTTTAACCTCTTATAACCCATATCTAGTAATCTGTGTATCACCACGTGGTCATGGCTTACCGGGAAGATTCTAATCAAAGTCCATCTTGGGCTGGAGAAACATGGTATCCGGCCACACTTCCTTCTCCCCAGCCTTCCGTTCTGTCTACTCCACCCACCTAAGGGCTGCCCTATCAAAAGGCCAAGGAAGTTTCTTTATTCAACCAATGAAAGCAACCCAAATTTCAGAAGGACCCTCATACACCAGGTACTTTTCTTTTCCATACATATCTACATGTACTTTTAAACACACACCTCATGTCTAAGAGAATCATTATTAACAGACACATTTGGCTTAGCAATGTATTTAAGTAAAAGTGTTTCTTAGTGGGTATTGAGGCACCTGCCACCAAGCTTGAGGTCCTGTGTTCATTGTCAAGGACACACATGGTGGTATGGGAGAACTGGCTTCCACACGCCGACCTCTGGCCTCTAATGTTTGCCATGTGCTCAAGCAGCTCCCCATGCCACCCACACACAAAATAAATAAATCTAAAGTTTTTTAGGGATTTTTTTATTACTTACTTCTATGAAGAAAAAGATAAAGATTTATCTTTGTGGACAAAGAATGATTTTATCTCAATAGACTATAAGTAAATTATGCATTTATAGTTCAGCAAATTTTTATCATTTTTGTCAACGTTTTCCATGAAAAATATTCTTCTATATCTTACTATATATCCCTTAACTTATTAGAACTAATGAGTCAAATTGCAATTACAAGGTTGTAAGAGAATATGATCATTTAAGGGATTCATTAATCCTTGCATTTAAATTCTTTGTCTTCAAAGATTTCATAATCAATTTTTAATGCTGGTAATATTCTGTGCAGGGATCATGAAGCTTCCTTTCTGTTTTATAGCCTTGAAGGAACTATGTGAAAAATTTAGCTGAGCCTCTACCAACAGGAACTTGGGAATCACATTAGACCCCTAGAAAACAAATGAGGCTGGTTATAGAAAGCTTTATGCAGATAGGCGTTGTTTCCAGCCTATAGAAATTCCTTCAGCTTCAAAACGTTAGTAAGACACAGGCATCTGTTACATAAGTCAATATGATATAGAAGTTAGTTCGTCCTAGATGTCAATCATACACTGAAGCACATGTGGTGCTCAAGCATGCATGTGTGTGGAGTGTGTGTGTGTGTGTGTGTGTGTGTGTGTTCCTTGTTACTTACAAAAAGTCATCTAAGAAAGCTTATTCCCTTACGCAGACAAAGTTCTATGGAGAATGACTAAGGCAAGCCTGTGGTTTTTGGTAAACCTTACAGTGTTTTCATAGCATCATCATGGTTGGAAACAAACTCTGCCGTCATCTACAGTGGAGAGGCTCGACTGTTAAAGGCAGGGACTTCAGGTTAAATCAACAGCACAAACACTTCTTAAATACATTTTGTTGAGTGCTACAAACCAAACCCTACAACTGTGTACTGTCCGATGCCATCATGCGACATTCTGAAAGCAGAACCTTGTAAGGGAAGAAGTGGATAGATCTAGATCAGTGGTTACAAAGGGTGGGCTGTAAGGGAAGACGTTGTTTACTAAGTGGGCTCCAAGAAAATGCTGGGTGTGCTGCACTGGCCAGTGTTGGCCTCTGCGTTTGAACAGACAAGCCAATGAATTTGTACACCACATGTAATGCATGTAACTACATGCAAACTTTCATATTTAATGACTTCATTGAAGCATGGTTTATGCAGAATATACACACGTATTTTAAAAAACACAATTAAATATGACATCATCTTCATCACCACAGTAATAGACAGCCCCAGACTTTCATATCTCAACCTGGATATGAGGGATCCTGGGATGGCGTACCAATGGTAACAAATGGATGCAACTTTATATAGTAAGCAGGATTCCATAGTGGACCCTAAGGTTTCCTATGATAACCCCTGGGAGTCTGTATATCCTTCACATTTTCAATATTATATGACATATAACGAAAAAATTTTTGGATATAATTAAGACTTTCAGTCAGTCAAGTTTCAGGTCATCAAAGAGTGAACTTTTTTGGATGGGGCTAATCTATCCACTTGAGTCTTTTAAAAGCAGAATTTATTCCAGCTGATAGCAGAGGTCAGATTCTAAATGGAAATAGGATTCCAGGGTATTTTTTTTCCTTGCTTCGAGTTTTGAAGGGCTCATGCAAGAGCTGGACAGAAATGTTAAGGAGCTGAGAGTGACCCCGGCTGACAGCCAGCAGAGAGACGAAGACTTCACTCATCCAGCTGCAAAGCTGGCATCTGCTACAATCAGAGTCAGCCTGGAACATGTCTTTCCCAGAACCATGGGATAAGACCCCAGCACAGTCAACATCTTCATGTCTGTCTCGTTCAGACCCTAAGCAGAGTGTGAGGGTGTGATGCAGGAACCCAGATGCTGCACAGACTGCAATACCGGGCAGTGGCATTTCCCGCTCACAGCTACCAACAGGCACCTACCGAGACCCTGTGAGTCCCCAGCTAGCAGACAGCCAGGTGCCAGCATCTCCCTCTCACCTGACTACATCTGAAGAGGTATTGGTTGCTACACATATTCCTCCCTACACCCTCTTCGCTCCTGCCGTGGATTCAGAGGTTAGCTCTAGGCTTGTGCTGTGAAACAACCACTAACCCCAGTAAGGCGGTCCCAAGAGATACCCGCTTCTGTCTCATGGTCTCTGATTTCCTCACATCAGAGCCTCCACCGTGCTGTCTGTCTCCAGTGATGGGGCTGGAATTCACCTCAGAACTCTCACCATGCCCTTGTCTGTCCATTCGTTTGTTCACAGAATTAATAACTCTTCTTATAAATTCTGTACCTCAAACAAACCATCGCCATGTCTGTCATGAAACTGTTCACCAAGGAACAGCGAAACTTGCCTAGACCCCTGGTGTAACAGACTGGGGGTGACTCAACAGATAGCTCTTCAGCTTCTGGATTCTGCCAAGTGGCACAGCAATGGCAGACAAATACATTGCAAATGTGTGGTGCTTCCTTATTGGAAGGGGGAGATGAGCGCTCTGAACGGATAGTTCAGGCTAATGACAAGAAGCACTGAATGCACTCTACTCCGTTAGCTGTGCTTCTCGTGGGGGAGAAAATGGGAGTGGAGAGGCTATTTAAACTGCATGCTGTAATTAAGCAGGTCAATAAATAATTTGTCCATAACTGGAGCTAAGTTTCTCATTACCCTACTTAGTTAGGGTTTCTATTGCTACAGTGAAATACAGGAACCAGAAAGCAAGTTAGGGAGAAAAGGGCTCATTCGGCTTACACTTCCACATTGCTGTTCACTACTGAAGGAAATCAAGAGAGGAACTCAAACAGGCCAGGCTACTGGAGGCAGGAGCTGATGCAGAGGCCATGGAGGGAACTGCTTACTGGTCTGCTTTCCCTGGCTTGTTCAGCACTGCTTTCTTATAGAACCTAAGAATATCAGCCCTGGTCTGGCACCACCCGCCATTGATGACTAATTAAGAAATTCCCTTCCAGCTGGATCTCATGGTGGCATGTCCTCAGCTGAGACTCCTTCCTCTCTGATGACTCTAGCTTGTGTCAAGTTGACACACAACACCAGCCAGGACATTACCCCAGCAAGAAGTTATAAAGAATGAAGGAGGAAGGCTAGAATGCTGTAAAAGAGTTCCAGATGTGAAAAGAAACACACACTTAGGGATATATACACACAGCAAATACAGATGTGTAGCATATATCAATTGGCACATGTACTGGTTATTACTGTCAACTAGACACATGCTAGAGTCATTTTTTTTTGGAAGAGGGAATCTCAATTAGGAAAATAAATGTCCCCTCTAGGCTGGCCTGTGGGCAAGACTATAGCATATTTTCTTGATTGACGTGGGATGGTCCAGATCGCCGTGGGCGGTACCTTGACTGGGCTGATGGTCCCGGGTTCTCTAACAAAGCAGGCCGAGCAAGCCACAGTGAACAACCCAGTAAGCAGCTCTCCTCCTTGGCTTCTGCATCAGCTCCTGACTCCAGGCTCCTGCCCTGCTTGAGTTCCCATCCTGACTTCCTTCAATGATGGACTATGATGTGGAAGTGTAAGCCAGAGAAACCCTCTCCTCCCCAGGTTGCTTTTGGTCATGGTGTCTCATCACAGCAGTAATAGCCCTAACTAAGATGCACACAAGCATCGTTTTCCTAGCTGTGTTTACTGAGCATGCCAGGAAGCAATGATCCCCCTGCAGCCATGAGCACACCCAGCACTGAAATTCTGGTTTCTAAATATCGTTCACCCATGAAAGAAGTCAGTAAGACATGTAGAGGAATTCCTGATCCTTAGCTGTGGCAGGATATATATGTATTCCGGAGTTCTTCCCTTCCTCCCTCACTCTTTGTAGGAGACATAAATACATAATTTATTATATGTGCACTTCCCACCGCTTCTTTTCCCCAAGGGCACCAATAGTCACACGCATATACATCCCAAACACACATAGTTAGACCTTGTAACATATTGTTTTTAAAAACTTAATAAATCAGTGAATAAATAAGAGTGGGGCAAATGTTTCTCCCCAAAGAATCCCAGATAAATATAAAAGGAATGAAGGGAACTGAAAATTTCCCAGAATTCTTCCCCAGCAGTGACTGCTGTGAGTGAAATCCATGGCGGAATGGCGGAGTTAGTGTATGAAGCGTTCGGGAGAACCAGCGTCCATGCCTGATTCCTGCTCCAGCTTCCCCAACACATAATAATTGTCAGCAGGCTTTGCATTTTCCTTGCCCACATTAAGCAATTGTTACCGTACATGTGAATCAGACAGAGCACTAGGAGGGATTTTTGATGAGTTGACTGTGCTGAAGATGGCAGTGCAGTTCGTAACAGAACAAATCGAAAAGCAACGTCCTCATACCATGAGCCATTGGAAATGGCGAAATACACAACTGTGCACATCTGTAGCTTTTGAGCTGGAAGAATCTTTGCTATCTGTAGACTGACACCCCACTCCCTGCTCACAAAAAGAAAAAGAAAAGAGAAAAAATTCTTCAGACTGACCACCTGTCATAAACAGGACAACTAATGGTACCACAGTATTATTAAATAATAATAAGTATTGGTGTCCTTTAAAACAAGACCATCAGTGTTCTCAAATATTTGAAATACATAACTTCATGTTTTTGGTCTTGACTTTTTTTTTTTGGCCAAATACATAGATAAGGTGGCTTTTCTTCTGTACCTAACTAACGTAGAAGAATGCTTCTAATCGAATTCCTCAGCATTGCCTCCATAAGAGACCCAGTGGGATTCTTGTCCTCCTCCCTGCGGGCTGCACCTGAGGCCTCCCTGCTGCCCAAGTGGGAAAATAGAAAAAGTTGTAGCTAGTAAGCTCACTGTCGGAAAATCAGGCAGACAGCCCCTTAACGAAGTCACCGGTGTTGCTTTCTTCTCGCTCATGGTCCTTAGACCCTGCGGTAACTTTTCACCGTGCCTTCTCCTTCAGTGGGGACAACAAGGGAGGCCACTGTGGCTGTAACCACTGCCTGAGCGGCTGATTCTCATGTACCACTTGTCATGGTCTTCTGTCTCATTATATTCAATGACACTTAGAGAAACGCATGTGCGGTCTAAGTCTGGGAGGCCAGGAGCTTCTCACAATCATGCTGGGAACACGTGAATGGGTATGCCTTTCCTGAGAAGAAACTGTACTTCCTGCCATGCATAAGACCTTTCAACACACTCATAAACAGTTAAAATATGCTTTTCAGTAGCCTCAAGCCAGAGTTTGGCTCAGTGGATAGAGGCACTCACACACAGGCCTCCTGACCTGAGTTCAAACTCACCATACCACAGATGGAGATAACTGGCTCCAGAGAGCTGTCCTCTGACCTCTGCGACATGTGTGCCGTGGCAGGCACATGACTACACTCCCACACACGAAGTAAAATAATAAGAGTGGGCTTGAGGATACACGCTTTCTTGTTTTATTGTGTAAACAACCTTTTGTTTTTTGAAAGAAAACACTGACTGGGTGCATCCATGGAATAAATGACTAGAAAAATAAAAGTATACCTCATCTTTTACTAAAAATAATAATAGTATCTAGACTTGAGAATTAAATTATCCTTCACATTTGAGGTTTTAGTTATCCAAGATAATCAGAGCTTCCATTACTCATAGGCAATTAATTTATGGTCAGCACAAAATTTCTGTCTGGGTAGTTCTGTCCTTGTGCATGAGGGGCATGGGTTATCCTCGCCGTCCCCATGTATTGTTTGCTCCTGCCTGCTTTCACCCTTGTCCTAGATCTTTTGAGCTTTAATCCAGAGTGGTTTTTAACACTCACGTTCACAGAAAGTGGTCCTTCCACTGGTAGAGCAATCTTGTTTCTTCCAGCTTTTCAAAGGACCCACAAAAGAAGTCAGCCCCGCGTGCAGGAGAAGTGACCACTTACAGAAGCATGTGGTTAAAGGCACAAGACAACTAGCACGACCTCTCTACTTATCCAAACACTTTACAGTCACGGGATAATTAAATACCTCCCTTTCAAGGACAGCGTGCGGGCCTTGTGCTGATAAAGTTAAGACAGGGACAACTAAGGACGGTGACCCCATCTGTCTGTGGATAATAGGGGGAAAGGCGTCCCATGCTCTGCTCCTGCTGGTCACGTTGGGTCCCTCATGTCTGTCCATGCTGAGCACAGGAACAAGGAGGATCCTGGGAAACAACAAGCTAAGGATGTAAAATAAGTATGCCAAGTTGTAATAGCCTGCATACTCACTACAAAGGCTTTGTCATTTTTTGTGTACATAAATCTTTTTAATTCACTTAGGTATCATAATGCTTTTTGCTTTAGTACAAAATAAATCTTTGACACCAATGAGCCTTAAAAGGCACATTTAATTTGAAGGCATCAAGAAATCTGATGTAACATGGTGTATACCATGTCAAAATTACAACAACCACGAGAAAACTAGGAGACACAATTTCACAAAAAAACAGTGTCTGCTGCAAACTTGGTTGTAATTTTGAAAAGACATTGCCTAAAGCCACCAATTCTTACTGAGTTGGAGAAAGTGCTAGATTTTTTTCCACATAAGTCATTTGGTTCATTAAATTTCAGTAGCTTTAATTCCATTTTTCTCACATGTAAGAAGTGACATGTCTATTTTATCTCATGAGTGATACCTGCCAAATAGTAAGAATGGTGTGTATGGTATTATTAATAATTCCTCCAAAATTCAATAGTGATATTTTAAAAACTATTTGCTTTTATTCAACATGTATGAGTGGCTGTCTGCATGTATGTATGTGTACCATGTGCATGAAGTTCCCAAGAAAGCTAGAAGAGGACATCAGGTTACCAGTTGTCTCACAGATGGACAGTTGTGAGCTACCATGTGTATGCTGGGAAATGAATTTGGGTCCCCTGCAAGAATAACCAGTGTGCTTTAACCACAAAGCCATCTCTCCTACCCCAAATGTTGTCAATTTTACATTAGGGCCATTACATATCTTTAATAAAAAATTATTTGTTGACACATTTCAATAGCTTTTTATCATCCTAATACAGGGAGTTTACCTTAGTGCCACTCAGACCTATCATCATTGTATATGACAAAATTCTTCTTTGAGGAAATCATTTAATTGTATAGCAATAGAGCAAACAAAAACAGCATCTTTTTTTTTTTTTTTTTCAAAAACAGCATCTTTTTAAAAAGCCATGTTCTTGGTTTCTAGGGAAGATGACAGG
>JAQHUG010000082.1:1544671-1559814 GCA_028555095.1 Dicrostonyx torquatus
CTTAGCCTGCTTTATTATAGAATCTAGGACCACCAGCCTGTGGATGGCACCACCCACCATGGGAGGGGTCCTTCCCCATTAATCATTAATTAAGAAAATGCCTCACAGACTTGCCTACAGCCTGGTCTTACAGAGGCATTTTCTTAATTGAGCTTTCTTCCTCTCAGATGACTTCAGTTTGGGTCAAGTTGGCATAAAACTATTCACAATAGCAAAAAAAGACCCCAAATAACCAAAGCAATTCTAAGCAGAAAGAAGGGATAAATGTATCACAACATCTGTCCACAAATTACAGTACTGAGTCACAACACCTGTATGATCTGGCATGAAAACAAACACGCAGATCAATGCAATAGACTACAGTTACCAGAAATAAACCCACAAGAATGTTGACCCAAGATTGTCTTTAAATAACATTTTATTAATTGAGAACTTCAAACAATATATTTTAATTGCCATCTAATTTTTGGGAATAGTGTCAAAAGCACACACTGGGAAATGAGGCATGTTTCCTACAAATACTCTTGGGAAAATAGGGTTTCTGCATGTAGAAGAATAAAACTAGATCTACATCTCTCACTCAGCACAGAAATGAGCTCAAAATGGATCAAGGGATTTAATGTAAACCCTGAAAATTTGAAAATGCTAAAAGACAATATGGAACTACTTAAAGATACTGGCATAGGTAAGGACTTTCTGAAAAGGATTCTAATGGCCCAGGAAATAATAATACATTAAATTAATAAGCAGCAAAGTAAACAGTAACCAAAGTAAAGAGACAGCCTACAGGACAGGAAAAAAAAACTGTCTTAGGTTTTTTATTGTTGTGAAGAGACACCATGACCACAGCAACTCTTATGGGAAATATTTAATTGGAGTGTCTTACAGTTCAGAGGTTTATTTAGTCCATTATCCTCATGGTGGGACGTGGTGGCATGCAGGAAGACATGGTGCTAGAGAAGGAACTGTGAGTTCTACATCTTGATCCCCGGGAAGCAGAAGTAAAAGGGATACTAGTCCTTGCTTGAGCATCTGAGACTGCAAAGTCAGCCCCCACAGTGACATACCTCCTCGAACAAGGCCATACCTCCTAATAGTGCTACTCCCTGTGAGCAAAACATTCAAACACATAAGCCTACGGGGGCCATTCCTATTCAAATCACCACTGAATCTTTATCAATACACATCATATAGAGGAGTAATATCTAGAATGTCTAAAGTAATAAAAATACCTATCATGTCAATAAATTAATGAATGAGCAAATTATTTGAAAGAAGACATACAAGTGGCCAATAAATACTTGAAAAGATGCTTGATGCTTTTAGCCATCAAGGGAATGTAAATTAAAACTACTTTAAGATCCCATGTTTCTCCAGTCAGAACAGCTATCATCAAAAAAGGCAAATGACATCAGTACTTGTGAGGATGTGGGGAAAGGGGGACCTTGATCCCTTCTTGGCAGGAATGTGAAATGATACAGGCAATAAGTCAGTATGGAGGCCACTGACTAGATTGACAATGTGACCCAGCTGTGCAACTCCTGGTTATACACCTGAAGGACTTTAGGTCAACATACCACAGCAATATTTCTGCACCTATGTTTATTGTTGCAGTATTTACAGTGACCAAGAAATGATCATCTAGGCTGGTTATCAACAGATGAATGGATAAGAAAAACATGATATATAAACACAACACAATTTATGTAGGTGTAAAGCAAAATGAAATTATGATGGCTGGAGGAAAATGGACTCAACTGAAAATCATTATGTAAAACCAAATGAGCCAGACTCAGAGGAAAGAGAGAGAGAGAGAGAGAGAGAGAGAGAGAGAGAGAGAGAGAGAGAGCGCCTAAATATCTGTGAGAGAGTCTGTATGTCTGTGTGACTGTGTTTGTCTGTATCACGGAGTGTGTGTGTGTGTGTGTGTGTGTGTGTGTGTGTGTGTAGAAAGGTGGCCATGAGATAAGAAGAGAACTTGAAGAGGGGAGGCAAGATGAGGGGTGACAGAATATACACGCCATGTCTAAGCAAAAGAGGCAGCTATTTTGGAGGCTAGGCAGGGAACCAACAAGAACGGTACAGGGTAGATGAGGGAAGGCAAAAAGCAATGTATAGTAACAAGTATGTCTGCCAAAATAAAACCTACCTTGTATATAATTGGAAACCTAACAAGGCAGGACTTTGGGGACATGTGGGAACTTGCAATACTTTTTATAAGAATCACAAAGAGAATTCTTAAGATACTCGTGCTCCTAAAATTGTGAGACCACCCAGACTCCCTGGCAGATGAGTACAGAAATGACACACAAGATTTAGCCCTACGCTTTCTGTAAGCCCATCAGTATATTTTCTAACATTCCAAGTTCCTAATTAGAGCTAGGTAAATTGTATCACCTGTGCTGGAATTCTATCAAGGAAGCCTATGATTTGGTGAACTCTTTAAATTTGAGGAATCCTTCAAAATGATCATAAATAGAAACAACTTGTTAAAAGTTTTGCTCACAGATATATTTAACAAACTCAGCACTCCATAGGAAGGCAGGAAGCCATTGACTAGGAAAATATTTGGGATTAAATATTTACACACTTCTATGTAAAAAAAAAAAGAAACAGACTTGAGGATATGCCTCATTTAACAGGATTTGCCTTGATTTTTTTAAGCCTGGTGCTTGGCATTTACAATCTTTTCCTCAGATATAAAACTATTATGGTTTAGGACCAGTGAGTTGGCTCAGTGGCTTAAAGCATTTGCCACCAAGCCTAATGACCCAAGTTCAATCTCTGGGTTCCACATGGTTGAATGAGAAAGCTGATTTGTTCTCTGACCTCAGCAAGCTCGAAGTGAAACGTACCCATTCACACACACACACACACACACACACACACAAATACTCACACTTACACATACATATACTCACACATACACTCAGACACATATGCATACACACACATAAATTCTCACACATACTCACACACATTCACACACACCAAACGCTTTCAAGAATCAAAATATTACAATTTATAGATATAACTTACTTAAACATGCAAATACTTGGCATTTCTTTATCATTTGATGCTATTTTAAAGCAAAAAGAAGATACCCATTTAAACAATCAATATAGTTTTTAGAAATAAGAATTCAGCTAATACTAGGTTAACATTATTTAAAAACATAGCTAAGAAAGGAAAAACACATGGATATAACCAAGAAATATACTAACCTTTTTTAATACTCTGATGATAAATATTAAGTGTTTTTACATATGCATTTAAACAATATATTATCAATATATTTTTAATTTTATAGACATTAATTTATTTAAGAAACTGTTTTTTAGAATGAAGCTATGCGGGGATCATGACATAGGACAGCAATCTCAGCATTTGAGAGACTGACATGGGAAGATCATAAGTTCGAAGCACAGTCAAGCTACACAACAAGATCTTATCACTGAAAAAATAGCCAGGCATGGTAGTACATATCTTTAATCCCAGAACTCAAGAGGCAGAGTCAGCAGAGCTTATGAGTTAGAGGCCAGCCTGCTCTAACACACACACACACACACACACACACACACACACAAATACTCACAAATACTCAAATACTGCTCTACATAGTGAGCTCCAGACCAGCCAAGGCTACATAGTGAAACTTTATCTTAAGAAACTCAAAACAAACCAACCAATAAAACGACAACAAAAACATGCTACTTGATATTATGGACTTGTCAATATAATAACTTAAACTTGACCGCTAGTCGAGCCCTATTTTTAAAAATGTGATAAGGTCTGCCGGTGGCTCACAGTGGAAAAGTGAGGCTGCACACCTGACAGCCTGAGTTAACCCCAGAACACAGTGTGGGCAGGAGGGAACTGACTCCTGACAGTGGTCCTCTGACCTCCATGTGCATTCTGTGCCAAGCACATGACCACACTTACATACACACACACCACTATCATCATCATTGTCGTAGTAATAATGATAATACTCTCCAGAGTGCCTAAGGAAGCATGGAACAGGTAGGGATCTGTGTGACACAGATGTAGTCACACATCTGAGATCTGGAAGATCACAGATGAGCCGAGTCTGGGGCACTGCACTGAAAATCTGCATCCTTAAGATCTGCATGCCATGTCACATGCCAAGAGACACAGACCTTCTTTCTTGGTGGGCTTCATTGAATTAGTACATAAAGAAGGGAAGGAAAATAACAAAGAAAGCCTTAAATATCAGAAGAAAACCTAGTTCAGAAGTCCTAGGGTGGTACAAAACACTGAGTGATACACAGAATAGCACAGTCCCGTGCTGACAGAAAGCTTAGAGGATGCACGGTCATTGGAATAAGCCGCTCTCACATTAAGGAAAAGAAGGAAACTGTACATTCTATGCAGCTACGCTGCAGGACTCAGTCCCACAAGCAAGTTGGGGGAGAGTGGAATTTATTTCATATTATAGCCCACCATTTAAGGAAGCCAAGGCAAGAGCTCAAGGCAGGAACCTGGGGCAGGAACTGAAGCCAAGCCCATGAAAGAACACTGCTAACTGGCTTGTGCCAAGGCCTGTGCTTAGTTAGCTATCCTTCTAATACTGTCCCGTTTGTGCTGCCTAAGGATGGTACTGCCCACAGTGGGCTGGACCCTCTTACATCTATTAGCAATCAAAAAAGAACACCCCAATAACATGTCTACAGGCCAATCAGATGAAGACATTTTTTTTTACAGTTGAGCTTCCCTTTTTTTCCTATGTGCCACATTGACAGTCACTATTAGTCATCATAGTAGACAACCATATGAGTGCAAAGTTCAGAATCAGAACCGCTGTAGGAACTAAAAGACCCAATGCAATTAGCTAAATATAGCTTAAGGTCATTTGTTCATTTACACGTTCGACAAGTATTTTCTGAAACTATACAATGTACCAGATAACTCTTTGTGAAGCGGTAGGAGAACAATATGCAAGACAAGGTTCTATCGTTTAGAGAGCTAAGAAAGTAAACAATAATATATAGAACTATTGGGTTCTAGTACTGCAGCATTGTATGGGCTAGGAGACAGGAGGTCCTTTTGAATTCAGGCACCGATGGGTGCAATGATCTTGTGATTCTGTAGAATCTACCATCCCCTGCATACAAACACAAATCTAGGTATTGATGTGAATTTAGTCTATAAATGTGGTTAAAGGTGATATTTGTTGAATTTAAATAATAGAAATTATGTAAACTAATTTGGGCAGCCTGATTTCATCAGTTACTAACAATTGTGAGGCCAAAACTGTAGCCCCCTGAAGAAAAAAGTTCACATCTCCCCACAGCTATACCATGACCAGTATCTTAAGATCTTGAAAATGACCTGCCCCACAGACTCATAACTCAATTATTCAGTCCTAACAGATGCATAAACAATATCCTTTGATAAGTCTCTTCATAAGTATTTCCTGTGAAGTCACAATGTCACCAAAGTTGTTAGGATCAGTGTCTGGGACTAGGATCAGCATCTGGGACTAGGATCAGCCACCCTCCTCAATAGCTGATTGCACAAACAGGTGACAATGAAAAACAAAAGGCCATTTTAGGAAGGGCAACAAATAGATGCAATGACCCAAGTCCATCCTTGGTGTCCTAACATGACCTTTAGGTTGAAATAGAAGGCAAGAGCTGAGTAGTCCTGGTCAAGCTGTGGTCCTGCCCATCATCACTGCTTCATCCCAGTCTGTCCCTGAAGGGGGTGTGACAGATTGTGTACCCTCTTTCTGGGACATAGACTCCTTCTCTGACCAGGTATGTCTCCGAAACTTGCATAGCAAGAACCAGGTCTGGGTTCCACCTTCAGCACCCCCGCCCCCAGTCATTACAGAATAAGTCTCAAGATCCTTTGTATATATACATGATATGTATGTAAACATAAAAATAGGGTGCATACAATAGACTATTTACTCACATAATCTAGCTATGTAAAATATGATGTGAGCGTACATGCAAAGACAGCAGGATGTATACAAATTTTATTGTCTCCAGTGCAGGACCTCACACATGCTAGGCCAACTTTGCAGCTGAGCTATACCCTTAGGCCCCTACAAATGTATTATTAATTAAACTGCAGATGCACCAAAGCCTTTTTAATGTTATGCTAAGTACCAAAAGGAGTAAGTTATCTTTGGCTGGCTTGTAGGTCCATGTCATCCACTCAGTAAATGTTTATTGAGTGTTTATAGCCCAGACATTAAATGCTGGGAGAGAAGAGGACAAAACGTTTTAATTCTTACTTTCCAGGATTTCCATAATCAATTTACTGCGTTGTTTGTTTCTTTGTTCCTGCTTAGTTTCGGGTTTTTGTTTTGTTTTGTTTCTTTGACACAGTCTTCTGTAGCCCAGACTGCCCTGCAAATTGCTGTAGAGCTGAGGAGAGTTGAACTGATCCTTCTGCCTCCACCTCCCAAGTTCTGGGATTACAGGTGTGTGCTACCAGGCTCAGCTTCAAATTGCTTTTTAAATATATAAATTCTTCTTAAGAACAATATCATCCCAGTTATTTCAGAAGAATATTACATTTGTTCTCTCTAGGATTGAGTTAACAGGGAGAAGATATCAAAAAATAAAAATCACCTCGAGGCACAGGGGTCCATCCAAACCCAGTGAGGTCATCCTGAGCCTGTGTCCATTATTACACTTGGTGTCATTTTCCTCTAGGTTATGTGCTGACCTTGTAGGATTCTTCCAGGCTGAGTTTTATGATAACTTGAGGACAGTCGCATGAAGGTGTCTCCTTGTACAGCAGCCTCCAGAGGACCGTGGGCAGAGAGTCTCTGGCTACAGGCTACCTAGAGCTGTTCTCCATCAAGGTTTGCCTTTCCAGCTGCTTCCCTTTTGTACCAGGGTTGGGGAGGAGGCGGTATGTTTGCCTCCATTTCCCATTTGATACCTTATGTTTTCTAGCTGAAAGAGAAAATACAAGATGTATGGTTTCCTCCCCTCAAAGCCCCTTCCGTGCCCTCAATTTCTATTTCTATAAAATCGCAGTATTAGCCAGCCTGCTCTTTTCCCTAAGCAGAAATACATTAGCAGTTATTAAGTGGCTTCAGATATCAAAACACACCATTCTGATATGAACAGGATTTCATAAATCACACGAGAGGCAACTCCTTAAAGGTATTTTCCTTTGGGGCCATTGCTTCCATATCTCACATAATGAGGGACAATGCCTGGTCCACTTTCACCCAGCTATTACAAGGAGCATCTAAAATGTTATTTTAAGCGACTGGGAAATTATCCTCCAAAAGATGTCAGCTTTGTGCTTATCGATAGTAATTTGAAGTACGTAAGATGTCAGGGTGAACCCGTCCCTCCAGATGAAATACATTGCAGGAGTTCGCAGCATTTATTCAAATGCCTCTCCTGAGAGCCTAACAGGGCTGCCACTGCTAGAACATTCAGTGTGCCCGATGCTGAAAGCCCAAAGAGCCCATGGCTAGGCCGGAAGATTAAGGACCCTCAGCTCCTGGTGTCGCCGCCAGCACCCAGCTCTCTCATCAATTTCCCCAGCAGCCTCTGGACACGTGGCTTCCCTGTTACAGTTTTGTAAGCAGGATGAAGTGAGCTGTTTTGCCATAAACACTCATACCTGACTGCAAAAAGATAAATACTGTGACTTTCCAACATCAGAGAGGAGCAAATCTGGGTAAACGCTAAGAAATACAGAAATTAGGTCAGCAGGCACCCTCAAATACATTTGTGGGAAAACTAACAGCAACTTCCACTTGGAACTGTGTGTTGGTGACATGGCACGGACATCAAAAGCCCGAGGCCGGCTGGCAGCAGCACGAGGTTATTTCATCGATATGCATTATTTATTGTGTAAGGTTATTTGTCGATCCTGTGTATGTTTTATTTCTGTTGCCTTCCCTGTGTGTTTAAGGTTCTTGTCAGACTTAATCACTCTGTCCCCTTAGTTCACAGCAGGTGGGTGGTGCCTCACTCTGGCTTTGGTTGTCACTAGCGCATAGCTGTTCTGAACCCATTCTCATCCCCAGCTGCAATCCAGACCCTCAAGAGGGTTCCCCGGGGAAGCAGCACCATGCAGGCAGACCCAGAGCAGTGGCCTAGGTCAATTTCTACAGCTCACTGCTACTGCAGTAACCTTGTGTCCAGTCTGATTTATCTGCAAATGAGTGCTTGCTAATGACAGGTCTTTAAATATTTGAAAAAACAGACCAACCAACAAACAAAAAAATCCCTTTGAGACCTGACTCGCCCAGGGCAGGTAAGATGTTGTGTGAAACACCCCGGCTTTTAATGTCCAATAGTCATCTACCTGTAGTGGTATAAGCCTGTAACCTCAGCTACTAAAGAGCCTGAAACAGGAGGATATTGAATTTGAAGCCAGCCTGGAATATCTATAATAAGATCCCATCTCAAAATAAAGTATAAAAAAAAGGAAGAAAAGAAAAAATAAAAGAAAGAAAAAAGGGAGGAGTTGGGCTGGAGGTAGGTCAGTAGCAAAGCTTTTGCCTTGCGAACACAAAGACTTTTGTTCTTTCTACAGAAACTGCCTTCTAACCATCAGGGAGTGGTGGCCCATACTTGTAGACCCACTGCTGGGAGACAGGTACATCACTGGGGCTCCAGGCAAACTAGTTTACTTGATACTGTTCAGACGAGTGAGAGTCCTTATCTCAAAATTGAAAATAAGAAGTAGCTCTTGGGAAATAACAGCCAAAGTTCTTTGTCTTATGCTACATGGCATCTCCCTGACTCCACCTGCTCTCCCCATATATCTTTTCCAGCCTGGCTATATCCTGCCCTGCCATAGGCTAAAGCAGCTTCTTTATTAATCAATGGCAATAAAAGATATTTATAGCAAATACAGAGAGGAATCCCACATCACCTGGATCAGGTAAACATACCTGTTAAACACGCACATGGAGCATGTATTCATCCTGTCAGTGTTTAAACTGGAAATTCCACATTGATTAGGTGACATCATCCCATTTGGGCCTTGTATGATTTTAGGGACAGAATCCTTGTGCCTGGCTCATTTCATCTATAACATGATACTTCCAGATATAGCATTCTCATAGACTGTGTCGTGGTCAATTACATGCATCTATTGTGTAAGAAATGAGTCAGCAGAGAAAAGGAAAGAAAAGATTCCTTGAAACCTCAAAAGAGCAAGAGCTGACTTTATTGGTCAGAGAGGTTAGTGGCCCCAAACTTTGTGGATCTATATTAGAGAGTACAGAAGAATAGTCCTTGCCCGGTTTGCGAGGTAGTTTTTATAAGTGGGGTTGGAGAAGGGAGAGCCTCACTTCACCAGAACCAGAAACAGCTTTTAAGAAATTAAAAATAAATAAACTGCGCGTTGAGAGAAAGGTCAGGTTGCCTGTTTTTGCAGCCTCTGGCTTTCAGGACATGCAGTGGAGTTTAGCTGCTTATTTGGAAGGTTTCTTAAAGCCCTGGGCCTGTTTTACGACCCTGGTTTGAGGTGGGGGATTTATTGAACACTTGACCATGGAGTGTTCAGATATTTGATCAAACGCTTGTCCTGGTGCCTCTGTGAAGGTGATAAGATGCGATTGACATTTTAATTGATAGTTGGGTAGGCAGGTTGCTCTCCCTCATTTGAGTCGACCTCATTCAGCAGCTAGAAGTCTTGCCAGCATTTTGGCATGGCTCATAGGTCAGCTTCAATGACCAAAAAGCAAGTGGCCTCCATAGCTAACAAGTGGCAGCAAAATCTATCTGTGCTCAGCTGTCATAGCCCCTGTTGCTGGCATTGCATTGAGATCCAAAGTCACATACCTGCCCGTGCTAGCCACGGGCACCTTAGCCACTCGCGGCCCTGCTCTATCTGTCAGTTTCCTTCTTCTCCCAAATACTGTTCTTTTTAATCGATGCATCCCAATTTTGTACTTGTGGATCCTCCCATTTACATACATATAATGAGTCGTGATCAAATGACAGGGACCGGTCTGCTTGGCATTTCCCAGTTCGTTGCACATTGGTTAGCTAGTTGTAAATGCACGGTTAGTTAATAGCAATCATACTTACTTTACTATGCTAAGGAAGAGTAGAAGGTGTCCTTCCCACCCACTAACCATCCTCTAGCTCTGCCTCCATCCCCATCCCCTTAGTCCTTACTAACCTCTGTTCTCTCTCAGTTTTAGAGCAGCATTCTTTTCTGCCCACATTAGAATGAAAATTAAAATTACCCATCTTTCTGTGCCCAGATTATTTTGCAAGGTCCCCCATTTTCATTCATGTGACTTCAAGCGACAAGATCCCATTGTTTTAATGGCTAAATATTATTCTGCCATACATGTATGCTGTGGTTTCTTTATCCATGTATTCACCGATCGGCACCAGGGGCATTTCACATCTTGGTGACTGTAAAATTATTCCAATCTTTACTAAAAGAAGTCTGCCCCAGGTTTTGGTGAATGCTTCTCTGCCTGGAGTTATTTGAAAAACATACAAAAGGGAGTTGATAGAAAGCAACATGAAAAGATTTGTCTCCAAGAATAGAAATAGACCTGAGAAGGAGTGAGAGATGGCTGGCTTGCTCACTAAGTTTGGGAGGAGGAATTGTCCCCACATACCCCGTGCCTTTTATTCTCAAAATAGACTCCTCCTCGGTCTTGTGTCAGGCAGCAGGGCCTGAGGGCACACCTATCACTGGACCTGCACTGTGCAAAGTGGCAGGAAAGTGGCCATTCAAGTCCTTGAATATACCCTTTGAAGGGAAACAACCTCAGAGAAATACTTGAGGCCTGGCAGTGGGCAACCAGTGTCATCGGCCCGAGAACAGCCGAAGGAATCTACCACAATTAAGGAAAAGACAGCAGGGCCTATAACCACCGTGAAAAAGAGAACCAACACAAGCTTTCTTCGGGCAACGCCGTGTTCAAAAGAAAACCGAGTTTGGATTTGCCCTACAGCCACCCTCCTCCAGGAGTGCAGAAGAATGACCTCTGAAGAGGAAATAGCTCTGACACACTGTGGCTCTGAAGTCTTTCTTAGGTGATCTGCAGAAGCAACACATTGGGTGTGTCCTTAAACCACCTCTACCCAGATGCCATGCCGGAACCCTCTAGAAGAAGAAAGAAGTCTACCTATGAGCATCTTCCCATCTGTGACACCCACAACTCACATCTGCCCAAAGAAAAACCAGAAGTCTTCCACCAGAACCCATGTGAAAGTCCCTTAGCTAAGAGACCAAGGATTAGAAAAGAGACACCATCTACCATCCAACATGACATATCAACTAACCTCTCCATGTCTCAATAGTGCTTCATCTGTGCAGTGTGTGCACTGCAGTGTTGACTTTAGTGGCTTCTTTTCTTGTTTTATTGAAAAGCATCATGCCAAGTGCTGGGTGTGCAGTGTGGTAGTATGCTAAAGAAATGTTAGCTATGATTATTCAACAACGATCAGCTTTCTAATACTGCACTATGCCCTGGATCTAATTATCATTTTGGTGCCAGTAAAATAAACCAGGGGCTGAGAAGACGGTTCATCAGTTGAGTGTATACTGCTCTTCCTAATGACTGGAGCTTGGTCCTCAGTGCCCAAGCAAGGCAACTCGCAATCACTACCATTCCACTTCAAATAAATCAGTGACTCCTTGTGGCCTCTGAGGGTACCTGTGCTCATGTGTTGCACATACACATGCATATCACACACACACATATACATACACACACACACAAATAATTTCTAAAAATCTTTCTTACAAAACAATATAAACTTTCTCTCAAGACCCTTTCTTTTGACAGTGGCTTATTTTGGCAGTGTTGTGGCATCTGTGGAAGAGAAACTGACACTACCACGAAAAATAATCAGGCCTCTAGGAAAGATCTGTGATCTTAGTTCTAGCCCCTGTAATCCATGAGACACAGCAGAGTCCAGAGATACAAGGAGGCAGCATGGGCGGAAGCTAGATATGTTGGGAAGAAGCCTTGGGGCTGTCAGAGGAGAGCATCATCAACCTCACCCAGCAGAAGTGAGGACCAATGTTTATCTTCTAGGGCAATGGTTCTCGACCTATGGGTTGTGACCCCTTTGGCAATACATAATGATTCATGACAGTAACAAAATTACAGTTACGAGGTAGAAACAAAAATAATTTTATGGTTGGAGGTCACTACAATATGAGGGACTGTATTAAAGGGCTGTAGCATTAGGAAGGCTGAGAACCACTGCTCTAGGGGTAAGAGAGGAACAGACAAAAACGGAAGGAAAGTGTGGGAAGGCTTCAGTCTGGGTGGAGGAAGACAAGGCAGACTAAGCTGTTGTTGGGTCTGTGCTGCCCTGAGGCTGGAGAGTCCATCTTCTTGTTTCTTCCCATATCCCAGAGCTGTAGATGCGTAGTCACCCGGGACTGGGGTAAAGATTTCCAGAATGTAAACTAAAATTAAGAGGCTTGCCTTGGTCCCTTGCTGATATGGTGAAAGGAAGTTCTCCCAGGTGACTAGAAAGGTTAATGACCACTAGGACCTCTGGAGAGAAAGAGAAGGAAAACTTATGACTGCAGTTGATTATACTGTATGCCAGGTGTTCAACTGGATTCTATTCCCGCCATCATCTGCTGTGTACCACACCACACCACCTTGAGACACCCGGGACACCCATTCTCTTTATAGATAAGAAAATAGACTACATCTGGCATGCCTTTAATCCCAGCACTCACAGGGCAGAGCCAGGTGGATCTCTGTGAGTTCAAAACCAGCCTGGTCTACTTGAACTAGTTCCAGGACAGCTAGGGCTGTTACACAGAGAAACCCTGTCTCGGGAAAAAGAAAAGAAAGAGAAAGAGGGAGAAGGGGGGAGGAAGGAAGGAAGGAATGAAGAGAGAGAGAGAGAGAGAGAGAGAGAGAGAGAGAGAGAAAGAAAGAAAGAAAACAGTCCTAAGACTAAGTGGGTTACATCTTTCAGCCAAGGGGCTAAATGAAAGCAAACTTAGGTCTATGTGACACTCACAAAGGATGAGATAACTCCTCATGTCCCTCAGTTTGGTAATATAAAAAGGCATGACCTTGGAATCCTACCAAACCTTAAGTCACATTGGAGACCAGGAGAGCTCATTTACCCACACAATGCCGGTTACTGGGCTTTATGGTGATACCCAGTCATCCAGGACAGCAGGTAGCACTTTCATCTCTACTTCAACGTTAGAGAAACTGATGCCCACAAAGCCTTACTCACATCACCTAGGAGACAAAACTCTGAGCACAATTGGGAGGGATTGTTTAGGTTAGGTTACTTGAGTGAAAAAGACCCACCCTGAATGGAGGTGGGACCACCGCATAGATGGGCACAGGGCTATATTAAAAAGCAGAAAGAATTGAACATCAGCCAACATCTGTCTTTGTTGTCTAGCTGCAGATGCAGTGTGACCAGCTACCTCCAGCTCCTGCCTCCACGCCTGCCCTGCCATCATGGGCTATGCTTTCAAAGGGAAATGAACCTTTCCTTCCCTGAGTCGCTTTTGTCGGGTGTTTCCTTCCAGCTATGAAACAAGTAACTAATGCAGCCCCTAGAAGATCCCCCCCCCCGTGGATTCAAACCCAAAGCGTGCAGTAAAGTCCACAGCCCCAAAAACTGTTATATAGAAATGCAAATAAAAATCAAATTATCCTCCGCAGAGTCTAGCTACTCAGCCACTAAATACAGATATTACTAATGTATACAAGTCTAAGGATGAATATTAGAAACACATCTAGTAAGGAATGGGCACTTTCTAGTTCAACTCTGGAGCCAATTTCCCTGTGTTGTGGGCTCCTCCCCTGGGGAAAGCATTGGGTTTCCGTTGTAAATGTTTGTGTGGTATTGTTCAGAATGCAACTCAGCCTGCTCTTTTCAATAGAAAAATAATATGGATGGGCATCTTTGCAGTGTTAGGTCTGGAATTGTAAATCTTCTGTAGGAAGAAAGATAATAAAAACAAAAGGGCCTACTTCAGACACAAATGAATAAAAGAATAGATCGTGCCCCTCTGTTGATTAAACGCCAGTGGTAGTAGCAGAGATGGAGCTGGCATTCGGAATCTATGGGGGAAAAGTGTGTTTCAGTAAATAAATGGCTTTGGGGAACCCAGAGAGACATTGCAGGAAAATGTCAAATTGCACCAACACCTCAAATAATACACCAGGATAAATGCCAAGTGCATCAAAGATTTAGGCACCCTGTGAAAGCAGTTTAGAAGGACAGTAGCCGTGTCCTCCTCCTCTGCATCCTGACCTGTCCACCTTTCCCTCCACTGGGTTATTTAAACACAAAAGAAAGCCTGCCACAGCATCATGACACAGACTGCTTTTCTCACGTGGGTTGGTGGGTTTAAACTGGGCTTATGTGTCAAATTTTCAAATCAGCATATGCTAGCTTGAAATCAAACGTCTATTATGACTATACTCAAGTCTTTAGTAAAGGAAAGAAAGGGAGGATGTGATTTTAATGGCTAGTATTGCCAGCTTGACAGAATCTCCTAAGAGACGATCCTCTGAACATGTCTGTGAGAGATTATCCAGATAAGGCAAATGGAGGCGAGAAGGCCCGTCTCAACTGTGGGTAGCCCCATTCCCTGGGCTGGAGCCCTGAACTGAATTATAAGGGAAAAGCAAGCTGAGCATTGGCGTTCATCTCTCTCTGGAACTTGACTGCAGAGGCCGTGTGAGCAGCTGTTTCAAGCTTCTGCCACCATGACTTCTTCCCATGAAGAAGAAATGTGATCCTTGTTTAAGTGGGGACTAATTCAGCAGCTATCTCCAGTTGCATCTATTTTTTCCTTTATTCTTCTTTAAGGCTGAAACAATTGCACCTTGTAGTTTGTATTTGTCTTCCTGTTTTGTTTTGTGTGATTTAGTCTCTATCTTTCTGCTCCCATCCTGACACCCCCTCTGGATATAGTGTGAGCCCTAAGTGATACAGTGCACATAGGCATGTGTGGAGGTCTGACGGCCACAAGAGTTGTTTCTCCCCTTCTCCCGTGTGTGTCTGGGGTATCAAACTCAAGGTCTCAGCTCTGGTGGCAGATACCTTTACCTACTGAGCCACCTCTCCAGCCCCTGCCATATTTTCTTTATCCATTCCTCTGCTGCTGGACATTTCAATGTACTGCACACCTGTTGCCTCAGTCAATGTTCTGTTGCC
>JAQHUG010000082.1:1588287-1600345 GCA_028555095.1 Dicrostonyx torquatus
AAAAATTTATTTGGGGTAGATTTGTCAGCAGGAAATCAGGATCATTCAGAAATGGTTCAGTATTAGAGGCTCTGGCACCCAGAGAGCACGGAGGAAGAATCTCCCAAAGCCCAGTCTACCACCTCTTACTCATTCCTTATGAGACCCCTGGCTCTGAATCCTGTCTATGTGTGAATTTACTGGGACAGGAATGCCAAATTGATTAGATTTGCCCACAAGTCACTTGGAAAACAAAGGGGACTCTGAGTGCTACCAGGAGGGTGGCTTAGATAATCATAAATCATCCCAGATACACATCCCAAGACCAATGTGGCAACTACAGTCCATACCACTACTCCAGCAGATAAGGAAGAGCTAGATTCCATTTGGGGGAAGAAGAGACAGTTCTGGGCTTTGGTTTTGAGCCCTATCTACCTGCAGGGACAACAATGTGTGAACCCGAGAACTTGAAGATACATATTATTGAATTAACTTGTGAATGATGGAAGACCCTAGATTAACTATTTGGGAGAAAAGATTATGTATAGAAAACATTAGCACTATCTTCAACCATTGAGAAATCCAAGCTGAGGATGGGGATTGTTGGCTTTGAGGTGGGGAATAAGAAAATAGAGAGTGCACCAAGGGAAATATTAAAGAAATAGATTCATTTGGACAGTTAAAGACTGAGGCGGTGTTTGTTAAATGGTAATCTTTTCCTTCAAAAATCAACACAGAGAGCCAAAAGGACAAATACAAAAATATGTATTCACCAAGTAAATCACCATTTAATCTCACCCAGATTGTTCCTGAAACATACCATGTTTTGAATGTATTTTGTAAACTCATTAATTATAAATGTCAAATACAAATATAGCAGGGCTGGAGCAATTGCCCAGGAGTTAAGAATACTTAATGCTCTTCCAGAGGACAAGACTTTCATTCCCAGCACCCACATTAGTTGGCTCACATAAAATGCACTCTTCTGTCTCCCCCAAAGATGCCTATACACATACAACATACAGACCACATACATACACACACACACACACAAATAAAAATAAATTTTAAAGACAAATATTCCATCAAAATATAAAAGTGTGCTCAGAAGCTCCCATACAATGACTAAGAGAGTATGTATAAAAGACAACACAAGAGAAAAGTTATTTTTTACAATCATTTATACCAATGCTCATGTCCCAGAACGGAGCAACAAGAAGTTGGTATGGCATGAGTCACCAATACATCAGGCACCACTTCGATGATAAACCCAGACTAAGTACATTAAGCAACATGAAAGGGCACAAAAAAAAAAGAACCTGACAACAAGTTTCATGTCCCTGCCGGAGTTCACATTCGTCAGAGCTCCCCGAAGACCTGTTCTCCCCCTTACGAGGCTAAGCATCATCGGCAGGTGGGTTTCATAAGTACAGAGACGGCACTAGGAGTCACAGAAAACACAGCAGATCTTATTCATTATGTCACAGTGGTGCTGTGATATATTCCAAGGGCAGACACTCACTCTAATCATTTGAAACAAAGGGACAGACTCATTCATCCAACTAATCAATATGAATCCCCTGCTCCAAAAAGGAAGCATAAATCAGCAGCTGCTCCACGGTCAGTTTTTTTTTTTAATCCACCTCTCGAGGAGCTAAGGAAGGAGAAAAAGTGGGACATGTGTCAACGGGAAAGTGACTCAGGCTTTTCTATCGACAGACATTGCCAGTGGGCCACAAATTGTCCTTGGCAGCTGTGCTCAGATCAATGGTGCTGAAGGTAAGGCGGTCGCGGGGTGTGTGGGGTTTGCCTGGGCACAATCTGGTGTGCTCCAGCCGATGTTGACTTTTGTTAAGGAATGTGGAAGAAAAGAAAAATTATGATAAATATGTGTCTGCCTGTCTGGCAACAAGCATATTTTCTTAGAAGAATGATCAGGCTTAAACCATGTCCTTGGTGTCAAAAACTAGAAAATATGATATGCTGGATGTATTCTGGGGATGTGTTGATTATAAATGTCAAAACCAAATATTTCATTAAAATATACACATGCACTTGTACCTTCCCCTCCCCCAACTCCCATTTCCATCCTCCCCTTCAGTGAACAAGGGAGTCTTATAGAAGAGATATAGAAGAGAAATGTTATTTATACCAACGGTGAGATCCCAGAGCAGAATAATAGGAGGGAAGTGGCACTCAAGTGAGTTACTAATACATCATCCACTACTTTGATGGCAATTCACACAAAATATATTTCCGATTTTTTTTTCTTTCTGATGAACACAGATAGATGCCAGGGCTGGGGATATAGCTGCCAGCAAAGTTCTTGACAAGCATGGGGACCTGAGCTGGATCCCAAGAATATACTTTAAAAAAAAAACCAAACCTGTGTGTGTGGTGAGGGATGTACACTTGCAATGCCAGTGTTGGGGATGGAGAGACAGGGGAAGGGGCACACTGGTAGGTCAGTCTAAACTACCCTATTTGGGGAATTCCAGGCCAGTGAGATACACTGTCTCAAAGACAAAAACATGGACCATGCGTACACATGTACACACATATACACACTCATGCATGCACACATGCACAGGTACACATGAATGCACACACATGTGTGGGCATGCACCTATACACACACTTTCACGTATACTCAAGACAGACAAAATCAATCTCTCTTCCCTATGATGGCTTTTTCTGGTGCCCCAGAACAGCACATCACTTTATGCCTGTGAGGTGGCAACTTTGTCTTGTTTCCTTGCTTCCCTCTCCACTCTTTATTCTCTGTGTGCTCATATTTATGCCTATTTATCAGCAGCTTGTCTATTCTTAATTCCAGGGAATATATGTGAACATGCAGCAATGTCTTCTCCCTGTTCACCAGCTTAGGGGCTCTTATAAATGGCAGCAACAGATTTCTTTGACTCTTGCAATAGACCCGTATCATCTTGCAAGGGAAGAATGGTTGTTCCAGCTGTTTAGGATATTGCATTCTTTAGCTATGACCTCAGTTGGCTCATCAGTGGTCAGATCTCCTTTTGGGGAACTGAGGAGTCTATGTTCAGTAGTTGATAGATACAGTAGTTTAAAGTCTTGATCCTTTAGACCAAACCCATTCCAGTCATGACTGGCCATTCCAGATCCATAGGTTTCCTGTTTTCCACACAGTCTATCAAACCTACAGTGCATCATTCTTCCCTTTTGATGCATTTTTATTCCAAGCACTCCTACTAGACAGACATCCTGCTTACTAAATTCTCATGCAGGTTTTCTTCCTAAAGATCTCAACCAGGAACCACTCCTACACTCACCTCCAAGAAATCTCTAACTAGCAAATGTTATTCAAAGTCAGCAAGTGACTCTTGAGTTGGACAAACCTTACATAGTATTTTCCTGCTTCTATGATGTTAAAAGTCCAACCATGGCTAAACCTAACTTCCTGAAAACATATGCTTTCTCAAAATCTAGCTTGCTCTAACTAGCTCCTCACTGTATCCAACATATAGAAATTGGAAATTTGGGGGCTAGACAGATGTTCAGTCAGCAAAGTGTCTGGTACATAGTCATGAGGACCTCAGTTTGAGTCCCAGAACCCATAAGAAAAGCCCATCATGGTGGTACCCATCTATAATCTCAGAACTGAGGAAGAGCAGAGAGTGGTGGGTTTGTGGGGTTCACTGTCCATCAAGCTGAAGCTACTGGATAAGTGCAATGCCAAGTGACAATCCAGCTGAGGAATGACCCCAAAGACTGATCTCAGGCTTTCAAAATGAAAAAAAAAAGTTGAACTTGAAAAAAAAAAAAAAAAAAAAAAAAATAAAAAATCCCTTGTTTGGAATTTGGAAGAGAAGAAAAATGAAGCACAAAGGTCTTTCCAGCCACTGCTTTGTTCCTTTACAGAGCTCCAGTGTTGTGACACTTTGCTGACAGATTCAGAAGCTTCTGAAAGGAAGTAAATTGTTCTTCAGATTGGCCTGCACTGCCAGAACTGCGCAAAAGCATCACATTGTGAACTATGCAGGATCCATGAACCCATTCAACCATATAGTAATACAACTACTTATCAACAACTTCAGGTTTTTTCCTGAGCCTTAGAAGATGACTAGTAGCCCAGCTGAGAATGGGGGCAAGTCATTCAAGAGCATAGTCATTAGATTAGTGGCAGGAATGGAGAATGCCATGGGGGTAGGGAGGTGACAGGCAGGGATTCTGGAGTTAACGGTGATATGCAGATAGGGTATTACAAGGTGTGTGTGGGGGTATGGAGTGGTAGAGGCCAGCCCACCACAGCCTTTCTATCACGAGGTTATTTTCACTAAGTTTGTTTACTATTGGGCTCTGTTAGCTTAATCAGTGAAACTTATGTATTAGCATGCAGATTCCTTATTATGTTGTTAATATTTGAAGGGGACAGAAAATGCTTATGACCTTAAATTAACAGCACTGTGGTGCGGGAATTTTCCACATTAGGAAGAAGGGTATTTGGACAATGATATAAACACACACTTGACACAATAAGTATATTCTTTCAGATTGCACCTCAGGTCAGTGGATCACTTAATCAACCTGCTAAATGTTAAAATAAAAATTAAGTTGATAAAGGCAAAATTAAAACAATAAAATTTAAAATAAACCCAAATAGAAAAACATCAAAATGGATTACATAATATAAATGTTGATATCATTTTACTAAGCTTTCATTTATATTTTTGATTATATTATTATATTATGCCTTTATATTATTGTCTTAGTTAGGGTTTCTATTGCTGTGACCATTCTCTAGACATATGGAAATGTGCCATTAGGGACAAAGACATTGATCATAGAAAAACCATATGCTAATTACCATATCTGTTCCTTAACTAACATTACAGTCCACAGGGAAAACTTATATGTGAATATTCAGAGTCCTCATTCCATGGCTTGAAAGGTTGTGCTCAAGACTAGAGGAAGATATACATCAGTGTGGAACTGAGTACTTACTTAGCAAATGGTAATGATTCATTATTGAAGAAGAAATTGCCTTTTATGGTTCGAAATTCTTAGCACATAAACACAATATTGAAAGCCTTTTTCTATTAAGCAGCTAACACTCTGCACCACAAACAGCGGCCTGATTCTGTCATGTTCCTAATTCCATCTCTAGAGTGGTTAGTGAGTTTTTCTTCTGCAAGCTTCTGCTCTGCCAAAGACACTGTAACTAAATGCATTAAAAGCTTATCAAGACTGAAAAATCTAAATGATGCGGTCAAAATTAACGAGTGTCCGAAATCACTTTTAATAGGTAGAAAAACCCAAACAATATACACAGTGGTGGTTTGGAGAAGTAAACCTCTAGGGTACAGCCAAAGAAACTGCACAAGTGGTTTTGCACTAGCATCTGATTAAGATGCTCTTCGCAATCCTAGGAAATTGAAAGGAACTGCATTGTGGAGATATGACTAAAACCTGGGTGCTGCTGGACGGGAGGAAGAGTATTAAGACAATCTATGTCCTGCCTGCATGTCAGCCTTCACCACAGATTGTTCCTGTTACTTTTGTACCCCTTGACATTCTCCTTAACAAGCCCTAATATCTTACAATTAGCAAACACCATGAAGTGATAACACAATGTGCTGAGTGACAGCCAACTAGCAATGTTGCTATGAAGTTTGCTGGTAAAACACACCCCACCATCTTTGCACTTTTCCCTGCTTTTTCTCCCTGTCTTCTCCTTACCACTGTGTGTTCTCAGTCTTCACTATCTTTAAGGTAACCAAGCAAAATACAGAGTCATGGACCGCAGTCCCAACTGTAACATCAGCAACACAGTTCCTGCATCAGGAGAGAGTATGAAACAATATAAAAAATGAGGCAGGAAACACTAACTGTAACTACACAGTGAGGACCAAGAGAGTGGACCAAGAGAGCAAACCAATAGAGTGGGCTCTTTGAGACAAAGACAGCAAAAGTACAGAACAGACCAAGAACAGTTCCCAAAGACACAGACAGCAACTGCAAGGATTAGATCAAGAGGCAAAGACAGTGCTGGCACCAATTGGAAGAAGGGATGGGTAGGTCCCAATGCAAGAATTTATTCAACAACCTAAAATGCAACATGGTAACACCAGAGCCCAGTGGTCATACAACAGGAAGACTTGATCATCCTAAACCAGAAGAAGCAAAAGAAAACGATTTTAAATGCAACTTTATGAGGATGGTGGAGGCCTTTAAAGAGGAAATGAAAATTTTCCTTAAAGAAATGGAGGAAAAGACAAACAAAAAATTGAAAGAAATCAATAAATCTCTTAAAGAAACACAAGAAAAACCAAACAGGTGAAACAAACAGTTCAAGACTTAAAAACTGAAATAGAGGCAATAAAGAAAACACAAACAGAGCGAATTCTAGAAATGGAAAATCTGGGTAAGCTAATGGAAACTACAGATGCCAACATAACTAACAGAATGTAAGAGATAGAAAAGAGACTCTTGGGTGCTGAAGACACTATGGAGGAAATAGATTCATCAGTCAAAGAAAATGTTAAATCCAACAAATTCTTAACATAAAACATCCAGGAAATCTGGGACACCATGAAAAGACCAAACCAAAAAAAAAAAATAATAGAGATAGAAGAAGGAGAACTTCAGCTCAAAGGCCCAGAAAATATATTCAACAAAATCATAGAAGAAAACTTTCCTAACCTAAAGAAGGACATCCTCATAAAGATACAAGAAGCTTAAAGAACACCAAATAGACAGGACCAAAAGAAAAGTGCCCTTGCTATATAGTAATAAAAATACAACACATACAGAATAAAGAAAGAATATTAGAAGCTGCAAAGGAAAAAGGTCAAGTAACACATAAAGGCAGACCTATCAGAATTGCACCCGCCTTCTCAATGGAAACCATGAAATACAGGAGGTTCTCAACAGATGTGCTACAGACACTAAGAGAGCACAGATGCAAGCCCAGACTATTATACTCAGCAAAGCTTTCAATCACCATGGATGGAGAAAGCAAGATATTTTATGACAAAACCAGATTTAAACAATAGTTATCCACAAATTGAGCCCTACAGAAAGCACTAGAAAGAAAACTCCCACCTAAGGAAGCTAAATGCACCCACAAAAACACAGGCAACAGATAACCTCACACCAGCAAATCCCCCAAAATGGAAACACACAAACATTACCACCAAAAGTAAGAGAAATTAACTATTACTGGTTATGAATAACTCAGTATCAATGGACTCAATTCACTTATAAAAAGACATAGACCAAGAGAATGGAAATGAAAGCAGGATCAATCCTTCTACTAAATACAAGAAACACACCTCAACCTCAAAGACAAATATTACCTCAGGGTAAAGGGTTGGGAAAAGATTTTTTCCAATAAAATGGACCTAAGAAACAAGTGGCTGTAGCTATCCTAACATCTAGCAAGATAAACTTCAAACTAAAATCAGTCAGAAGAGATAAAGAAGGACACTTCATACTCACCACAGGGACAAACCACCAAAATGAAGTCTCAGTCCTGAATATTTATACCCCAAATACAAGACCACCCACATATGATAAAGAAACATTACTAATGCTTAACTCGCACATCAAACCCCACACAAATAGTAGGATTCTTCACCACCCCACTCCCCCAATAGACATGTCAACCAGGCAAAAATGAAAAAGAGAAATATCAGGGGCTGGAGAGATGGCTCAGTGGTTAAGAGCATTGTCTGCTCTTCCAAAGGTCCTGAGTTCAACTCCCAGCAACCACATGGTGGCTCACAACCATCTCTAATGAGGTCTGGTGCCCTCTTCTGGCCTGCAGGGACACACACAGACAGAATATTGTGTGCATAATAAATAACTATTTTTAAAAAAGAGAGAAATATCACAACTAACAGATGTCATGATTCAAATAGATTTAACAGACCTCTACAGAACATTTCATCCAAACACAAAAGAATATACCATCTTCTCAGCATGTCATGGAACCTTCTCTAAAACTGACCACTGCTTGGTAACAAAGCAAACCACAACAGACACAAAAAATATGGGATAATGCCCTGTATCTTGTCAGATCACCATGGTTTAAAGTTAAATTTTAACAACAACACTAATTGCAGAAAGCCTACAAACTCATGAATATTGAACAGTGCTCAACTGAATCAACCCTGGGTCAAGGAGGAAATAAAGAAAGAAATTTAAACTTTCTAAAATTCAACGAAAATTAAGGCACAATGTACCCAAACCTACGGGACACTATGAAAGCAGTGCTAAGAGGAAAGTTCATAGAGCTAAGTGCCTATAAAAAGAGTGGAGAAATCTCACACTAGCAAATTAACAGTACACCTAAAATCTCTGGAACAAAAAGAAGCAGATTTACCCAGGAGGAGTAGACAACAGGAAATAATCAAATTGAGGGCTGAAATCAATAAAAATAGAAACAAAGAAAACAATACAAAGAATTAATGAAACAAAGAGTTGGTTCTTTGAGAAAATTAACAAGATAGACAAACTGTTATTCAAACTAATCAAAAGGCAGAGAGAGAACATGCAAATTAACAAGATCAGAAATGAAAAGAGGGACATAATAACAGACACTGAGGAAATCCAGAGAATCATTAGGACATACTACAAAACCCTGTACTCCACAAAATTAGAAAATGTAAAAAAATGAACAATTTTCTGGATAGGTACCACATACCAAAATTAAATTAAGACTAGGTGAACAATTTTAATAGACCTATAACCTGCATGGAAATAGAAGCAGTCATCAAAAAGCCTCCCAACCCCCCCCAAAAAAGTCCAGGCCAGATGGTTTCAGTACAGAATTCTATCAGAACTTCACAGAGCTAATACCTATACTCCTCAAAGTGTTACACACAATAGAAACAGAAGGAACATTGCCAAATGAGGCTACAGTTACCCTGATACCAAAGCCACACAAAGACTCAACCAAGAAAGAGAATTACTGACCAATGTCCCTCATGAACATTGATGCAAAAGTACTCAATAAAATACTGACAAATCATATGTAAGAGCAAATCAAAAAAAAAAAATCATCCACCATGATCAAGCCAGCTTCATCCCAGACATGCAGGGAGGGTTCAACATACAAAAATCTATCAAGGTAATACACCATATAAATAAGCTGAAAAACATATTATCTCATTTGATGCTGAAAAAACATTCAACAAAATCCAACATCCCTTCATGATAAAGGTGATGAAAAGCTCAGGGATACAAGGAACGTATCTAAAGATAATAAAAGCAATATACAGCAAGTTGACAGTCAACAACAAATTAAATGGAGAGAAACTCAAAGGGATTCCACTAAAATAAGGGAAAATACAAGGCTGCCCACTCTCTCCATATCTATTCAACATAGTGCTTGAAGTTCTAGCTAAAGTAATAAGACAACAAAAGGAGATCAAGGGGATACAAATTGGAAAGGAAGAAGTTAAACTTTCACTATTTGCAGATGATATGATTGTATAGATAAGTGACCCCAAAAACTCTACCAGGGAACTCATACAACTGATTTAAAAAAAATAAAAACACCTTCAGGGTTGTGGCAGGATACAAGATCAACTCAAAAAAAAAATATCAGTAGCCCTCCTATATACAAATGATAAAGAAGCTTAGGAAGAAATCAGAGAAATATCACCTTTCACAGTAGCCACAAATAACTTAAAATATCTTGGGGTAACACTAACCAAATAAGAGAAAGACCTACTTGACAAGAACTTTGAAGTCTTTGAAGAACAAAAAGTCTTTGAAGAAAGAATTTGAAGAAAACACCAGAAAATGGAAAGTTCTCCCATGGTCTTGGGTAGGTAGAATAAACATAATAAAAAATGGCAACCTTAGCAAAAGCAATCTATAGATTCAATGCAATTTCCATCAAATCCCAACACAATTCTTCACAAACCTTGAAAGAACAATAATCAACTTCACATGGATGGAAAAGCAAAAAAACTCAGGATAGCCAAAGCAACCCTGTACAATAAAGGAATAAATGCCATCCCTGACATCAAGCTCTATTAGAGAGCTACAATAATAAAGAAAAAAGCTCGGTATTTGCATAAAATAGACAGGTTGGCCAATGGAATGGAATTGATGACCCCAATTCGATTCACACCTATGAACACCTGATTTTTGAGAAAAAAAAAGGCTAAGATTATACAGTGGAAAAAATAAATTAACTTTAAGAAATCCTGCTGGAATAACTGGATGTCAACATGTAGAAGAATTTAAATAGATCCATATCTATCCCCATTCACAAAACTCAAGTCCAAATGGATTAAAGACTTCAATATAAATCTGACCACAGTGAACCTGATAGAAGAGAAAGTGGGAAGTAGCCTTCAAAGTATGGGCACAGGAGACTACTTCCTAAATATAACCACAGTAGCACAGACACTGAGAGCAACAATAAATGAATGGGATCTCCTGAAGCTTCTGTAATTTAAGAACACAGTCAATAAAAACAAAAAAGCAGCCTACTGAATGGGAAAATATCTTCACCAACCCAACATCAGACAGAGGAGTGATCTTCAAAATATATAATGAACTCAAGAAACTATATATCAAAATACCAAATAATCTAATTTTTAAAAATGGATACAGATATAAACAGAGAATTCTCAACAGAAGAATCTCAAATAGACAAAAGACACTTATGAAAATGTTCAATATCTTTAGCCATCAGGACAATACAAATAAAAATGACTCTGAGAAACCATCTTACACCAGTCAGAATGGCTAAGATCAAAAACACCAATAATAGCTTATGCTGGAGAGGATGTGAAGTAAGAGGAACATTTCTCCATTGCTGGTGGGAGTGCAAACTTGTACAGTCACTTTGGAAATCAGTATAGTGGTTTCTCAGAAAATTGGGAATAAGTCAGTCTCAAGACCCAGCAATACCACTCTTGGAGATATACACAAAGAATGCAAACTTAAACCACAATGACATTTGCTCAACTATGTTCATAGCAGCACTATTATAATAGCCAGAAACTGAAAACAACCAGATGCCTCTCAACCAGTCAGGACCATGAGGGACTAGCCCACCAACAGAAACAGTGTGCTCGATCTATTGGGAGCTCATCGAATCCAGCTGGACCAAGACTGAAAGAGCATATGACCTAACTGGAGCCTATGAATGTGACTGCCAGTGGGGACTGACTGAGAAGCCAATGATAATGGCACCTAGCTCTTCTGCATGTATTGGCTTTTTGGGAACTTATTATATATGGATGCACATCTTCCTAGACCGAGATGGAGGGGGGAGGAGGAGGGTGGTAGGGTAGTGGGGGAGCGGGAGGGCCGGGAACAAGGGGAGTAAATGTAAATTTTTCTTTTAACAATAAATAAAAAGGAAAAAATTTAAAAAAAAGAAAATGTGGTTCATTTGCACAATGTAGTACTACTCAGCAGTAGAAAACAATACATCTTGAAATTTACAGGGAAATGGATGCTCAGTCATGCTACAAGGACATTTTTTAAACTATGTTCATAGCAGCATTGTTTGTAACACCCAAAACCTGGAAACAACCTAGTTGTCCCTCAACCAAAGAATGGGTAAAGAAAATGGCCCTAAAATCTCTGGTCATTCAGGCGCAGGGCCCTGCCTGGGTACTGGATTTTTTCCCAGCCCAGCCCAGCTCCCCCTTCCAGCTGCGGGGTCCTAGGACCTCACAAAGCAGCAGGCTCCAGGGCTAAGGCTCTGGGGAACGGGGAAGTGAGTGCAGGGAAGCAGGGGTTATTTGTGCCACGGTGCTACATCCATCAAGCCTGCACTTCTGCCTCTGAGATCCTAGAGCATCAGGGGGCCCTGATCTAGTCCCAGCAGAAACATCTGGAGGGGTAAGTCAGTCCCCACCCAGGGCTCGCCCAGACCGGAAAGGGGTGCAGGGACACTCTATTCCACTAAACTCTCTGGTCATTCTGTCGCAGGGCCCTGCCCAGGTACTGGATTTTTTCCAAGCCCAGCCCTTCCAGCTGCGGGGTCCTAGGACCTCACAAAGCAGCAGGCTCCAGGGCTAAGGTTCTGGGGACCGGGGAGTGAGAGAGGGAAGCACGGGTTATTTGTCCC
>JAQHUG010000082.1:1614659-1629395 GCA_028555095.1 Dicrostonyx torquatus
ACACACACACACACACACACACACTACCACCACAACCACCATCACCACCAAAATAGCAAGAATTTACAATCATTGATAATTTATTTCTCAATATTAATGGACTCAATTCCTCAATAAAAAGAATAACAGAATGGATACAAAAACAGGATCCATCCTTCTGCTGCATACAAGAAATAGACTTCAACAACAAAAGATAGATGTTACCTCAGAGCAAAGGTTTGTAAAAAAGATTTTCCACACAAATGGACCTAAGAAGCAAGCTGCTGTAGCTATTCTGAATATCTCACAAAATAGACTTCAAACCAAAATTAATTAAAAGAGCTGGAGAAGAATATTCCATACTCAGCAAAGGAAAAATGCACCAAGATGACATTTCAGTTCTTAACATCTATGCCCCAAATGCAAGGGTACCCACATTTGTAAAAGAAACATTAGTAAGGCTTATATCACACATTGATCTTCACAGATTAATAATGGGAGACTTCAATACTCCATCCTCACCAACAGACAGGTCAACCAGACAAAAATTAAACAGAAAAATAATGGAGCTAACAGATGTTGGGAATCAAATGTACCTACCAATGCCCACAAACATGTCACTCAAACACAGAAGAATGTATCTTCTTTTCAGCACTTCACAGAACATTCTCCACACACTTGGTCACAAAGCAAGTCCTGACAAATGCAAGAAAATTGAAATAACCCCTGCATCCTATTAGACCACCGTGAATTGAAGCTGGATTTCAACAACAGAAACAACAGAAGACCTACAAACACAAGGAAATTGAACAGTTTCCTACAGAATGCTAATATGCCATGGCAGAAATAAAGAAACAAATTATAGACTCCCTAGAATTCAATGAAAATGAATCTATGTCATACCCAAATCTATGGGGCGCTGTGAAAGCAGTGCTAAGAGGAAAGTCCGTAGCACTAAGTAAAGGGCTACTACATAAAGAAATTGCAGAGATCTCATACTAGCAACTTAACAGCACACATGTAAGGTCTAGAATAAAAAGAAGCACACATGCCAAAGAGGATTAGAGGCAGGAGATATTCAAACTGAGGAGTGACATCAACAAAATAGAAAGAAAGAAAGTAATATAAAGAGTCAATGAAACAAAGAGTGGGTTCATTGAGAAAATCAACAAGATAGACAGCCTTAACGTGAAGGTATGTACTGGATCTTATTGTAGCATGTTATGTAGTGTTTGGTTGATATTCCTGAGTGGACTGTTCTCTGAGGAGGGGTGGGAAGGTGTGGATTAGGGGAGAGGAGAGCTTGTGAGGAGAGGGGACAGAAAGAGCTGTCAAGATGTAATATATGAGAAAGGAATTTTAAAAAATACAAAAAGGGAAAGAGAGAGGGGGGAAGGAAGGAGGGAAGGAAAGAAGGAAGCAAAACCCTAGGAAATGTCCAGGGTGGCCTTTACTTAAAGGCTGTGTCAGACATTCACTAGGCTGTTCTGTCTCCTACTGCTAAAAGATGCTTCTCTTTCCAAAAATTAAAAGCATGACTCCTATATATACACAAAATGGCCACCTGTGATTTTATCAAGTCCGTTCTTTTTTTTATTTATTTATTTATTATGTATACAATATTCTGTCTGTGTGTATGTCTGCAGGCCAGAAGAGGGCCCCGGACCTCATTACAGATGGTTGTGAGCCACCATGTGGTTGCCAGGAATTGAAATCAGGACCTTTGGAAGAACAGGCAATGCTCTTAACCACTGAGCCATCTCTCCAGCCCCTCAAGTCCATTCTTTCACTATGAAAACTGTAACAAGTAAACTTTACTTAAAATGGTCTGATAAGATGCACATATCTACCTAAGAGATCAGAAATACCGAGGTAAATTTCCAAATAGGTGAAAACTAGCATGTGTCTACCACCGTCAGTCACATGGCATGAGACCAAATGCATCTATGGCTTTATGGACAGTAATCAATTGTAGCACCAAAAATGTTTTACAGCTTATAGGGATACAAACCAGATCAAGTGTGGGGGGGAGCGGGGGGAGCAGGTGACCTGCAAGGGTGTACAGACAGTCGCCTATTGACTTTTCTCATATCCAAGTCTCTTAGAGTTTTTACTACCAGCCTCCCTCCCATGGTCATAATATCAGAACTTCTTCTGAATCACGCAGTAGACAGTAGGCAGGTCACACATTGACCCAGTAGCTCACCATCTCCAACTGCCTCTTCACTTCCATGAAAATGCCAATGGACAAACATGACTTTCTTTATAATATTTATTCTCGCTTCCATTATTAGCATTTTGCTTATAGACTAATATTTGGATCAAGTACACCTATCATTTTTCTCTTCAGGTATAATATTAATGAACTGCAGGTGCTTACAGCGTTTCTTTCGAAGCATGTCTTTGTAAACAAGCTGCTTGGTATAGAGAGCAAGCTATTTAGGCCATGACAGTTTGGCACCACTGTGCTAACCAATTACGAGTATACACAGGCTCTGCTGTGCTTGTTTAAAGTTAGAAATGGGCCAGTAAGACGGCGTAGTAGGTAAAAGGCCCTTGCTGCCAAGGGTAAGGAGAGATTGGATCCTACAAAGTGTCCTCTGACCTCCACGAAACTTATGCACATGTGTGTACACACACATGCACATGCACACTAAATAAATAAATTTAAAAAACTTAAATAAAATTGTATGTGTGTATATATATATATAACTTATGGCTAAATCCATCTCTACCACCCAGTCCACAGGCTCTCCAACCTCTTAACACTAAATAAATAAATGTAAAAAGAACTTAAATAAAATTATATATAATCACATTTATGGATAAGTCCATCTCTACCACACAGTCCAAAGGAACTGCAACTCCTTTTAACTTCATTGGTTAGAACATGTTTGTTTGGTAGTCTTCTTTTTGCAAACACACTGATTGGATACCTTTGCTCAATTTGTTTTTGTAAATGTTTCAACATAAAAACAGACCCAAAATTTGAGAAAAACAAACAAACAAACAGGAAAGACAAAACAACAGAAAGCATGTGGCATTGCAACGGAAAATGGAAACTTTCAAGTGCCCAAGCAAAGTGATATCATTCTGGAAAGGTTGAATCATTAATTACACGTGTTGTCATGCAGTTATTTTTTAAAATATCACTTTGAAAACAGTGCTTTTCAGAGGAAAAAAAATATATGACCCATTAAAACGAAGTAGAACATAAAAGATTCATACTTTCTTAAATATATGTAATCATTGGTACGAGTCCTGACCAGTAATGATGCATATTGAAAAGAATTGGATTACAGGACACAGTTTCTATTTTTGACATTTCTTTTGTGGTGTTACATCAGTGACATTTTTCAAAAAGAAAGGAAGAAAGAAAGAAATGCCATTCTCCGGCATCTCTTTGGTAGCCTGTGGTTTGGGTACTTGTAATTGAGTAAAGTAAAGGCTTTCATTAGGCTTTGTTCTGGGAACAGGCGTCTGATGCCCTTCTCCCGATGTGAATTTTCATTATAGCTATTTTCAAAGTGCTCCAATTGGGATTAGTTACTTAATAAGAGCAACTTGTTCTTTCAGTCGCTAACACAGTTTGTATGTGGCCTGGAAGGCAGGACTGTCACCGTGCCTACGGCCACCTTGACCTCGACACTTTCCCAAGAGGATGACCTAGATGTCAATGACAACAAAACTGAAACTAAGAGGCCCTCATGCCAATCCTGGTTGTCAACTCGACTGCATCTGGAATCAACTAAGACCCAAGCCACGGAGCACTCCTGTGAGAGATTTCCTTGATCAGATTATCTGAAGCTGGAAGACCTGCCCTGAACCCGGTAGCATTTATGAGAGGCAGTCGAAATAAAAGGACAAAGAGGGAAACTGCTGTCTGGCTGCTTGCCTTCACTCTCATTGGCAAGTTCACCTAGCCTTCTGCGGAGGTATTCCTTCACTGATGTTAGAAGCTATTTCTTCAAGATCCCAATGTCACCTGAAGACTGGCAGCTCCAGGAAGTCCTCAGGAATCCTGGTTGCAACTGCTGATACATCCAGCATCATGGGCTGAACAACTACTGGCTTCTCTGTCTCTCTGGTGTGAGACTGTCATTCTTGGGTATTGTAAATGGGGGCGGCTGTGTCCCAACACCGAGATGTGGGGCCGATTTCCTGGCGCCTGGCTCCCAGCCGCCAGCTAGCTTATGCCCGAAATAACCACACGACATTTATATTCATTTAAATTACTGCCTGACCCATTATCACTAGCCTTTTCTTGGCTAACTCTCACATCTTATTTCAACCCATTCTTTATAGTCTGTAAGTCACCACGAGGTAGTGGGCTTAGCGGGAAGATACAACATGTCTGACCCTGGCGGCTTCATGGTGGCTCTCTCTCCGACCCAGTCTTCTTCCCAGCATCCTGTTCTCTTTTCCCCACCTATCTAAGTCCTGCCCTATCAAAAGGCCCAGGCAGCTTTCTTTATTAACCAATGAAAGTAACACAAAATATAGAAGAACCCTCCTACACCAGTTGGGCTACCCAGATCTCATTGCATAAGCCAATCTAATAAATCCTCTTTTAATATATATTAAATATTATATATATATATTCATATTTGTAACTCAATCAGGCTTGTTCCTTTGGAGAAAGCTGTCTGGTACAGGGTCTCGGGTTCTCCTGCCCTCTAAATAGGATGCTAACAGCTAGAAGTGATTTCACTCTGAATGGCTGTTGAATGTGAGTTTATTGGGTGGAAGTCAACCGTGCCCACTTGGCTTATTTCACCGAAACTGGCAGGTACCAGGAACCACACTCTTGGACTATGCTGTGTTCTTATTAAAGTCAGTATCACAGTCAAACATCCCATGTACCATCCCATGGTTACATGCCATTTTGTTGCAAAAGGAACACCCTCCGAAATGTCCTTGGTGGTTTTTAAATGCTTACAAGGCCTTCTCCCACCTCCTCTCAAACTTCCAATAAAAACCTAACCCACACTTATCAACCTATACGCTGAGGAGTGCCATCACCTGTGCTCCTTGAGTCTTTCTATGCTACAGGCACTGTGTCAGTATTCCATGTGTAAGAGGTTATTTGAGCTCAGAGGCTCGTGCACCAGGAGTTGCTGCTGTAAATGCCCCACAGAGGCAGATAGAAATTCTCATTGGACCAGACGATGAGACAGAGATAATACCACACACCGCAAGGGTGCGGACACACTCACTACTCACGTGATCAAATGCTCTGTGCACAGCTGGGTAGGCTCCCAAGCAAATCGAGAAATTTTCCAGGTGAGGCAACGGAAGGGTTTTCTGGTGGGGGAGTTGGTATTGGTTATAAACAGTGACTGGGATGAGGCCTCCTGTGCCTGGATGCTATCTGCATCATTTGAACCCTCTGAGGGTGCAAAACGGGGGGAAACAGGCTACCATCCTCTTTTGAGGCCCGGGAGCCAAAGGAGGATACAGACTGAGGGGGGTTAGAAGCTGTCGGCGACAGAGCCAGACTTTTTGTTAAAGCTCGTTCACATTTACTGGTAGGGGGGAATCAGAAAACAAGGTTCAAACATTTCTCTTTCCACTGTGTGGGCTGCAGGGATCAAACTCAGATCATCAGGCTTGACAGCAAGCAAGCAAGCAGGATTGATGAGATTGATGACCCTCTGAGCCATCTTGCCCTTCTCAAGCCAAACTCTTTATCATAAAGTAAAAGTGAGTGGAGGTAGTGTGGTGATGGAGTCCTGAAATCTCAGCACTTAGGAGGCGCAATCAGGTGGAACTCTGTGAGTTCAAAGCCAGCCTGGGCAACACAGTAAACTCCAAGCTGGGAAGGGTTGGTTGTAAGAAAAAAAAAAAAAAAAACCAATGATAGATATTTAAAAATAGGTGGAAATTTGAAGTAATTTTGAGGTACATCTTTCCAAACTGGAATTCATAAACTGGTTTAGAAGTGAATAATTAACCCAGTAGTTAAAACTGAGCGCAGGGTCATGATGTACAGGCGAACCAGAGGCAAGGAGGGAAATGAGCACCTACGGCCAGGAAAGGTGATCTCCGAAGCTGGGAAGGAATGAGAAAAAGGCTGGAGGGAAACATTTTCAAAGCCGGGAGCATCTACCTCTGGGAGGGTAGAAACAGCCTGGAGTGGTGGCAGTAAAAGACTTCAAACAAGCAGATCGGATATGCAGGTTAGGTTGACCTCTCAACAGCGAGTCTGAAAAGGGATGAGGTGGAGAACAACCTAGAAACAAGGGAACTTAAGGAAGGAGTTTTGCTTGGTGTCTTTGCATGAGGCTAGAAAATAAAAAGTCAAGTCCACAATACTTTGTTGCTCTCTATTTGAAAAGATATTGTGGTCACAATTGCGCGAGACTACATCAAATGGTAGGCACAAGAAAGCCGGCTGTCTCCCCGCCCCCGGGAACCTCATGTTCCCTCACAAGCGGAAATAGCAATGGTAAACTTTCTTTCCATGTTCCCAGAAACCTGGATTGCTTTGCGCAGAGCCTAGCAGCCGGCTTGCCACCTAATCTTTCACAAGGATTTACCTATCAAGAAGTCTCTTTCGCCGCTCCAAAGTGCACAGAGACAGAACTGCCCCCAGAGTACATTAAGCGGCCAAGGGATAGATGAGAGTAACCCATGGCTCTCAGGCCCAGTCCAGTCAGATTTTACAAGTTGAGTGATTTATTGTCCACTCTTACTGAGCACCCCAGCCCTCCTGAAGGTTTCTGTTCCTTCCAGCAGGTTCTTGCCTCCAGAAAACCATCTGACTCCCTACATAGCTCTGAAAATTGCCTTACCTTGGAACCATGCAGCGACAATGCTGTCCAACTGGGACAGAGCTAGGACTTCAAGAGAGACACTTAGGGAAGAAATCTGTCTCCTCCTTCATTCTGGGGAGAAGGGTAGTTAGTTGCCAAGGAGACGGAATGCCTCCCAGACGCTTCCATTTGCTTTCTTCTATCTGTAATGAAAACCTCCTACAGGGAAATCATTATGACAAGATAGTACTCTCCTATGAAATATCTTACAAAGTTGATTGCTATTTTATAATCCTTTAAAGTAGGAGATGCTTACACTGTAATTTATTTCTTAGAGGTTTGTTTTTATTTTTATTTATATGTTTGCGTGTGCAACTGTGGGTGGATATGTGCATGTGTGCGTGGGTACCTGTAGAGGCAGGAGGAGGAGGCTAAGTCTCCTGGAGCTACCGATGCCTGTGAAGAAGCACACTTCAAAGGTGCCGGGAACGGAGCTCAGGTCTTCCGCGGGAGCAGCCAACACTCTTAGCAGCTGAGCCATCTCTCCAGCTCCTTAAAACATGATATTTAGGGGCTGGAGAGATGGCTCAGTGGTTAAGAGCACTGACTGCTCTTCCAGAGGACCTGGGTTCAATTCCCAGCACCCACATGGCAGCTCACAACTGTCTGAAGATCCAGTTGTAGGGGATCTGACACCTTCCCACCAATGCGCATAAAATAAAGTTTAAAATTTAAAAAAAAACCATGATATTTAACAAACAAACAAACATTTTTCCTAGTAAGAAGATATAGTGATGTTAATTGTAGACAAATGTAGAAAAATATCTAATAAAAGCAGAAAGAATGTTAAATCCAGGCGTAATGGCTCGTGCCTATAACCTCAAAACACCGGAGAATACGACTGGAGAATGTCCATGAGTTAGAAGCCAATATGAGCTACATAGTGAGTTCCAGAGCAGCCTGGGCTATAAAGGAGTGAATAAGCAAAAAGAACACAAAGCAAAGAAATAACAGAAAAGGAAAGATTATTAAAATAACCACTCTGCAGCCACTCAGGGATGATATGAACCCCTGTTCCTGTTCCCATCAGTCAAGGGATGTCCCATCTAACAGGCTGTAATTTTTCTTAAGACTTATGAAAATGTTTCCCCACCATAGTAAATTTTCTCCAGACTCCAATCAAAAGAAGTAACTCATTAAGAGTGGGCTCTCTGTGTCTTTGTCCCCAAGCGGGGAGCCAGCTGTTTGAGCAGGTGTGGGAATGACGTGCGGCTTCATACAGCAGGTGTTTCATAATCTTCTCCTTGTAACTCCTGTGTCCTCCAGCAGCGCTTCCAGCCACGCAAACTTCTGAGAACCCACTCCGAGGAAGGTAAAGATTAAGCGAGAATGAGTTACCCCTGTGAGAAAGATTCTTTCCTTTCAACTCTCTTTAAGTTTTGGTGGAGATGTATTTGCTCCAGAGCGCTATTGGCTCAGCACTAAGGTAGGGCGGAAGCGAGAAGGTAGGCTATGAAGAAGGGTCTGTGCCTGTTTGTTTAAATGACAGGTTGACGCTAACTTCTCCAGCGTCAAAGTTGTGTAACTACCCTCTCACCCACACACACGCGCACACGCTCACACACCACGAGACGGTGTGTTGTGGAAATTTGGGAAAAAAAAAAAGGAGGCATGACACAAAGCCTGAGATGTCTTCCAATTTCATATTGGATTTTTCACTTTTTTACATTGCAATTTATTTTTATCTGTGTATCTGCCTGTGCATCTGTGTGATTGGCTGCTACATGTATGCAGATAACTGTAGAAACCAGAAAGCGGTGTCAGATCGACCTGGAAGTAGAGTTACATGGCTATGAGCGCGATGGGGACTGAATAGGGTGCTGGGAACCGGATGTGGGTCCTTGGAACTGAATGTGGGAACTGGGAACGAAACTCAGAGCCTCTGAAGAGCAGCAAGTGCTCTTAACCACGGGGCCCTCTCCCCAACTCCTCAATTTTACACTCTTCTACCCCATAATTTAAAGGGTCTTTTATTGTTTTTATAACTACCTGTATACCTGAATTTGTAAGTATGGGTATATGCACGTGAAAAGGGAGCAGATGCCAACAGAGGGCGTTGGACTCCCAAGGCCAGCAGAGGGCGTCGGACCCCCAAGGCCAGCAGAAGGCTTCAGAGACCCAAGAGCTGGAGTCACAAAGGGCTGAGAGCTGAACGAAGGTGCTCCCTCTCCAAGAGCGGAGTGGTCAATGCTTCTAACCACTGAGCCACCTCTCCAGCCCCTCAAGTGTTTTTTAAAGTTTTGTTGTTGTTGTTGTTGTTGTTGATGGAATAATGACAGTGTTGAATATTTATCACTGTTTTAAGTCAAGGACTGCCCCAATATTCTCAGGGCCACGTATGACTCCCGCAGTACAAATCACCAGACAGAACTGAAGTAGCCTGGATAGCCTAGGACACACACTAAATGTTCTGATCCAGTTGTTTCTTCATGCTCATAGAATGAGTGCATCTGTTGTTCTGGATTGGTACACACTACCATGTTGGCATCTTTTGAAGTGGCATTTGATATTACCAAGCAAAAGGTGAAAACCACAGGTATCTTCTAGAGAGAAGAATATGAAAAGACTTTCGTGAACACATTTAATGTAACAGCATGAGGAATGACATTTTTTTCATCTTAAAGAAAGTATTGCTTGGAGTCTCAAGAAGGGACACAATTTTGCTACTCTTTCATAATTCATGCTTTGCTGAGAAACTGAAATAGCAAACTTTCCTACAAACATAAGACTACTTTTTAAGCTTGCCTTAATTTCCATCTTTGCTCAAGTATTCAAGGATTCAGTATGATTTGAGGAGAAAACAAAAGGCCAAGAGAATACAATTGGACGGTTCACTCAAGTAATAGAAGATTCATTATTTTTCAAAATAATTTAACTCTAACACCTGGACTATCACTTCTGATCCATTGACCAGGTAAATTGAAAGGGGTGACAGGTCTCTCCTGTCAGACAAAAGATTACGTAATTATTCAAAGATGAATCCCTGAACCAATGGTCTATTAACTTCAGACCTTCACACGTTTTCTCTATTCACGGCTTAATAAGAAAAGTGAGTGATTGAAATGTAAAGGGCATTTGGTGATGACTATCGGAGTGTTGATTCACAGGTGAGTTTGTAGTTATCAGGACATCTAAAGTATTTTAGGTTGGCTTCTGTTAATCCAGTTTAATTCGTTTTATTACGTGGATCTAAAATGACTGATGCTCAAAACTCACAGCTTGGCCACAAGCTGGTGGTTTTGCTGTGGGGTGGTTGGATCATGGAATAGATATAACAGATGAATCCATTCATAAAAGAAAGACCCAGTAAGATAGGGGACCTACCTGCTACTGTTATTTTACTGAAGGGACATAGTACCAAGCTGCCTTCTAAAAACTTAACCTTTCACCCATAGGCGAGATCTATTCTCACCTGCATCCAAGTTTTTTAGCTCAAAGCATCGAAAATATGTGACTGTAGAACAGCGGTTTTCAACCTTCCTGATGCTCTGACCCTTTGATATGGTTCCTCGTATTGTAGTGAACCCCAACTCTCAAATTACTTTATTGCCACTTCATAGCTGTAATTTCCATAGTTTTGTGAATCATAATGTAAATATCTTATAAGCAGGATATCTGGTTTGCAATCCCTGTGAAAGGGTCATTCAACCTCTAATGGGGTCATGACCCACAATTGCAAATCACGAGTATAGAATGTTCAGCCCTAAATGGGACACCTAGACCATGACTCTGTTATGAATTAGTATCCAAGAAAGTGGAGGCACAAACAGAATCTAATATGAATTTCATGTGTAAGTCCACTTTTGCTAACTTAGATGGTTCACTTAACCGCCTTTGATCAAGTTTCCCTGCCTTCTGAAATATAAGAGCAGCGCAGCTTCAAACACTTGGAAATTTCTGTTTTATAAAACATCAAGACTTTTTTTTTGCCCATTTATACACCTCCACTGATCAACTTTCTTTGGAAACTGTGTTTTACATTTATGACTGTCTCATTTAGTCTATGTGACAACAGTGTAAGGTAGACATTATTATTAGGGGGAACTGACAGTTAGGAAGTTATCTCATATGTACAAGGGTTTAGGTGGCACCAAGATGCAAACATAATGCCAACAAGCTTTTTTTTTTTAAATTCTGACAAATAATGAAGAAGACTTGGCTTTCAGGCTTCCACTGCCATCACAGAGCAACCACAGAGAAATGTTCCTCTCTTTGTTTCTGTGTGTTAGAGTATCAGAGGAGGAACACGAGAAGCCAAGTAGATGTTCCTTAAGCAGGACCCAGCACCAACCATTGTGGTCATGTACCTATGCACATACTGTGTTTAATTTGACCACCTTGCAATCAATGGAATGAAGACGGAGTGAAAGCCCCACTCTGTGGAATGAGTGGTAGAGATGAAATTCCTCAAGGGAAGATGGCAACACTGCATTAAGTAATAAACACACATACACACACATACATTCAAATATACACATACACATGAAGCCACACACATAAACACACACAGATACACACAGAGGTGCACACACATATACATATACATACACACGCACATAAACACATACAAAGTGTAGTGTCGAGTCCTTTTCCTGTTGGTCTTGTTGAGAGGTGGATCCAAGTCCCTACCTTTGAGCCTTGCTCTGCATTTGCTTGGCCAATAGAATACAGAATGAGTGCTGCTCTCCAGCATTCCATCTAAAGAATCAAGAGACTGTAAGTGGTCCTCTCCTGGGCTCCAGGAAGGCGGCCACAGTACTCCAGGAAAGTGGATGCAGAAGCCCACGCAGGGAGGAAACGAAGTCCACAGCCCCCTCATCCCCCACCCCAAACTCTGAGACGGGACAGAAAGGATCAAACTGCCTGTCATGTGAGGTGCCTCTGTGTATACCCTCCCCAGACCTGCCGTCCCCTCCCTCACCACCCCCTGACAATGAATACAACAGACATAGACCTCTATGGATCTCAGTCCAGTTCGCCAGTTTGTGGGCTGACTGCTGTGTTGTAAGCCACCCATTAAGAAGTAGGAGTATATTAATTTCTTTTCTCAATGTTCTGTCAACATGATTGGTGAAGGCAACTTAAGGAAGGGTTTCCCCTAGGTCACAGTTCCAGGATTCCGGTCGTTGTAGAGGGGGAGGGCAGTCATGGCACCTGGAGCATAGGGCAGCTGGTCACATGGCATCTGAAGTCAGGGAAAAACAGAGAGAGATGAATGTTGGTGCTCAGCTTGCAACTCTCCTTATTCAGCCCTACAACCCGCCTACAGGATGGTGCCATTCAGTTAAGGTGAGACGTCATCTTATCTCAGTTAACCTAATACAGAAGCTTCATCACACACGGACATGCCCATATGATGTCCTGTTAAGATGACAATCACCATCACTGTCACGAGAACCTTTTATGCAAATCAAATGGCCAGAACACCCACAGGCACACACCTTTGTTTCTTTCTTTCAAAATGAACACACGAATTCACTCAACAACCTTTTCTTACCCTGCTAAGTGCCCCACACTATATACCAAGGATATTATAGCTACGCTATAAATATTTATGAACTAATTGAATAACCCTTTGCAAGTAGATAAATAGTACAAAGGACTTAAGTATCTTTCAGAAGTGAGTCTTAGGCTGAACTGTAAATAAAAGATTTTCATATTGAAGTTTAATGCGTTATCTATCAGAAGCCGGAGAAAGGAGTCTCCTTACAGTAAGCAAAATCCAATTCTTTTTCTCACGGAATCAGATGATGAGTGAAAGCTTTCTTAGTTTTAAAAATAAACATGTTATAGACTGGCGAGATGGCTCAGTGGTTATAAAGAGTTGCCACTCTTCCAGAACACACATGCTCAATGTCCAGCCCCCCAATGTTAGGAGGCGCCCAGCTATCTGTAACTCCAGCTCCTCTGGATCTGATCTGACGCCCCCTTCTGACCTCCACCAGCACTGCACCCACTGCAAAGCCACATACAAACACACATAAATATATAATGAAAAATAAAAATTTTAAAATAAATAAACACGTTAAAATGCTTGTAAGGAGAAATGGTTCTGAGAGGAGCTAACTCTACAGAGTGGGTCTTGGAATAAAAGAAGCAAACTTATTTCCTGCTTTACCACTTATTCCTTATGATGAATATGCATTACCTTCATGCTTTTAAATGACATTAATTCCAATTTAATGAAAGAACTCACAAAAATGCAGCAGCCAGTGTCTTGGCCATAAAATTATGACAATCATACAGTGATGGCAAAAAATATGTATTTTTCTATAGCTCCTGAAGAATTTAGCTTCAAATTCTTGTCCTTCAAGATACCTAATTTTGCACAATATCTAGATGTGTCATGCCAAATGAACTATAACGTCTCCAGTCTCAGGTTTGCACAGGAAGGAGAATCGCACATCTGGATATTCACTCCCCCGAGCCCCAGGAAACCGTTCTGGGAAAGCATGGCTCCAGGACGCGGAGAAGGAGAGAAGCCTGTAAACTGCTCCCTGCTTAGCCTTTCCGCCCTGGGCGCTTTTGTCTTGTTGCCACAGCCGCGGCTCCAGGACGGAGTTTGCAACAGGCTTTTGCTCAGCTCTAGGTAGTTAAGTGGGAAGACGGTAAAGGGAGCTCATGCATCTGCCTCTGAGGCTTGAGCACGGCTTGGGGACACTAAATCCTTGACACGTTCAGCACTTTCCTACTTACGGAAAGGCTGGGAAATTAGTTAATGTGCTACTTTAGCTTCTTCTCTGTTATAACTGAAATTTTTCTCTGGGCACAAAATTTCAGGGTAGTGACACTTCCCTGGTTTCCTATTCCTCTCTTTGGGCTGGGGACTTTGCAGCCCAAATTGCAAGGTAACAAAGACCAAGAACTTGACCCATTCATTTATGCGTCCAACCTACAGCTGGAAAAGCAGGTATCTCTTGATATATTCTAGGAGCACTGAAAACGTACGAGAGTGGGAGACAAATAAACACTAGTTCTTGCTCTCAACCAACTATCCAAACCGTCCACCATGGGATGGGTCATCTCTTTCTCTTTTTTCTTATTAGTAGAATATAAATTCTGGAGCTGGGAACACAGTTCAGTTGACTGAGTACTTTCCTAGAATACACAAACTCTTGAGTGCAGTCCCAAGGACCACATACAACTTGGTGTGGTGGCACATGCCTGCAATCCCAGCACTCAGGAGATAGGGGCAAAAAGACCAGAAGTTTGACGGCATCCTTGACTATACAGAGAGTTCAATGCCAGTCTGGGCTACATAAGACTGTCTCATCCTTGACTATACAGAGAGTTCAATGCCAGCCTGGGCTACATAAGACTGTCTCACTGACAGAACAGAACTTTAATTTTGCTCAGGGTAGCAAGGCCTCCCTCCACGGAGAATGAGCTCTGCTTTCCCAAGCTTCTTAGCGCTATTTCGTTTCCTTTGTTGCACGCAGCTGTTTCCAGGCTACCCTGTACCTAGTTGTGAGATCCCCTTCTGTCCAGGAGAGGGAAGGAAAGAGAGCCAAGAGAGTCTGCTCCCAAGCCTCTCCAAACTGTTGGAGGTAGAATGTATATGGTTTTGTAGCCATCTTGTGGCCATAAAACAGCAAGCATTAGATTGTAAGAACTGACGATGCTAGGCAGCGGCTGAGGTGCTGACAGACAGTCTATCTTCCCGTGTTGTCAACCAGTCCATTCTGGATCCCTATGACTTTCAGTCTACTATATCCTAAAAGTACTAATAAACTCTCCTACTGACTGACATTTGACGGATTTAAGGGAGGTTTTATATATACAATGAGTGACATTTATATTTTATTATCCTATATCAAATATTGAAATTGTTGGATATACCTAACTTGTGTGTTTTTCTGTTTGCATAGAAAAGAAATGCCTGAGGCTTTTTGCGCTCTCTCTCTCTCTCTCTCTCTCTCTCTCTCTCTCTCTCTCTCTCTCT
>JAQHUG010000082.1:1630835-1681398 GCA_028555095.1 Dicrostonyx torquatus
TTGAGTTCGTATTCTCCTTCAAGAAGACTTAATTTGCTTATTTATTTTATTATAGATTTATTTTATTTTTATCTATGTGTATGCATGCATTCATGTGTATATTAGTGCATGTGTGTATGCATCCACGTGTGATTGTATGTGTTCGTATGCCTGTGCATATGCACATGTGAGTGTGTGTGTATGTGGACCTGTGGGCCTGTGCATGCATGTGCATGAGTGTGTGTGCAACCATGTGTGAACGTGTGTGCATAAGTGTGTATGCCCACAGATTCCAGAAGAAGGCGTTGACCTTTCTGGAGATGAAGCTACAGATAGCTACAAGTCTGGGTGCTGGGAACCAAATTCAAGTCCTTCAGAAAATCAGTAAACACTCTTAACCACTAAGCAGTCTATTTAGACTAAGAATATTTTTTTCTCAAGGCAAGATCTTCTGAGTAAATTGGTAGCATGGGGATCATGGGAGAGAGTAGAAGGGGAGGGGATGGGAAGGGAGAGGAGCAGAGAAAAAGATATAGCTCAATAAAAATGATAAAATATTTTTAAAAGAACATTTTTATCTTAAAAATCACATTTTGAAGACTTTAAACATAATGCAAAGTAAAAAGGCAAGATGAAAATTCCACTCAATTTGACTTCAGTTTTTGAAATATATATGCACCAAAGCGAAAAGACAAGAAGTGTGGCGTATCATGCCCGTCTGCACTCTATGCGCTGCCATACAGTTCATGAACCAGGCAAGGGGCTGGAGATTGAAACACAAAAAGACACACAGACAGAGACACGGGTCATCCTTGATGCCAGAATGTCCCAAGAATGCCCCTTTATTGTGTACCAGAGCTGCTTATAAAGAGAGATTCTTAACTGATAGCCACGTCCCAGCCAAACCTACCAGAAACCACTCCCCTGCCATCAGGAACTCCTGAGGGTCTCATGCTCAGAGCAGCTGCAGGCTGTCTGAGAGCAGAGGAAAACAAGTTGTTTACAAGAAATTAATGGTCTGGGGGTCCACAGCTCCCAACAAAGAAGGAAAACATGTCACTACTTATCATTTGGTCGACAGAGACATGGCAGTTTTCTTTCATGTTCCCATGCAGGTTCACAGTTAGCTCCTGCTGGAACTTCCTTGTGGGCAATATGTATCTGTTGACATATCTGGAGGCTTTACACTTTTTCCTAGATTTTCACTGCTCTATAATCTTCCATAACTTCATTCCAGAACTCGTCACCCACCACATCATCACCATCAAAACTCTGCCTTAAGAACCATTTCATAATGCATTCCCTCCTTCACAATGTCTGGTACATCCATTTCATAACACATCCCCTTCTTCACAATATCTGGTACATTCATTTCATAACACATCCCCTCCTTCACAGTATCTGGTACATCCATTTCATAACACATCCCCTTCTTCACAATATCTGGTACATCCACTGACCTTTAAGTTCCCTCAGTTTATCCCGGGCCAGTGCACACCCAACATAACCCTGTGCACACCCATCTCTCTGCTCATTTTCAAACGTTCCCACTCAGTCATGATTTCACTCAGTCATCCTCTAAACAAAACAATGCTGAAGACTTTAGACAATACACAAAGCAAATGGACACTATACCCTTACTCATGTGCTATGTTGTGGCACGTGATATGACTCTAAGGACCGTCAACTCGGTCAACTTTGAGACTATGAATTGTATTTGCCTTCAGTATCAGATCAAATTTTTGAAACACATTTATTCCATTTTGATTTGTGTGTATGTGTGCATGTATGTGTAGGTAAATCAGAGGCAAGAAGAAAGTACTGGATCCTCTGGAGTTGGAGTTCAGAAAAGTGTGGGCTGTGGAATATGGAACCTGGGGACTGAACTCAGGTCGTTTATAAGAACAGCAAATCCTATTAACCACTAAGCCATCTCTCCAGTCCCAAGATGCACTTTCAATGGATACACTGACATGATGCTTAAAAATACTCTAGGGTCAGCACACAAAAGAAAATATGCAGGAATCATTTTTTAATAGACAAAATATTGACATTTGCCAAGCACAGATAACAAACATTATTATGGTTTATTTTTAAATGTATCTTGTCTGTGTGAATTGAATTCTCCATAATGAAATGTTCTAGAAGGGAACTGTGGAGAGTTTCAGACTATTTTATGCCATCTCTATAACATCACTCTTTAAGTCATGCTCATTTCTCTTTACCAAACTTCAAATGATCAAATCTTTGGTATATATGTACTCTAATTTTTACTGTAAATTTTTCTGTTTATTCAAAATGTTCAACAGATAATACAGAATGTATTTCCTCTATTACACATGCTATGTGATGACTAAGATATAAATGAGTTTGAAAAATAAAGGAACTGACTCGAGGCATCATTTTTCACTGTTTAAAGCAAACAGGGCCCTCCTGCTCTTCATTTTGCATCATTTACATAGTGTGACCTCTGTGTGGGTCACAAAATGGTAATGTTAGTGTAGTTAGGATGATTAATTGTCTTACTTTATTTATAAATCACTTTAATTGAGTAGGCAATGTCAAGGAAGTTGAGCCCTCACATTTAGAATTTTCTTCCAGAGGAAATAATGTAAAAGACTATTCTAATCATGGTAAAAAATAATCATGCTGGTTTTAGCAAATATTTTTTCATAATAAAATCATAAACAATTTAAAACTTCTGACCTGTCCCTCAAGTTAGCCCTCTTTAGCTGTGGAAAATGTAAGCTAATAAAAGAAAGCCCCATTCTCTGCTTACTTACTAGAAAAGTTTAGTTCCCATGGTCTTAACGGAGGCCCCCAAGTCCTTTCATTCATTGACCCACAGCAGAAACATACTAAGAAACAGACCCAGTGGCACACGGGTAATGTGCACAAACTGTGCCTTCAAATGACAACTCCCACCACCCTTCTGGGTCCTCAGAATCCCTGTTTATGTTGCATTTTTTCAGTCTTCTGAGGGTGTGGCTTTTAGCTTGGACACTGAGTGCAGGGATTTCACCCTTCCAAACATCATTTCCTTCACTTATTAAGATGAGAGAATGACTGTATACACCGCCAGAGAAGTGTGATTATTAAGTGAAATAAAGCACAGGAACTGTTCACAGATGCCTCGTGCTGTGGTTTGAATCTAAGATGTTCTCATTATCTAAAACGTTGAATGCTTGGCCTTCACCTAGAGGGTTCTGCAAACTTTAGGAAGTAGAACCTACTTGTAGAAGGGAGTTGGTTGAGTGATGCCTTCAAATGTTTCACCTGGTCCCCTGGACGACTTCCTGTCTGCTATGACGCAAGCATCCTCCTCTTCCATAGGTTCCCACAGCCATGGTGGTTCTGCCTTACATACGTTGAGAAACAGAGCCAAGCAGCCATGGGCTGAGCCCTCTGAAACCATAACATAAATAAACCTTCCCTTCCTAAAGCCTTTCATGTCGAGTAGTTTCTGAAAGCAATAAACAGGTCTGATTAATAAACCTGACAATCTTTAGTCTCAAACTTAAAAAACACAATAAATCATTTTTAGAAGTCATTAATATTCCTTTTTTCTTATATGTACTATTACCAATGAAGTTGTTTAAAACATGATTCTGTTGGTGATGGTTTTGCCCTCAGCCCCTCTCTCTGACCCATGCTTTCTCACTATCATCCTCCGACAAGGAGCTGGAAAGCAATAATTCCAGCAATGAACAGTGGCTCCCAATTAAGAACAAAAAACAGCAAAAAAAAAATAAATAAATACAAAACTAAGTCCAATGTACATGCTTCTTTTGAATCAAAAGTCACAAAAATAAGACCTGAATATTAAAAGACGAGTCAGAGGAGTAGGAGTGGATGGATAAAATCAATATACATTTCATAGATATATTTGATTCATTGAAGAAAACTACTGCTAAAAAAAGAGTACAAACATTCCGATTTCTCAGATGAAAATTATTGAGATGAATAATGGGAATTTTGCATTACAGAGGGAATGTAATTAATGTCACAGAATTGTACCTTTGATAATTTTAGCAAGTGAAGTTTTGTGGTTCAAAAAGAAGAAGAAAATTTACTAAAGTTATAAAAAATACCAACATTAGGAGCTGGAGAGCTCAGCATCTAAGAGCATGTGTTTCTCATGTAGTGAACACAGGATCAGTTCTCAGCACCTACAAAAGAGCTTAGAACCACCCATAACTCTAGTTGTACAGGATCTAAAGACCTCTTCTGACTTCTCAGGGTACCAGAAATGAATGTAGTCTGCATGCGTACCATCATGCAAAAGACTCATACACATAAAATTAAAAAATAGATATACCAACATTGTCATAAACTGTACATACAGCATTTTTAATGCATCCAACCCCTAACACATTACCAGAAAATGCATAATTTTTAAAATTTTCACAAACTTTTAATACTCTACTTTCAAATGTGACCCTTTCTTTTCTAGTTTATCTAGAAAGAACAGAAGGGCTATCATATTTTCCTCAAGCCTGAATAATTGTTTCATTTTTTTGAATTTGGATATTGGTGCACATTCATAAGACATGTCGGTTGGCTTGTAGAAATGCCTCCCATGTGCAACACAGTCGTGTAAGGGTACCTTACAAAAGTGTGTCTTTGATAAACTCCGCCTCACACTGTTTCCATAAAAATGTAAAGTATATTTATAATTTCCTATGCCACATTCCAGTTCTGCAAATAAGTGAGAGATCAACATGCCTGGGGCTGCACAGCTGGCAAATTGCTGCGCTGGGATTCCGTGGCTGACAGCTGGCATTCATCAGTGCTCACGTCCCTCCCCACCCTGCACACTACCCCATCTCTGCACCTCCGATGTCTTGTTCAGCTGTGAGGAGCGGAAGGGAGAGGAAGGCAGATGAGCTGGAATTTAGCCAACATTTGCTGGGCATTGATCTTTTCTGCCCAAGCACTTTTCTCATCTCGCTTATTCCCCAAAGGAAGGATTGATATCATTTGCTCTAATTTGCATGTAAGGAAACTGAGGCTGAGAGAAGTTCGGCTTCCCACACTAAGAAAAGCAACTCTGGGCTCCAAAGTTCCCGCTCTTTTCATTACACACATAAGATTTCGTAAAATCAAAGGGCAAGACATGAGGAAAGGAGACAGATTTCAAGCTATTCCATTTCATTTATTCCGCACTTTTGTTCGTTGCTTATTTTTAAACTCAGCTGCAAATGGATGAAGAAAGCACTTAGTACTCACGCCGCCAAACACTCCTTGCTGATGGCTGACCTCACGCAGACCCGTGCTGATGAAAAGGAGGTTATGGAGGAAGCAAGTGTTGCAAACATTGAAGCACAGATTCCGGTGTCTGTGGCTCACGGGACTGTTTCATCCAACAGTGCCGTCGTTGTTTGTGTCAGTGCTGTGTGCGAAAACCACTTACAACTCGCAAAATAATCCAACACTATTTTGTCTCTTGCACGCATCATCAATACATTCACTCACTCTCCCAGTTTCGTTTCTGTTGCAGTGATTACTCACTCTGACCAAAAGCAACTTGGGGGAGGGAAGGGTTTATTTGTCTCACTCTTCCAGGTCACGGGCCATCCTTGAAAGGATGTCAGCACAAGAGCTCGAGCAAGAACGTGATGCAGAAACCATGGAGGAAAGTTGTTTGCTGATCCTCTCTCTCTTAGCTAGGAACAACCCGGGACCATCTGACCAAGGATGGTGCTGCTCACAATGGGCTGGGTATAAGGCCATAGGAGACAGGAGCTCTTTGCGGTGTGGAGATGCAGTCTCAATCAGTCACTTTGAGGCTTCAGGCTGAGGACAGGATCACCATTTTGGTCTGAGGATTCAGTAGAGGTAAAAGGTAAAAGTGGCGGACTGCACTGTTTCTCTGATCTCTCAGCTTTCGCCGCCTAATATCTGACTCTGGGTTCTTATTAAGAACAATTAGAATTCGTGCTACAGCTGGTCCCCTCCACAATCCCGTACAGACATGCCTACATTCCAACCTGATAGAGATAATTACTCAATTGAGACCCTTTTGTTGAGGAGATTCTCAGCTGTGTCAAGTTGGCAGTTAATGCTAATTTGGACACCCTCTGAATGCACAAAACCAAATACTTCCTAGTGCTTTTCCTTATGATTTTCATGGGGAGAACTTGAGTACAATTTATTATGATGGTGCAAAGGAATGTTTAATAACTTTCATTTATATACTTTTATTGAGGTAAAATATCAGTGACAAAAGGTTTACCATTTTAGGCTTTTTAGGACACGTTTCATTGTTACCAAGTACATTCGCATTGTTCCAACACCATGCCTATCCATCTCCAGAACTCAATTCTTTATCCATTAAACAAAGATTCCTCTTCCTGCCTCCCCTTTGCCTCTGGCAAACATTGTTTCATCTTCCAGTTTCTGTAGGTGTGACTTTCCTTGGAACTTCATGTAAATAGTGGCTTATTTAAGGAGTAACCTCTTCAAAGCTCGCTTATATTACAATATGTAATAGACCTTTGCTTTCTTTTAGAGATGGCTAATATCCTACTCTATGTATAGACCACATTTATTTTTAACCCGTATCCATCAATGACTATTTAAATTGCTTCCCCTTTTTGACCATTGTGAATAATCATACTCTAAACATTGCTATTCCAGTATCCATGCTATTATTTTTATGCAGAGGGATTTACTAATGCAAACACTATTTGAGAACTAGCATAGGTGGTTCTGGCTTCCACCCCGGCCTCCAGGCCTGTGAAGGGAGTAGCAGTCTGAGATTCTGCATGGCCATTGCTTATAGAGGAAGTCTATGGGACTATCTTTGGTCAGCATTACTCAGGGGATTTCCCACCACTATTGTCATGATCCTGGCAGAAGGAGGGCATGAAGGAAGTCTCCTGAAATCTCCTATCTAAGGTCATGGTGAGCTGTATCAGGTTCCAAATAAAGCTACCTTCAAATGTTGGGAGGTTATACTCGGCATTGTTGAGTCTCCAATTATCCAACGAGAGTTGCAGAGCCTTGTTTGACGGGCATCAATTGGGAACGGCACGAGAGTCACCACACTAATAATCTGAGGTCGTTTAGAATATGAAGCTGATAATATGTCTTAGAAACAACTAGAACTGAGTGGCCTCCAAGAATGAGTACTGCTTTAATTACATGCGCACTCACTGATAAACTACTCAAAGGACTTGGTATAATTAGCAGTCACAACACCAACCAAAATCTACAAGAAGCTGCAATCACTAGTCACACGTATGTGCTTTTTTAAGGCACTCTAGAGACCTCACGGCATGATAACACTTGGAGATCTTGGCTGCAGACTGTCTCGAGTGTTTGATGCAACAGGTTCAGGATTTGCTTACCACACAACACACGCTCCCACTCGAGGCTCTGCTGCAACTGGTCACAAACGCGAGGCACAAAACAGGGCTCTTTTACCAGCAGAGCACTTTGGTTAGATAATGGAGTCCCAGCCTGGGAAAGAGAAGGCTGAGTTAGGGTTATTTCTGTCTTTTCAGGAACCCACGCTTCTATCAGCGACATCTCACTGTCTGCTTTTGAACCCTGGAGAATAAATGGGCCTTAACTGAACAAACTATCTTAAAAAGAAGTTAAGTGTGTGCATGTGCACACACGTGGGGGCAGTGAAACAGACAGACAAACACATACACACAGAGACAGACAGACTGGCAAATACACACATACCACCTTTTATTTGGGGACATCCATTTCTAACCTTTGCTACAAAGTGCCTTTCATCTGTGTATGTGTGTGTGTGTGTTTGCATGTGTGTGTACTTGTGCATACATGTGTGATTAGCAAAATAAAGTACTGTGATGTGTATTCATTTTTAGACCACCTTTTTTATTTATTTATTTTTTCAAACATCTTTTCTCGTTTTACATACCAATCCTAGTTCCCTCTCTCTCCCTTCCTTCTGCTCCCCCCATCTTCCACCCACCTCACTGCTATCCACCCCTCAGAGAGGGTAAGGCTTTCCATGGGGAGTCAACAAAGTCTGGAGCATCACTTTAAGGCAATACCAAGGCCCTCGCCCCTCTATCTAGGTTGAGCAAGGTATCCCTCCAAAGAGAATGGACTCCAAAAAGCCAGTTCAAGCACTAGGGATAAATCCTAATCCCACTGCCAGTGGCCCGACAGACTGTCCCAGCCACACAACTGTCCCCCACATTCAGAGGGCCTAGCTTGGGCTATGCAATAAACCATTTTTTAAAATCTAAAATATCACCAATAGCCCCCTTTCTTAGTTAGGATTTCTCTTGCTGTAAAAAAAAAATCATGACTATGACAACTCTTATAAAGGAAAAACATTTAATTGGGTAGCTTTCATTGTCAGCGGTTGAGTTCATTATCACAATGGTGCAACATGGTGCCATCCATGCAGACATGGTGCTGGAGATGGAGTTGAGATTCTTACATCTTGACTCACAGGCAACAGGGAGTGGCCTGTCTCACTGGGTGTGGCTTGAGCATACAAGAGACCTCAAAACCTGCCTCCACAGTGACACACTTCCTCCAAGAAGGTCACACGTCCCAATAGCACCACTCCCTATGAGCCAATGGAGGCCATTTTCTTTCAAACCACCACACCTCCTATACCAGTACAGGTATCAAAATCTATTCTCCCTTTTCAGTTTGCAAAATAAATCCAAGTCTTTTTCTAATTTCTGTTTAAATTTTTTAAAAATAAATAAGCCAACCCAAGTCTTGTTCATGGGTAGCTCAGAAGACATGATGAGACCTCTCTTCCAGAAATGAGTGTCATCAATGACTTGAGATAGATATGAGATTTGTTTTAATTTTGCTTTTATTTTTCCGGCCTTGTTGGGATACACGTCACAAAAAGTGACTGCAGCTCTTACATATATAGAAGGTGGACAACTTAATGCTTTGACTTGCATGTCGAGCGTATACATCTCCCCATCATGATATTTTGTGTGTGTTTAAAACATTTCTGAGATTGTGTTTCAGTGACTTAAATGCAGACTACCATGTGGAAATCCCTTGGTTGCTCCGGAGAAAGCTGAACTCTTGACCCTTGCGCCGCAATAAGGATTTGTGTCCTGAGCACAGGACGAGGGGCCAAGGATCTAGGAAACATTAGACCATCTGCCCTACTTTGTCTACCAGCCCTGCGAGTGAGCAGCACTGAGCAAAAGAGGTAAAAACAGGAAATGGCACAGACTTCGTGGGCAAAATCAATGTGCTGTCGCATTCCCTCTTCCTGTAGGGTTTCTTTAGAGATGTCTGTCAATACAGACTTTCCTTTCATCTCGCTGCATCTCAGTGATTTGAAGACAGGGTTTTCCCATCTTAATGGCTCCCAAATTGGGATGTGTCTTATGACTGATTGCTGTCGACCTGGTAGGAGTTGTGACACAACAAAACAAACTTGTGACTGTGGTCACATTTTTCAGGAGCGTGAACAGAGAAGAAAGGCTTTGAATGAGGTAGATTAGTTCTTTAGCTATGGTGTGTCAGATTCACACTAGCATGTGTTAGGACGGATTTATGGATACTTTCCATAGGAGGGAAATACAGGAGTAAGAACAGGAACCGGCATAAGAGACATGGAGAAGCAACAGAAAGGAAGACGTGGACAGTGGGTGCTGGAGTAAATAAATATAGGCTTAAACACCATCAAAGCTGTAGAAAATGATAATTCCAGAAGATATGAGATATTACCTGGCAGGAGAGAGATCATGATCACGGAAGTACCTCTCTAGGAATGAGGCTTATTCCTTGCTCTCCAGATGTGCTAACCCTGTGATTTCTCCAGCTATGAGAAATGCAATTACATAGTGTGTGGTCATGGGAAACAGCGGTCCCCCTCCTCCCTGTGCACAGACAGAGAAGGAGAGGGAGAATGAGAGAGAGGAATATGGAGGAGGATATGGAAAGAATGAATAAGAGCAAATAAAGTAGGGGTGAGAGGGAAAGCACACAGCTACAGGTAAGAGAAATAATAGAAAAAAAACCCACAATAGAATAGGTAATCAAAATGAAATCAAAAGATGACAATTAAATATCAGTGTAGGAGTTGAGGTTTTTATTAAAGTCAACGTGAAATGGAAGTAAAGAAAAAATACATTATCAATCAACATCCCTTCCCTGCTTACAGCATCAAGGGCTGTCCCTCTCCTCTCTGGATGGAAGTCCCAAGCAGGCTCAAAGGACCACAATTTGAGCTGGATTCTTAGAACGCTTTCCAGATGTAGCCACAGCTGAAGAGGAGCTGGATCTTGCTACTGACTTGTCATTTGTCAGCCTCCAAAGAAAAGCAAGGGTCTTATAGGTGGCTTGGCTCTTTCAATTGGTTACTAGCGTTATTCTTCTTCTATTCCCCTATTAACTCCCTAGCCTTTGTGTTGTGATTAGCAACCAAAACAGCTTCCTTACACGAGAAGACTTTCTGAGTCCACGCCAAAGCACGTCTCTTTAGAGGGCTCTGTGCCACTCAAATCAAGCGCATGACAATCACCTTAGGCACTAAAAGAAATGTTTACACACTCATCAAATGACTTCTTTGGTGTTGGTGGGACTCAGGTACCAGTGATAGTAAAGTCCCCTATGTGATGGCTGTGGAATAAGCACCCTTCTAAATTCATATGTGTAAGGTCTAATGCCATCATACCACCGCACTCTGTAATGTTGGGAAGCTTGGGCTTTAGGGGATAACTAAGCCATAAGGGGAAAGTTTTATGAATAGCTTTATTATATATTAGAGGGAAGCTCTCTCTGCCATGTGGAGACACATTAACCATGTGACCATCCGCAAACTTGCAAAGGAGACAGGAAGAACATGGATGCTGAGCAATTTGACCTTAGTCTTTCCTGCTGTTTAAACCACCAAGTCTGCTATGGTTTTGTTACAGTGACCTTACCTAAGAAAGAAGCTTCAGTGCGCACCCGTGGCTGAGAAATCTGTGACCCGTGAGAGAGTCAAAAGACATTGTTCGAGAGGTTGAGCATGCAAACTGTATGACCGAAGAGCATTATTGTCTAAGTATTAGCATCCTTGGTTGAGAAGTAACTGTAATACTGAGCCTGCCTCAGTGGGTCACTGGGAAAGGTATAAGTGATACTCTGGAAAAGTCTTTGACAAGATACTGTAGAATTTTAGCTTATAGTAACTTGTCTTTTGAAAATGTTAGCTATTGGTTCAGAGGTAAGCAACTTTTCTTATAAACAATAATAGCACAAATAACATTAAAACTAAAACATTCGAAAGCACAACTGCTATATGACCCAGAAATCCTATTGCTTGGTATAAATACAAAGGAAATGAGATCAGTATTTCAGAGAGACATCTGCTCAGCCATGTTTTCTGCAGCACTGTTTATGATGGTTGCAAAACCATGGAGCCAGCTACATGTTTAGCAATAAATGAATGGACAAAGAAAATGCGACACATATGTACATCAGAATGCTATTCTACTCCTGAGAGGAAGAAATCCTCTTATTTGCTCCATTATAGGTGAACCAGAAGAGTATTATGTGAAGTGGAATGATCCAGGCACAGACAGGCTAGCATTCCATGGTCACATGCGTTTGTGGAATCTAAAGCCATTGTCAAAGTAGAATAGGGGTAACATGAGGCGGGCAAGGGTAAGGCAAAAGTGGGTGGGGGGACAGACCAAAGAGTCAGAAAGAAAAAATAAATTCTAATATTTCCTACCTGATATACTGACTATTAAAAAGAACAATAGCAGACTATATATTTCAAAATATCTAGAAGAAAAGATTTTGGATGATCTCATTATAAAGAAATATTAAGAATTTCAGTTGTTGGGTATGTAAATACCATTGGTTATTACCTAACACATATCTATATTGATACTTCACACTGTGTGCCACAAGCATGCACAACCATTATGTTTTAATCACAAAAATCTTGTTTAAGCAGTGGAACCTCTAAGAAGTTTGACCCTCATAGGCAACACATTCCTGAGTTCAGGCCTCCCCCAGAGCTACCCACTCACCGACAGAGTACGAGTGTCTGAACTGTTCAAGATGCTTTGGTCAAGCAATTGGCTGTATCTGTGTAACGTACTCAAAAATAAAAATCAAATTATTCTTTAGATCCTTGAGTTCCACAAACACCTCTATTTCTGTGTGGAAGTAAAGAAATATCAATGAAAAGGGAAATGGTTTCCTCTAGCGTCATGCTCCATGTAAACTGTATTCTGTTCTTCTGAGAAGTAGGAAATCATCTAATTCCTTATTAGTTGAAATCTGGCCCAGGAGTGCCACCCCAGACCAGCTGAAATGAAATACACCTTTCAGCAAAATTCCCCAGTGATGTCCTCAAGAGTGAGAACCTACCTACATTAGGTCTCCTTGGTGAGGAAGTGATTTTGATCACTGCATGTTTAAACCCTGGGACTGGGGCTGTGTGGTCTGCTTAGCAGGCAATTTAGTCTGTTTTGAGTGCGGTGAGATTCTTATGGCAAAGACTTTTGAGACCTTTTGGTGGTGATCCTGAAAGCCCCATTCTCAGCCCCATCCTTTGATAAGGAAGCTGGAGCCTGGTTGCTGGAGCTACCTCCCTAAAGAAGGGTATCCAGGCAAAGGATGCACACACCCGCTTCAAAGACTGCAAAGCTTTCATTCCCATTTCAATCACAAACTCCATAGCATATCTCTTCTGGTCGGTGGGTCTTTTTATCCTGCCCTGCAAGGATGCATCAAAGTAGCCCCGTGGAAAATCATCAAAGCAGGTGCAATGGTTGCTTGTTCCCCAGGCTGCTCTCTCCTGCAGGGTAGCCTTCTGTTCCAGATCACCATCAGGAGGACAGACATATCAGGACATAATCTTTAGTTCCCCAACCAAGAAAGTAGGAGAGGCAGAGCTTTAGAGTTAGTGTTACTTCCAATAAGAAAACCCAGGAGGGTGAGATGACTCCGCAGGTCCAAGTACTTCCTGCATAAAGTCACCAATTTGACTTCAATCACTTGAGCTCACAGTGCAAGGAGAAAAGTGGCCCCCAAAAGTTGTCCTCTGACCTCCATATACACACTCTGACATGTGCATGCATGCATACACACATGATAATAATAACTATTATTAATAATAAAATTTTCAATATAATAAAACATATATTCTAGGTATTGATTTAGAGACATAATTTCTTTGTGTGTAATGATAATAACACAGTTACCAGGGAGAATACGAAGTAAGGACACTCTACAACTGGATTCACAGTGTCATTCTCAAATGTCACATCAGACCGTGGTAACCAAGATTTTTTTTATTACATGTTATTCGTTTGTCCGGGGATGGGGATTGAAAGAGTCATTTCTTTCTCCAACCATGAGAGTCCTTGAGATTGAACTCAGGTCATCGGGTTTGACAGCAAGTGCCTTTACCTACTGAACCATCTTGCTGGCCCATTTATCCAATTTTTAATGAGGAAAAGTTCCTGTCTTGTAACATGTATCCATTTTCAGTGCACACTGTACTGAGATTTAGAGAATTCGTGCAATGATAGCATGTTTCTTTCACCTCCAAATGTTCCAATTCCCATTTTCATAATCATCATAGGCAACCATGGCTGTGCCTCTATTATAGCCTTGCCTTTTGTACAAATTGGATTTTCATGAGGTCAGGAAACACGTAGTCGTGCAAGTCTGATGACTTGCACTTGAGTGTAACGTTTTAAACATCTGCTGTATAGATCCAAAACTCGTTTACCTTCTCATCGTAGAGTGGTGTTTCCTTGTATGAGTCTTGTCCATTCGACAACCAGGGAGGTGTTTGGATGGCTCCGGCTCGGAGCTGCTACCGTTTGTGCATGTGTCTTTAGCCCCTTCTGTTGCTCCTAAGAAGTCAAATCAAAAGCTAGACACAGAAAGGCAGGATCTGATCGTAACAAAGGCTATGGGTGGAAAGCCAAGACATCATCACGTGCAGTGGTAACAGTCTGAACGACCTTTCCCCTGATCTTGTGAAGAAGACAAGGATTCTCATTCCGAGCGCCTGTGCATGGCACAGCATAGAGCCATTCTCGGCCTTCCTAACAATGCCTAATACAATTCTTTTAACACAGTCCCTTTCATACAGCAGTTCCTCATGATGTGGGGACCCCAACATAAAATTATTTTGTTGCTACTTTCTAACTGTAGTTTCGATACTGTAATGAATCTTAATGTGAATGTCTGCTGAGCGACCTCTGTGAAAAGGTCATTCAACCCCCCAAGGGGTTGCGACCCACAGGCTGAGAACCACTGCACTAGACGTATTTGCCAGGGCAGTTAGGAAGACAAGGAAATAAAAGGCACCCAGACCAGAAGAGATGTCTGTACCTATGCTCACAAATAAAATTATGTAATATGTATAAAATTTCAGACTCCCTATATGAGAAATATTAATAAATGAATTCAATATAATTTCATGATACACAACCAATATCAAAGTCAGTTATGTTTCCATATGCTAATAAAATATTTAAGAAAGAATAGCTTTTAATCGCATTTATAATAACATATTTAGAAAATCAAAACAATATATTGAAATTTTCATCTACTGCAGTCTGTTGCATTTTGATAGTATGCTGTTGTGAGGGGTTTCTAAGATATATTTTAAGGATGTGTGTGTTTCTGCATCTGCCTGTGTGTGAGTTCAAACCTCTTGATGTAGGTACTGGGAACAGAGCTCAGGTCCTCTGCAAGAGTAACACGTGGTCTTGAGTGCGGAGCCATCTCTGCAGGCCGGGTTCTCTCTTCCTAAAGGAGACCCACTAGTGTGTCAAGAAAAGTGCCTTTGCCTTCAGCATGATTAGTATAACAAAACAGATGAATGGTTTCTCAGATTTACCTTTAAGTTCTCAATGAACCTGAGACCTCTCAGGTCACTTTGCAAAACATCCGCACAGGGACTCTTTCTCCTGAGGGACAAAGTGATGCCCAGAGGTGGAGGGACACAAAAGCCCACAGCAGTGCTCACAAGGTGCAACTCTAGGAACTGTCTGCACTTGTCAGAGTATAATATTTACACAAGGATGAATCAAGAGCTGTTCACATTTCATCTTAAACCATGGCATAGACACCTTGTCTCTTTTTTTTTAGTAATGAATTTGATTAAAGAACTCAAATTCTGACTAGTTCTCCCAGACTTTAACTACATTCTGATTCCATGCAAGCAAAGCAAACAAAGGCTTTACTGGAAGTTTAAAATCTCCCACAAGATACTGAGAAAAGTAAGCAGTTCACTGCTGTTTAAAGAACTCTGGGATGTTTCGATAGATGATTTTTCTTGCAGATACATGCAACACAGCAGCTGGGTGTATATTTTAATTAGTTTCAATGTAGGCATCGGGAACACCCTAAGAGATACAAGATTGCCCACCATTCAGATTCTGTGCATGCACTCCTGATAGTATCTCCTCCAATTATTTAAGGAAATTAAAAAATAATCTTCATCAGCTGCTCATATTGTGTCCTCCATGTCCAAAGAGACTCAGCTTTCTTTCAAAGCAGTTCTAAAGGCCTGTCATTCTAGAGTCATTAGGGAAAACACTGGCCATTGCTCCAAGTTTCCGCAACTTTATCAGCTAAGGATGCGCGAATAGATAGATGAGCGTCTGCTACTCCAACCCCACCCACCTTTGTCAACACATTCAAGTACAAGAGGGAAAGGAAATGAAAGGCCACACCTTAAACCAACAAACAAAGCGTCAATTAAATATTTTCTTCTGCATAATATTCCCTGACTACCTTTTATCTGGGAACCAGACAGAATGACAAGCAACGATGAGGCCCTGTCTCCCTTGCTCTTCTCTGCAGCGTGGGCAGGCATGAAGGCTGCCCTTTTCCTGGTCAGAGGCCTTCAAAGGCGGCACTTTGTCTCTGCTTCTAATTTCCTCTGTCTGTCCAAACCCCTTATTAGGCGAGGAAAAGAAGAGGGAACGTTTCTTCCCATAATAATTCTCTGATAGCCCACTATCACCAAGGGCCAGCCACCTAAAACCTCGAGTGGACATTCAGAGGGGTTTTTTTCCCCTACATTGACAGCTACATTCCCGGGAACCTAATTGAAAACTGCAGGGTTGCTCTGCTCAACAGTGCCGTTCTCTGAAATATCTATGCCACCTCCACTGGGTTTTTATCAATCTCGAGGGTAGAAGCTCTCACTGGGAGGTGAGTTTCACTAACCCTCATTTTATAAGTAGAAGAAAAGAAGCCAGAGCAAAGAAAATATATAGGCCACTCTCCTGAAAGTCGTATATCAGCTCAGCCAATTTCTTGCTCCCTATCGAAGACTAATTTTCCCTCTGAACCCAGAGAAAAATAGGGTTGCCTCTTTCATGTAGCACAAAAGAAGGGTGTCATTCATGCACACCAGTCTACGTAAGACTTCTGAGTCAGTGTGGAATACAAAGGGACAGTGGGTCTGGGGTGAGACGGAACAGACTTGAAAGCGGACATACAAGGGGAAAGGACCCGAGAGACCCTTAATAGATGCTCAGATCAGCCCAGAGTCTTTCCAACAACAGTGTTCCGTACTGGAACTGTTCTTAGACATGCATAGATGGGCATCCCGGATTAGTCAATTATCTGAGACATTTTAAAGTTAATTTCTCTAAGTTTTCTGAAGTTTGGTTTCTAACTCCACAAAACGAAGAGCACGGCCCACCATTGTTTTTCTTTGTCTCCCAAGTGCCCTGTGTGACAGCTGAAAATTTCTCCACAGAGCGAAAGAAGCATAAAAAAGAAGGGAGAATTCTGCTTCCACCTCAGGAAATTCAGACAATGCGGCACATGTTCTGGAAGCCTCTTCAAGACATCTCTAACCACATAGCTTTGCTGCACAATCAGCACGTAATGGTGCTTATCTGAACTAAGCACACAAAGTACATGAACTCCTAAAACAGGCAAAGGCAGGAGCGACGGTTGAGCAGGTAAAAGCCTGGCCTTACGAGACTGACAGCCTGATTTCCATCCCAAACCTATGGGGATAAAAATGGACACTCTTGGGGCTTCTCTGTAATCGGAGCAATTTTATGGAAAGATGGGAGACAAAGACAGGAGAATTGCCCATAAAGTCACTGGAGAATAGATCAGGGTAAAAGCAAGAAAGACCTCAACATGTAGGAGAGATGTAACCCCCCAAAGTTATCCTCCAACCTCCACATATGCACCGTGGCGTGTGTGCGCGCATGGACACACATACACAGATAAATCAATGACGATAGAATGTATTTTAACTAGGTTGAGCTGAGAATCCTAGGTCATGCCTATGACCCTAGCACTTAAAAGGCTGAGGAAGGAGGATTATCAGGAGTTCAGACCAGCTTGGGCTACATAGCAAGTTCTAGGCCAGCCTAGGCTAAAAAGCAAGTAAGACTTTATCTCAAAAAAAAAATTATAAGGGAGAGGAGAATAAGAGAGGGTAATGGGGGTAACTAAAATGCTCACATGCATGTATATAGTTACCAAAGATTTAAAAAAATAGTTTTAAATTAAAATATTTTGAAAAATTGGTTAAAATTCCACATGAAGTAGCTTGTTGGGTTATCTCACCTTAGATATTTTTGGTGAGTTTTGTCAATGTTCGATAAAAATGCATATTTAAATTCAGCAGAGTTCAGCAAAATAGGCCTTTTCAGTTCAGCCTCTGGTTCTTCTCAGGGCCAGAGTGACCTGGATAGATAGAAGAAAGGCAGAGTGACAGAACCTGGCCTGGAGCCATTCTCTGCGTTGATACTGCTGCTCCAGCACAGGGGGCTAAAAACACTATTGATTGTAGCCCTGATTTCTTAAAAATGTCAGGGACATTTTACACTTTTCCTCGGAGGCACTAAATATCAGGCCTGCCATTAACCAGACTGTGATAACAGACGCAGATAAAGCCCACTGCCAAGTGAGCAGGTAAAGTACTCTTCAAAGGTCACTCTGCCGCCCAGCACGGTGTAATGACCCTCTTCTTGGAGGGCTGCTGATGTCTTACAAAAGATAGCCTGGTCCAGCTCAGCAACTCCCTCCTCCTCCTCCTCCTCCTCCTCTTCCTCCTCCTCCTCCTCCTCCTCAAATACATTCACAAGTGACTCAGAGGGCTGAATCCCGCCTCTTCTAAGAATCATAATAAGCCTCATAATTAACTCTCTTTGTCTCTTGTGTCCAATAACACCCTCTGCAGTCCAAGGAGCCTCCCCTCCTGTACTGCAGGAAGTCAGTTAAGCCTATTTTGCTGGGCTGACGATTATCCCTGGGCGTCCTTTGACTGAATGAAATTTTCATAGACCGTGTAGAGAAACAAGGTTCCCATTGCACCCTAAACCCACAGGCCTAGATAGACAGGTTTGTCCCTTTTTATGGTGAGGATAACTTCAAGCTTTGATCCCGTACCTTGGCCTAAAACTCCATCCTCTGACCCACTGGCATGAGGACAATGGCTGAGAACCCAAGAGAACACTATTCTGTGACTGAGCATGTCAGTTGAGTCCAACTAAGCATGACCTTGACCATGATCCCCAGAATCTTCTCTTTCCTTTGTCCAGGACCCACACAGCACTGTGGACCCACACACCACTGTGGATCCACACATCACTGACAAGGTCACCTTGGACGTTTATCTGCTCCCTTTGGATCTCTTCATAATGATCAAGGTCGTTCCAAGGAAACAGCCTCCTCTGGCAACCTCTAACATAATCCCTTACTCTGTTTCCCCAGAGTTGCTCACAATCATTTGTAACTCCAGTTCCAAGGGAGCCACCACCCTCGTCTAGCCCTGGAGGGCACCAGGCATACACATGGTGTGCCACACACATATATAAGCAGGCCCTTGCACATACATGTAAAATAAAAAGTAAATGAAGCTTTCAAGATAATGACTGCCTTGTCTATCGGGTATACCTTTTGTATGAGGTGTCTGGATATAATTAAATGACTGTAACGGCTTCAAACCAGGTTTTTAACCAGAACCAGTCTACTTTTTAAGCCGCTGTGCAAATCAGGTAAGGCCTGTTAAATTCAGTGGAGATACAAGGAAACCAAAGTATGTTTTACGCTATTGGCCCAGGACACAAAGAGCCACCATGTGCTTGATGTCGTTAAATTTTTACACCATTTGACTATAATTTTGGCACATTACATTATCACTATAATCACGGTTTCCAGCAATACTATAAAAATGTCTAAAAGTAAAGGCAAGACTATGATTAGTGAGTGTGTACTTGAACTCTGACCATTACACGGTAAGGTGCTGCAACTGGTTTTCCTGCATTCAAAATCACCTGGTTCACATTTGCTCATTCTTTGCAGAATGGCTTGAGAAGTAGCTACTTCTTTTTGGTGTTTGCTTGTTGTTCCTTTTCACTTAGGAAGTGAAGATAATGTTGCACGTTGCTAATGAGGAGGAGAGGCAAGAGTTAAAACGCTTTCAAGATTTTATTTTTAATTGTGTGTATATGTTTATGTGCACACATGCGCATGCGTGTTGTGTGTGTGTGTGTGTGTGTGTGTGTGTATACACATGGGTAGAGATGCCTCAGAGACCAGAAAGAATGTCAGATCTCCTGGCACTAGACTTCCTACTTCCAGGCAGTTATGAGCCATCCAACGTGTGTTCTGTTCTGGAAAGCAGACTCCAGTCCCCTGAAGAGAAGCAAGCATGTCTTACTGCTGAGCCATGTCTCCAGCCCCTTCCGAGTTCCGGACACTACGGCACTCAGTCCTTCTCACATCACCATCCTGCATCCCGTACAGTGATCTCCCATGACAACCCAAAGCACAGAACTCAAGGACCATGAATTCTCTGAAGTCTCGTATGACAGGCTGAGGTCCAGTTTGGGAATGCTTTCAATTCTAAGCCTAAACATTTAGATTTTTGTGTTAAAGCAGGATGTTTAGAAAATACTGGATGAGGGTGTAGTATCAGAAGAGGCCCAGAGCCTACGTTCTGGACGACAGCTCATATCTAATACCCTATGTCCAGAACTGTGCCTTTTAGGATGTCAGATTCTCAGTTTTCTACTCTCCCAGTTTGTGAATGGTGTGATAAACCATTTGCCCTTTGCACAGTCTTCAGTATTAGGGCATGAGGGAAGGTCCTGAGACACGTATCAATTTTGAGTCTATCTTCCTTTGAGCACATATCCTTAACTCAGAAAGTAACTTGTCTCTCCCCGCCCATCTCCCTCAGCCCTGCCCGCCTCTGCATCTCTGGCTTTCAGACCACAATGGGACACCCATCCTCAGGCACACAAAACATGTGGGGAGCAAAAGGGGACTTCACCGGTAGGCTTTGTACAAAGGATGTTTCTGTGCCATAAAATGGGCTCTGTATATTCAACTTCAATTTTTCGTTTATAAGGACCACAGGGGAAAATTCTGCTCTATCATGTGCCACCCAATCCCATTATCCATGTACCACCCACACAACAAACCACATCATTCAGGTATTTGATGCCCACATCTCAGGGTGTGGCCGTGTCATTTCCTATGGCACCCAGGCTACAGCTGCAGACAGCAGCCTTCTCTTGGCTTGCTCTCTTCACAGCGCAGGGTCAGCCATGCACCAAATGCTAATCACAGGTCATCATCCCCTTCTAAGAACCCACCAGAACAAGCAGCTCGCCTCTTATGCTTCCCCCTGACCACACCCGTGTTTCCAACAACGCGCAACCCTGAGCTCTCTCCTGCTGTGAGCCTCTGAGGTTCTGTCCCTTGAGGTCCTCCAATACTCACGCCTCAGAATTGATGCCACTTTCTCAGAGAGAAGCTCCTATTAGAGTCATGTCACCTCGCTTTATTCGGTTTTAGCTTGCTCCCCATGCTTACCACTCTCATGGGGTCTCGCTCGTCTGTATGACTGCCTGTTCATTGTCATCTCCCTGCTCTGGAAGGTGAGACCCTTGAGAGCTGAAGGCTTATACACAGTAAACAGTTCCCAGGTTTCTCCTCACCACGCCTCTCATACGGGCCAATTCCCGCATGCCAATCGCCTACAGTAACCTATTCACACCTGGCTTCCAGCAGCCGCAGAAAATTTCAGAATCACTCCTCGGCCTGAGTCCCTTCGGCTGTTCCCCACAGCTCCTCCAGCAAGCCCAGATTCTTGATTAGGGTTACAATATCCTCCTCCCAAGTCCTCTGTCCCAGCTGACATTGATTTGTGACACCTTCCACTTGCCCCACTGGGTCTGGCTCATGATTAGCACATCAGGCAACAGTTACACTTAAACCAATGGCTGGAATTTGGTAACTAACCAGAGAGGACGCCACAGATGCAGATGGTCATGAAGAGGATAGTCTGAATGCTGAGTGGTTGGTCCCTGAGTTGGCATAGTTGTGAGGGACAATAAGGCCAGTGGCCTAAGATAAGGACATGGGGTCAATCCTCTATTCTGTTTGATTTTGTTTTGAAAGAAGTCTGAGGTTTTGATTTTAGGGGTTCTTGGAAGTGGCACTCAGGGAGAAAGCAAAATTAAAGGTGAAACCCAGTGACCAACCCCTAATCGGCATATTAGTAGTAGACTATACAGAAAACACTCTGCTGTCCCTAGATTAAATAGCAAGAATTCCCTGAGTCCCCAGATGCTGGAGTGAGTGAATGAGACACCAGGGGACTGTCAGAGGCAACGGCACAAGCCAAGGGGTTCTACAGAGAGCTGGGTCTGCAGACAAAGAACAGCATCAAGCAAGCACTGACTTCACAGCAGAGTTGGAGCTCAGGCTCTGCATTTTCTCCCTCTGCTCCCCAGCTCTTATCATTGGGGTAAGGCGCAGTTGCTGGTGAGACAGCCAATATCCATAGTCTTCTCTCGGGTCTGGAGTTGGGCGTAGGACAGTCCTCAGACTTACTGAGGGATTCTTAGTGCTGGGAACTCAACTTCAGACTATGTCATCTTTAGTAGAAACTCCAACAAACAAATGAGTGTCAATGCTATCATCACTCGAAAAGGTCTGTGGTTCAGATTTATGGATTACAGTGGCATCACAGTGCTGCGACTCAAATCCAGAGTGTCCACTATCTCTTGACCTCATCCTATCACAGTGGATTCTGACCTGGGAACTCCAGACACTGCAAGTTGAGACTGACTCTCTCCTGTTGCACATTTCTACTGTCTTAAGCATTTGATATCTAATCATTATCAAAAGGAATCCCAAATTATGTTCTCCTAAACCTGGATGTAAGCAGACACAACATCAAATGAGCTCATTTTTAAAGTAAAATAAAAATAAGTTCAAGTCATGGAAACACTTTTGATATAATAGTTTTCTCATTGACCCCCCCAATAATTTCCAAATTTGTAATTTCTTCCAATTCATTCATCAGCTGATAAAGCACAGCCTCCCATTTTCCACTCACTATTTCTGTCAATCATATACATTCTGACTTACTAGGTGCAAATACTGATCTTGGTTCTGAAGATAGAAGGCCTAACAGGGCAGGACTCTATCCATGAAGGAATTTATAGACTAGTAGGGAACACAGAGGGTTAAACCAGCAAGTTGGTTGTTATGGCAAAATGTCCTAAGAGGAGTAAAGAATAGAAATGGGGGATGAGGAGGGCAGGAAAGGGAAAGATAGGAAAATACGGGATACAGCAGGAAGAACAACTCGGAGCAGTGACTAAAAAGGGTAAGGAGGTAAAAACCAAGACGTAAGATGAAGAAGAGAGGGGCTGAAGAGATGGCTCAGAGGTTAAGAGCATTGCCTGCTCTTCCAGAGGTCCTGAGTTCAATTCCCAGCAACCACATGGTGGCTCACAACCATCTGTAATGGGGTTTGGTGCCCTCTTCTGGCCTACAGACATACACACAGACAGAATATTGTGTACATAATAAATAAACATTTTTAAAAAAAGATGCAGAAGAGGTCTAAATGGAATTTTTTGATGCCAGGAATTTTCTACAAGGGGTGTTTAGTCTGAGTTTTATTTGGTATGCAGAATTACCTAAGTTATAAAATTACAGAATTATAAAGATACACAGGGTGGCTAGCACTTTGGTTAGACTATCTTCAGTCCAAGTCACCTCTCCATCCTCTGCTCCCACTGACTGTGTCGAGGGACGTCTCCCCACAGCTCAGACCCATTGCACAAAAGGCTTCAGGGCCACTAAATGCTCAGTTTCTGGTCCCTGAGACTCCTTTCTGTTCCTTCAGTTCATGCTTTGAGTTCTATTTTATTTAAGAAAATAACTTAAAGTTATGTTCTTGGTTCTATTTACATATGTACTAAAGCTTGAGCTAAAATGGTAAGATAGATATTCGACCTTTCCTGCCTACCCTGGCCTTCCTTCTGCCAAACCCTACCTCTCGCTGACCTTAAACCAAACCAGCCATCATGAAAAATCTGACTGTGTTTAAGATCATCCCTCATGCTTGACTCTGCCCTTAGGATGAACTTGACCTAGAACACATTTGACGAAATGTTCACTGGGAAATACCTCGAAAGTATTCTTACTCATCAGCCACCATCCCAGCCACAAACCACTGCTTGCCCTTTTCCAATCTGCTAGCCACCTCCCTCCACCCACCCCAGCTGGAAATGAGATTCCCAAGGACAGACGACGCGAAGATCTGACAAACGCCAATGTGTTCATGAAACTTACGTCATCTCCAGGCTCAAAGTTATCTGACAACAGGGTCCGGTTGGATGGTGCAACCACGAAATCATTTTTTACCCAAGTATTCCCTTGTGAAGGGTGTTTGACAAAGTAAATCTATGTAATCACAGCAATAAGAAAGCTTTGATTTTTTTTTTACTTAGCTCTAATTTGATTGACCTTGTTCAATAGCAACGTGAACCTGTGTTAGTTGGCCTTGAGCATGCCCAAGTTTATAAACTTACGCAGAGATCGTGAGGATTCCTCATTTACATCATGAGCTCAGCATCAGTTAATATTCCTACTCAGTTATCCCCCTCCATCTAGGATCTAGATATTTCTTTCCTTTTTGTCCTGATATTATTTTAAGTCCTGTTACAGCTTGATGGTTTCCTTCGCATCAGGCCTGGTGCCAGGAATTTTCTAGAAGGGATACCTAGCCTAAGTTTCAGTGGGTAGGTAGAAGCTATCTGAGCAGACCAGTGCACAAGAGGATTAGCTCTTGGGCCAAACTTCCCTAAACCTAAATCTCTCACCCATCCTCTGCCCCCACGGTCTTGATTTCAGAGCTGCCTTAGCTTATATCCTAAGCTAACTACCTCATAAACTTCCTGGCCACTGATGCTTCAACAGCTAGTTTCAGGTTATATATATTCCCAAGATTCTTAGATGCCCAATGCCACTTTGAGTGGAATTTATTGTCTAACTTCTATTACTAATTTCAAATGCAAAAATATAGTTTTATATCTTTGTTCATTATAATTCTGAATTATGTCTTCTGAATTTCCAGGGCTTGGAAAAAATTTTGAGATAAGTTTTAATGTTACAATTATGTTCTGCATGTCCCTTTTTTCCAATGTTTTTTTCCGAATGTTTTTGGTTTGTTTTTGTTTTTGGGTTTTTTTTTTGCTTGTTTCTTTTGCATCAACTATTGCTCCAAAGACCATAAAAGGACAATGGCAGGCTCTGATATCAGGTTTTAATAGAAAATGGCTTTAATGTTTTACCCTTTAAAATATCATCTGCCATTTTTGGAATCAGCGTGTATTATTTTTCAGTAACCTCCTTCTCATCATTCTCTCTTACAATTATCCACAATAGCTTTGCCTCTTATTGAATAGCTTTTCAACTACGATTGATATGCCTTGGATTGTTGATGTAATAAAATATGTTGATAAAATCCCTGATTCTGAAATCCTTGTGTTACTGGAATGCATTTCATTTACCATATCATATAATTTAAAAAATGGATATCTGGGCTCAGACATCTAATAGTTTATTTGAAATACTTCCTTTTATATCTGTAATTGGAGTCCATCTAATTTTCTCTTGTGTGCTATCTTCATGATACTTTAGGCAGTGAATTGAAGATATACCATCTTTTCCTGTGGACTGGAATTATTTAAATAACATAAGAATTACATGATGTTTGAATTTAGATTAAATGCAGCAGTAAAACCATCTGAGCCTGCCACCCTATTTGGATATAGTTATTGGACTATTCATAATTTTCCTTTATTTTTAGGTCAAATTGGGTATTTTGTGTTTTGATAACAAACTAACCATTTCACAAGAATCTTTGAACATGTATTATCATTGGTTTGTGTGAGATGCCTTAAATATAAATCTTAAGGCTTGTCTCTATTTGAAGATTATAATGTATTAATATCACCTAGGTATCTTCTCTGTGTGTGTGTCTCTCTGTCTCTGTCCTCTCTCACTCTGCCTCTCTCTCTCTCACTCACACACACTCACACACACACACACACACACACAGTTTTACTAGTTGTTATCCATTTCAAAGACCATGTTATTTAAAGTCCTAAAAATTTGTATTTTGCCTCATATTACATAAACTATAAAAAAATATTGCAGAAAAATAATGAAATGACTGTGATTTAAGATAAAAGCTAATTTTTATCTCATGTAAGAGATAAAACATGCAGTCTAAGACTGGCCTGTCACCCCACTAGCATGTTAAGTAACATAGACTTGGTCTTCACACCCAGGTCCCAAGTGCTACTTTCCATTCTTGTGGTCCTTGTCATTTGAGTGTCTCCTGGAGTTCTGGCTCATATTCAACAGCATATGGAACAATGGAGAGCTAGAAGGATCATGTCATGAACAGTTCAGCTCCCTTTATTTATCTTTTCCAGAACTTCTAGACCACACTTTCATTTTGTAACACCTTAACATTGAATCAGAGTATAAAGCAAGGGATATTGAGGCTGGAGAGATGGGTGAGAGATTAAGAGCACTTACTGCTCTTGCAGAGGATCCAGAGTTGGTTCCCAGCATCTACATGCACAGGGAAGCTCACAGCTATCTACAGCTCCAATTCGGGGGAATCCATCACCTCCTCTTCTGCCTCTTCAGACACCATTATGCTTGTGATGCACAGACATACATGAAGGCAAAATGTTAGCACACATAAAATAAAAATAAGCGAATACCTTCTACAGCAAAGGATGTTCAAAAATGCACTTACTTAACTTTGCATGCAGGAGGCCTTTCTGGTGGGCAGGCTGGCATGTGCCTATCATCCCCTGGAAAGGCTAATCAGAAGGAGCCAGGCAAACATCAAGGCATCCTGGGCTGGCCTAATAGAAAGAACCATCTTTAAAAGACAAGAACAAAACACAGAACCAAAATTTTCTGCTACAAATTTGTTCATTCTATCAAAGGGTTTTATTTCTGTGTCCACTTCAAACTTTTATAGTTTTTTTCATCTGAATAAATTTTTTAACAGACTTTTATTAGCCTTTTTAAAATCATAGTTCGTGATGAATATTGAGCTGGGTCCTCTCTATACACTAAGAACAAGCTATACCACTGAGGTACCTCAGCTACTGTAATTATTATATTTCAAGTCCTTACAGCTATTTTTGTCCTTTGAAAACTACAATAAGGCTGGGGAGATGGCTCAGGGGATAAGCACTTGAATACCACAAGCACAGGTACTGGAGTTCAGATCCCAGAAACTATGAAAACCCCACAGAGACATGGCAGACAACCATTTCTAAATCTAGTCCTCGGGAAGCAGAGACAGAGAGGTCTAACCGGCTTCCTAGGCTAACTAGGATTGCTGAGCTCTGGATTCCTCTATAGATCCTGTCTGGTCTCTGGGTTTAGCTATAGATGCTGGCTGATCTCTGCGTTCCTCTACAGATCCTGGCTGAGATCTGGGTTCCTCTAGAGACCCTAGTTGAGCTCTGAGTTCCTCTTCAGACCCTGGCTGAGCTCTGGGTTCATCTACAGACCCTGTCTCAATAAATAAAGAGGAGAGTGGTACAGAAGGGCATTTGATGTCAACTTAAGACCTACAACACACACACACACACACACACACACACACACACACATGGATATGCACACATGCACACAAACCCACTTAACACATACCTACAAACCATACATATACATACACAAAAAAGTAAACTACAATTAAACCTTTAAGAATCTCAGTTTGAAATCTTGTGTTTTACAGGCTCATTCGTTAAACACCAGCCCTCTGCCTGTGGGACAAGTGTTTATAGGGCTGCCCGGAGGTGGTTGAAACTAAGAGCATTGGATTTTAGGGTTTATGATCTTTGAACATATATTCCCTGAGCGTGGTAGTCATCTGACATATTAAATACCTCCTCTCAAGTGCATAGCCCTTCTTTCTCATAACTCATTTAACCAATTGCCTTTTGCCAGACATTTAGTGGTCTCCAATTCCTCAAGATTGTAAGTAATGCTGTATTTTCCTTCCTCATGATATATCTTTGTCCATCTGTGTAATTACTTCCAGTTTCTGGAAGCAGAATTGCTATGTCAAAGGGTATGCACATGTAAAATCCAACGCCTTTCCCAAAACCACTCACTAGTTTATTTATTTCTACTTTCTGGAAAATATATAATGTCTATCTTTCTTGGGCTTTGGATGATTAGGTCACTAGTTTGACATGAACAGACTTGAACTCACAGTGCTTGGACCTCTGCTTCACAGCTAACAGGGTGTAAAGCCAAGAATGGAGATTCCAGAACCTTGATTGATACCAGGTCCTAGCCTACTACCTTGATCTCCACCAAAACAAACCAGGGCCCAGACATTAAAAGAGAAGACAATTTTTTCCAAGTCAGAATTTAGGAAAAGAGGTGAAGATTCTCCATCTCAAAAAATTTTTTTTTCATTTTTCCAGGAGAGAATGGTCTCAGGGCCCTGAGGGGTGGGAGTGGGAGACAGTTGAGCTTGGCAGTGATTCCCCCTCCATAGCGTGTTCTTAGATCTACAATACAGAGGCAGGCTCTGTCTCCTTCTGAAAGCCACTTTTGGCCTCACCGCTTGTGTCCCTGTTAACACACTAATTTTGCAAGTGAAGACCTATAAAAAAATTAAAAAGGGGTGGCACAATGTCCCTTCTTAATATTGCAAACACTGCATGAAAGAATAAGTACAGATTAGACAAAAAGGAGGAAGGCAGAAGAGCTGGGCTCTGCCAAGACCCATCAGAGGATGACCAGCTCCTCCTGGGAAAATGTGACTGTTTTTTATAAATTCATCTTGTAGCAGGAAGCAGGAACACAGTCCCCCCACTTCCACAAATGATGCAGTTGAGTTTCCCACATTTGGGGAAGTCACAAAGGGTTAGCGTATCTGGAATACAATAGATAAGCTTTCCTTGTGCAAAAACCACCACTTGCATGATCGTATCTGCCCTGCCAGGCAGTATAAATTCGTCTCTTTTCCTTAAGTTCTCTCTAATCTGTTCTCTCACATGATTATTGCCCAAAAGGATGATATCTAAGTCCCGTCTCTGAGCCTGGATAGAGAGATGACATTCTGTCTGAACTGACAGAAGGTCATAAGATTACCATCTAGGCCAGGCTTTCAGGTAAGGAACAAAGACTCGCCATTGTCCTCTCTATTAGAAGTTAATCTAAATGGACCTGTCACTCACCTGAACAAGAAAATGCCCCCTCAGGAAATCCATCTGTTCTAGTAACTTTAGAAATAGCACAATGCCTACCAAAGCATGCAGGCTAGCACACTGATCTTTCCGGCCATTGTCCATATTCACCTGTTGAGAGTGTGTCTCTTGGTAATGGTCTCGCTGGTCATGGTCCAATCTCACCCCTTGAAGGAGCTTCACTTGATAGCATAATAAACTCTGCCTTTCTTTCTACTTCACAGTACGCTCTGTGCACAGTCACCTCTGAACTTATTCTATAGAGACCACAGGGACCAGGGAACTGAGGGGAGTCCAGGACACAATCCCAGGAATAGTGACAGTGTACTGTCAGGGCTGATGTAGATGGCAATGGGTGGGATCAATTAAAGCTCAAACAGGAAGGGTCCTGATGCAGGGTCTTCCTCTAAGGGTGCATCACTGAATCTTTTGCAGCTGCACACAAATACTCATCCTCTGTGTATCCTTTCTCCCAGCAGACCTGAAAATATAGCCTGAAGATATTACAATTAACCATGGAAAATACTTTGAAGTCATAAACTATAGCAGACTTTCATCTGGCAAAAAAAAAAAACCTACAACGACATTAAGATATATTAGTACTTAAGTCAAAAATAATGACGTGCTCCCTGGTGGAAGCATGAATGCCTCACACATAACCAGCTTTGGATCCCAACTCTTGTGCCTCTGGTCACCTGCAGTTCTGTAAGTAAAAACCTGTGCCAGGTATGGGGGGGGAGTATTACAATTGTCCTCCTTAGAATCTGAAATACCTTTTACAAATGACTTGATGAGCACTTGATAATACCCTTTGATGAAGCTCTCCCAGGCACAGGCAAACCCTTTTTGATAAGGAGAAAGGCTCAAGAGAACAGCCTGACACCAGAATGCAGAAATATGACACATCCGAAGACGGGAGGAGAAGCAGCGGGGGTGGGGGACAGCCACCTCCTCAGCGAAGCACCTAGTATCCCAGGTGCTCCTCCCCCAGTGCAGGTACTTACAGATGCTCAGTGCTGAACCTGCTGCTTTCTGAATTCCCTCCCTTCTCCATCTCTCCTTTTTTGGATACTAGCCAGTGGCAGAAGCCTCTTGCCTTGATACCCTTGGCATTCTGTCCTGCCCCCCTGCTCCCCGCACTCCATGCAGCTGCTGACAGACTGCCATTGCTCATCTTGTTTTGCTTGCCTGACCCTTGGTTCACAAAGCATCCGTTTTTGCTCTTTCTCTGATCCAGCTCCCTCTCCCTGGCAGCTGACAAGTATCTAGCTTCCTGTAGTCATTCTGCGTGCTTGCTCTCTCTCTCTCTCTTTCTCTCTCTCCAATCAATTTGCCCTCAAATTTACCAATTACTAAATCTGTTCTTAAATTCTTTGATGTATAAGACAAAGAAGCTGGAAGATGGAGTGTGCTCCATGCAACAGTTGCTTCTGAGAAGAGGGAGACCAGACCAAGTCGCAGCCTGAGATGAAGGACTAGCTCAATCTAGGGCTTAAGAAGGACTTTCGTATTAGGTATATATTTCCTATTAAGATTATGTTTGTATTTTTTGAAGCAAAAGTGATAATTAATTAAAATTAAATGAGATCCTGGTACATTTTTAAAGTTGTCTTTAATATTCCATTCGAGGATCACAAAGGAGCCAGCTGCTTTCTCTCGCCCTGAACTGCTACAGTTCACACTGGTCGCTTCAGTCTCTGCTGTCATAAAGGCACAACAACCAGGTATGTGTGGTGCATACTTCTAGTTAAAGAACTGAAGGCCATGGTGAGACAAAGGCCAGCCTGAGCTATATAAACATTGTCAAAGATTTTTTTTTATATCAGAAAAAGCCAACAAACAAAAAGGGCTGTTGTTACAATGTTTTCACAAAAGAATAAAGAATGCGCGTGCACGCGCACGCGCGCGCGCACACACACACACACACACACACACAACACAACACACTCAGCTAACACACACTCTTTTATGGCAGTGATTTTTCCCCATACCCATTTCTATACATGAGTTTCATCTCATGGTCATTTTGGATTAGAGATAACCCTAGCCCAGTAACCATGGCAATAAACTAAGGAAAACAATACGATGAATGGTATATGTATCTGACAATGGTAATAGAGCTATTGACACTTCATAATAGGAGAGAAGATGATGATGAGCTTACAGGATCCTCACCTGATATTCTAGCAGTTTCTCCCTCCTGCCAGGCAGCTTCCTCCTAGGCTTCAATGTGAGCAGGCGGTGATTCAAGAGGATGCTGGGACAGATTGCTGAGGGCTAGAGGGTTCATTAGAACAGCTATTAAGGCCATAGACAGACAGATAGAGGGCAAAAGTGGCAGAAGCTCCGAGGAGAGTGATTTAGACAACATGATGGGGCCTGGGAAGAGAATCAGAGCCCACGTGGCAGAGGAGGGAGCTTCTTCTTCTGCCATTTTAGAATGGGAAGGTTCACAGCAAGAACCTACAGCCAGACTCTCTGATTCCCAGCAGGAGACAGGGAAGGGGTGGGGAGTGGGAGGTGTGGGTGTCAATAACGCCAATACATCTTAGACATTAACTCAGCTCCCACGTGGGTATGGCATTGCAAGCTGCCTAGCTCAGAATCCATAGACAATGTCTCCGTAGGGTTTCTGCCAGCACCTGTGAGAGGAGCAGAGCTTCTGCAAGTCAGCAGCGAGATCTAAGGTGACAATGTCACACTGCTTGTCTACAAGTGATCTCTGGAGATGTTACAACATACGAGGAATGGGAAGAAGTGAATGTGGAGCTCCACAATGCTACTTCCATGCGCTCATCATGTACAGTGGGGTAAACTTGGCATTGACAATGAGCGGTGAGTAAACCCTCAATGCCCCTGTAAACAGCTCCAGTCAACTCACCGGTTCACCAACTTGAACCTGGGTAGAATCATTACTTTGGTCCATGTTGATACCCTATCTGGGATGACTAGACACTTGTTCATATGCAGCATTGAATATGAAGAATTTGATGACCAAAGAGATAAATCTGGCTTTAAAAACAGACAAACAAACAGAAGAACTTCAGAGTAACAGGTATCACACAAGCAGTCAAGTTTGCCATGGTGACAAAAGGACGTTTTCATCTCTGTGACCTGTACCTTCCCCTTCAGAGGGTACTTACTATAAGTTTAGACCTCAAGATAAATCTTACAAAAGATGACTTTTACCCCCACAAAAAAAATCCAATTATGGTTCAGCCCATGTGGGTTGTGTCAGAGTAACTTAATAATGACTATAACAAGCGAATGTGCCTGTCAAGGTTTGGGGGAAGGCTCTCTTCCTCACGTACCCACAGAAATACCCTGACAAGAGCAACTCAGGGAAGAAGGGTTCATTTCGATTACAATTCCAAGTCACAGTCTGTCATGTGGGTGAAATCAAGACAGGAACTGAAGCAGCTCATCATATCATACACGCAGTCAGAGCAGAGAAGAAAAAATACATGCTCGCTGGCTGGCTGGTTGGTTGGCTGGTTTAGTGACTACACTTGGCCAACTCTTCTCATTTCACTTTTATATAGTTTAGGGCCCCGCTCAGGAAGTGACAGATGGGTCTTCCCTTATCTATTAGCAATCGAGACAATCCCCAACATGATCTAGAGACTTCTTCATTAAGCCTCTGCTGAGATGACTCTAGGCTGTTTCAAGTTGACAGTTAAAACCCACCCGCCCCTGGCTGGTAGCACAGAAGGAGTTTAAACCAGAACAACTAACTCCATATAGTAAGGTTGGCCAAGAACCTTTTCCTTCATCGGCGTCTACAAATAAGAAGGCGGCATGTCTCTGTAAATTAGCCAGGGACTTAAAAACCTAGAACCACACTATGAATGTTCTCTGAATACTGATGGCAACCAACATCATCCCCAAATCTCCTCTCCTAGAGAACAAACTTCTGAAGCTCTTGGAAGAGAAGCAGCTAAAACCATCAAGCCCAGAACTTGGGCAAGGGTCCAGTACAGCTAGGAAAGGGAGACCCATGTTGGGAAGCAGAAACCCAGGCTCTTACAACTAAATAAGCCAACACTGAGACCCACGGTAGCAGCCTAGGACTGAAGTTGGAAAGGGAAACTAGAGAGTCCCTTCAGCACTCCAGCCAGGTGAGGGTGCTTTAATCCCCATAGAATAATTGTTTGTTCTTGGAGAGAAATGCGCATGCATGGGAAGACAGTCTTTGCAGTTCTGGCTCACAAAGGAAGCCTAACACGGGCAGTGGAAAGAGAAAGGTAAGGACAGTCCTAAAAACAGTCCAGCCCTACCCTAATCACAGGTAGATCTGGGAGAATTCAAAGCTGATGGCCAATGGAAATTAATTACAGGAATAGCAAAATGCATACCCAACTCAATTACCCTTAATAAAAATCTGCCACTTTGTCTGTTGTTGTCACAATTGCTTGACAAAAGTCTCTTAAGGAAGGCTCACAGTTTATGGGTGTGGTCCATCATGGCAGGAGAGGCATGGCAGCAGGAGCAGGTGGTGGCTGGACGCAAGCAGAGAGAGATGAACACAGGTGCTCAGCGCACTTTCTCCTTTTTATTCTGCCTACAACCCCAGCCCATGGAATGGTGCCACCCGCACTCAGAACAGGACTTTCATCGTCCCTTCAGTTTCTGGTGTAGATCCCTCGTGAAGAGAACCCTCAAGGACAGAGCCCCCATGGACAGAGCCTTCACAAACAGAACCCTAGTGGGCAGAGCCCTTATGGACAGAGTCCTCAAGGACAGAGCTCTCATGGACAGAGCCCTTGTGGACAGAACCCTCGTGAACAGAGCCCTCTTGGACAGAATCCCCGTCGACATAGGCCTTGTGGACAGAAACCTCATGGACAGAGTCCTCAAGGACAGAGCTCTCATAGACAAAGCCCTTGTGGACAGAACTCTCGTGGACAGAGTTGGGAGTGTGTTTCATGCTGGTTCTGATCTAGTGAGGTTGACAAGGAAGACTAACCACGACAAATAAGTGTGCCCATTTCCAGATTCCCTTCTTTGTACTTGACATGATGTTTACCTTAAAATAGAAATAAGGTGCCATGCCCTCCCCCTGCAAAAAAAGACTAAAAAGAAATTCTGTCATGGAACAAATGAATCTGAACTGAGGATACAGATCAGTGGTAGAATTTCTACCTACCATGCCTGGAGAGGGTGGGTTTGGGTCCTTGGCACTGGACACCAAAATAGGAAGAAAGATGGTAGTAGAGAAAGGAAGTAAAGGTAGGAAAGGGGAAAGAGGGCCGGAGAAAGGGAGGGTATTCAGGGTCAGTCATGGGGACACACACTTATAATCCAGTCTTAGAAGGCAGGGGAATCATACATTAATTCAAGGCCATCCTGGGCTACACAGTAATAAGACGTTGCCCAACACATATAAACAAATGAAAGAATGACTTTCAAAGGTAACTTGATTGTCCAGATAGCAGAAAAAAAAGAATCAAGAAGAGAAAAATAAAGATCTTTTATATTAAATATATTTATAATATATATATAAGTGTGTATTATACACATATGCTACTTTGTTACATGTTATAACTGATTAATTAAAGTCTGTAGTAGAAACAGCACAAAATCAGCATCAGAGGGAAAAAATGTCAGATGCCCATTCTTTGAGGGAAAGTCAGAGATCCAGTTCTGATACACTCATCAGGGGACCCAGTAGAGTGGACATGGTGAGCTGAAAAGGAGTTACCCCAAACTGAAAAGCGAGTTGAAAAGTAAAAGACCAGAGTAAGAGACTAAAGGAAACATTCGAACAAAGCCTTTCAGATCCCTGAGACATCGCAAGCTGTCTCCACAGCAGGAAAGACTGTTTGGTCCTCTCTCCCAGAGACTCCACAGCAGGAAAGGCTGTTTGGTCCTCTCTCCCAGAGGGTTTTGACATCACGATGTTTATATCTCCACTTATTTTACAGCCTTCCTGCAAGGTCACGGGCCCTCCAGGCCCCTCTCTTCCTCCTCCAGAAATCAGGCCATGCAAGAGTACAAGAGTATCTCTCTCTCTCTCTCTCTCTCTCTCTCTCTCTCTCTCTCTCTCTCTCCCTTTCTCTCTCTGCAGCAGAGCCGTAAAGAGAGCATGCTGTACTGAATAACCTTCCTGTTGCACCTGCAAGATTAAGTTCATGGTCACACCTAGTGCCTCCACGCTCTTTGGTATGTATGTAGACCAGGCCAAGCTAGATCATGTGGTATGAAGCTTGCCCAACCCCCTGAAGTCCTGTAAGAGTCAGAAATCCTCTTGTTCTCAGAATTTGAACAGAAGGTTCTCTCCTTCCCTTTAGAGACATCATCATCTTCTACATGGTGATTATGTCTCCTAGCAATGTGATAGCACAGTCTCCACTTGACATAACAACGACCCCTTATGGCACCACATCGAGACAGCACAATATGCCATATTGAAATAGCCATGCCCCTACGTAGCATCATCTCACTATGATACCAAACTGCTCATTGGTAAATCACAATATTTATTGTAGCATTGGAAAGTTTCATAAGACCATGGCAATGCCCTATTGACTCACCACAATGCCCAGCTGTGATACCGGAGTTCCCAACTGTGACATCACAATGCCACATCATCAGATTATAATGCTTTCTTATTACAGCACAATATTTCACTGAGATATCAAAGCATCTCATTGACAGCACAACATCCGTCTTGACACACCACAACACTCTGTTGTGACACCACAAGTCACCTATGACATAACTATGCCTCACTGGCATAACAGTGCTCCCTCATGACATCACAATGTTCAATTGTGAGTTAATAAAGCTAAATTACCGCATTATAATGCTCAATTGAGCCATCACAATGGCCTATCATATCATCACAGCAGCCCCTAATGACCCCACAATGCACTCATTGCGGCATCATACTTTAGTGTAACACAACAATAATGCATGTGATTTCAGAATTCATCATTGTTATTTCACAATGCCCCATAGTGACATCACAACGGCTCTACTGTGCCTTAACCATTTCTGAACTGAGGCATTGCAACATGCCTTTCTGACAACAGCACAAATGCTCACTTGACATCACAAGCCACCACTATGACGTAAGACCACAAATGAAGATGCAGCGTGAAGATGCACAGTGCAATGGTCCACTGTGACATCACAAGACTAAACAGTATCATGAGGTTGCACTGTGGCTGTAGAGTGCCACATTGTCTCATCAAATGCCCCATTGTGCCATCACAAGGATGCTGTTTGAAATCAAATGCTCCATTTTGCATCAGCATGCTTAAACTAATGACAGCACCGCCATGACATCAGACATCAACTCTGGCATCGCAGAGTGAATTTTGGCATCACAAGTCTCCTTTGTTCACAATGCTGTATTAATCCCCACAAGGCCCCACCAAGGAACATTATGACAAAACAGCATCCTGTTTTGATGGTACAGTGTGAACTGATGACATCACAAAGCCCAAAGACATCACAATGCTTCATTGGTACATCACAATGCTCTTCTGTGCAGTCACAGCATGGCATTTTAAGATCACATGCACCACTGTGCTATCACACTGTGAAATGTGGCACCCAAACACCCCCTCTGGGCATCATAATGTGCCACTGTGACTATTCCGACAACACAAAACCCCATTGAGATATCAGATGCGTCACTGTGACATCACAATGCTCAATTTTGCCACAGTACCCTATGTAGCATCATAAAGGTGAATTTTGAGGATTTAATGCTCCATTTTTCTTTTGCAATGCCCCGTTGTAGGACAACAATGTTCTAATGTTGCTCAGCCATGCATATTTATTTACAACACAATATCCCCGTGTGATGACATAATGCTCTATTTTGACATCACAATACCCTACTGTGGCATCATGATGCTGTTTTGATATCATACTGCTGAACTGTGACACCACAATGCCCATTGTGACATAAGGCTGAATTATGGCATCACAAGCCTGAATTGTTATAGTAAATGGTCAACTTAATCATTACAATTAATGTGTTCAATTTTACAATTACAATGCTAAATTGTGACATCATGGTCCTCATTGTGATGTCAGAATACTCCATTTTCCCAGATTGTGTCATCACAATGCCCCAGTGTAATACAAAATGTTTTATTACTACATAATCCCTTATTGTGATATCACAATGCACCACTGTAACATACAATACTCATTGATGCTACAAATTCCATTGTGATAAAAATGTCCCGTTGTGATGTCACTGTGTTTTACAGCATCACAATGCTCCACGTTGACATCCAAATGCATCCTATTCCATTACCATGCAAACTGTGCCGTCACAATTGAGCACTTCCCCTGACAAGCCTCCCCTTCAAGGGTAATCTCATGGCAGCTCCTTTCCTCCTACCTGCTCTTAAGTTTTTAACACAATCAGCCTCTAGACTTCTCTGAATTGTGCTTGTATTCACTGAGACAAACCTAAACTCTTGAATTGTGCTTGTTGCCACCAAAAGCTTAAATCCACTTATCCTAATGGTTTTAGGCTATTGTTATTTTCTCTGTGAATTTAGTCCTACAGTTGCTAAAAATCTCCCCTGCCCATATTTTTGTTCATGGACTGTTTATCCTTTTTTATATGCCCATATTCCCAACTGATACTATTTCCTTTAAGCCAATGGAACCCCTGTTAGTATTTCCTAAGGAGAAGATGAATTATATCAGTGCTAAATTTTCAGCGTTTTGCAGTGAGAAATGTCCCTGTTTTTCATTTTTGTACATTGTTTTGTTAAATAGCATTATAAATTGGTGGGATATTTTTGCTTTGGGTTCTGTAAACATTCCATTCATTTTCTCGTTTCCAAACTGTTTAGAAAGTTAGTTATCAGTTTTATCCATACTCCCTTCAAACTGGCATTTCTTTTCTTGTTAGACTTTTGAGATTTTTCTATCGTTGGAGTTTAGCAGTAAAACATAACGTGCCTGGGCATGGTGCTCTATGCAATTATTTAAGTCAGTATTCATTGAAGTTCTTTCTATTTTGGTTTTGTCTTTATTTATCCATTTTTATGTGTATGGGTGTTTTGCCTGCATGCATCTCTGTGCACCACATGTGTGCCTAATGCCTGCAAAGGCCAGAAGAGGGCATCAGAGCCCCTGGAACTGGGATTGTGATGACTGTGAACTGTCCTGTGGGTGACAGGAGTTTAACCTGGATTCTCTGGGAAGAACAAGTGATCTTAGCCAATGAACCATCTCTCCAGACCTCATTGAGGTATTTGATAAGTAAAACAACATCTGCCATAAGACTTGGAGTCCTGGCTTCTATTCTATTTTTTTTTCAAATATGATTTCTGGGTTTTCCTATGCTCTCTGGGCTTCCAGTTATACATTCTACACCCCACTTAGTTCTTTCTGTCCACATGGGAGGCTCTGTTCGTTTTCCACTTTTTCTTTCACACACTGTAATATCTACACTGAAGTTCCCTGCATTTGCTAATCCTTTCTATTGTGTTCAGTCTGAAGCTAATTCTTTTATCTGAATTTCTGATTCCAAATACTGAGTTTTGTTATTTTTATAGCAGTCATTTGATCTTGACTTCAACTATTAAATCATAATTTCTCACTGAAAATTTCTGTTTTACCTTTATTTTGCTTTATTGTCAAATATTATGCAGCTTTCTAAAGTCCTTGCTTGCCATCATTTTGTTTTCAAGTGCTTTGGCACCATTGAGAATTTTTTTCTTCATTTTCCAACTCATGATATCCTGTTAACCTACCTGGGTGTTATGGACAAGACTTCATTATAGCATTTTTCCCCTAAAAGAATAATGAAAAGAAGGCTCAGAGGACACAACCTCATACTATTCTCGCAGAAGACCTGAGTTCAGTTCCCAGGACCCACATGGAGTGGTTTAGAACTCCAGCTGCATGGGATCTAGTGCCCTCTGCTGGCTTAGAAAGGATTTGCATCCACATGAACGTAATTCATCAGACACACACATACCCATAATCTAAAAAAAAAAGAGTAGTGACTTTCGCCTGGGTGACAGCTAAAAACGCCAACAGATCATTTTCCTACAAGTGAAGCCCTACGAGTAGATTATGTTAAATAGGATTTATTTCCATTTTTAGCTGAATACACATGTTACTACCAATATGTGATCCACTTTACAGGGTCTCAACTAAGTGACCTGGTAGCTCATACACTTCAAAAAGCAGTCATTATGCTTTCAAACAAATTGGCATCTTTCTTCACTCCTGGCTGTTCTTTAATCAGTCTAAGTCATGAACAATTGGCAGATCCAGAGAGCGACCATTGATAGTTGTGAACCTTGTCACCCCTACCAGAACTTTCTCCATAATCTGTAAACAATAGTGTGCCATTTTTCCTTGGGTATGCGCACCTTCTTTCTTTGACTTTTTTTTTTCTCTCGAGAGGGTCAAGGAGCCTAGACCTCAAATTCGGGACCTCACACTTATTAAACCCATGCTCTATTATTGAACCCCTGCATTTGTTTTCCTAACTACTTAACAAATAGGAGACACATTTAAAAAAAAAAGAACTCAGGTTGAAGAGAAATAAAACTTGTTACAAATAAGAGCATGTACTTATCTGTCTTGTTTCTCTCTTGTCCTCTACCTTGTCTGCATTCACAATGAGTGAAACCACGCCCAACCTTACCAAGGATGAAAGTCAAATTCTGCAGTAGAATTAAACATAACAACCTCCCAGGAATAAAGTAAATAATACTTGACTTTAATGAGCAGCTCACATGAAGATAAGGCCCATGCTGAGTCTTAAAGTCAAGGTTTTAAATTAAAACTAAACATATACCAGTGCATAAGCCAGAAAATATAGGTATCTGAAGATGCCCTCAGGCACCATGAGGAAAATATGCCACTTAACTGTCCCATGGGAAAATTCTAGGCTTTTCCCCCTTGTTTCCTCCGTCTGAATTCTATGCAAGAGCCTGAGAATGCAGAGCCAGGTTTGTAGGAAGGCAGCTGTATTAGTCAGGCTTCTCAAAAGGAGCCAAGCCAACCCAATATATGGGGGTTAGTTAGATCGATTCACGGACCTGGGTAATCTAACAATGACTGTCTCACACTGCAGAGGTCTAGAATGTCTCAGCTGTTTCAATCTGGCCCTGAAGCCCTGGAGAATTTCTGGTCTTCATTCTACTTTGAGATCCCAAAGATGTTGGCTCTGATATGGGTGAAGGAACGCTGCACTAAGGGGATATGGACTTGCCAGGGAAACTTAAGCAAGCAGGCAAAAGGAAGGCTTCCTTCTTCTCTGTCCTTCTGTGTGGGTTGCCCCCGCAGAAAGTGTTGCCCACATTTAGGGCAGATCTTCCTGCCTCACAGATCTATCAAAAATATCCCTCACAGGAGTGTCTGGCATTTTGGAATCAAAGATGGTTAATACCAGCTACTACAGACCTGCATAAATAAGTATATAAATAATGTTCTCAAAGTTAAGGACATGAGCTGGAGAGATTACTCAGCAGCAAGAAAACTTACAGAGGAGCCCAGTTTGGTTTTTAGCACCCACATTGGTGGGGGGAAGAGGGTTTTCACAGTCTTCTGTAATTCCAGTTCCATGTGATCTGACACCTTCTGGCATCTGCACATACATGAAGGCACTCATACACACATATATATATATAAACATATACACAGATTTAAACATGAAAATCTTTAAAAAACAAAGAGCAAAACTCTGTGTTGGCATTCTTTCGACTACATGTATGATTCACTTCCCAAGACTGAAAAATGAAAGAGTGATTTAAAAGAAGCAACTGATTGCTTGAAACTAAAATGCTTGATAGACCTTGTTTGAGTTACCCAGCTGTTGGCTACTTGGTAAAATAAGATGAGAGACAATAATGCTACCTTTCACTTTATCGCCAATTGTGCATTTGAAGTGGGTGAGCAAATCCTTCACCTCTTAATCACGCTGGCCACAGCTCCATGAGTAAGGTAGGTGAAGCTTGTGCCTACCATGTGCCCAGTGACCTACAGAGAAGAATCTACCAGAAGCCTTCCCTAAGCTCTGCTTTGTGTGAAACAGGAGTCTGATTTAACTCTAGTCATTCAATAGTTCCAATCCCTGGCACACCACCCTCTTAGAAATGTAAATAAGTGTTGGTCATATGCACATCTGAGTCCTGGAGAAGTAAACATCCCATTAAATACATTGAATAAAGGAAACATGGGAGGGTTTGACGGTGTCACTCTGGTTATTGACGGTTAATCTCACTCTACCCGCAGCTGTGAGCATAATGAGCACAAGGACCAGGAAGTACCGTGGTCCGCAGCCCACAGAACCTGCAGAAGCCATGTTTGTCAAATCAATAGAAACAGGTTCCCATTATCTCTTGATTATCTCCTTTAAAAATTATATTTATTTATTTTGTGAGTCATTGTTTTGCCTGTATGTGTGCATGTCCACTGTGTTGCGCACTTCTGGTGCCCTCAAATGTCAGATTACGATGTCTGATCCTCTGGAAACTGGAGTTACAGACTTTTGCAAGCCACCACATGGTTCCTGGGAACCAAACCCAGGTCCTCCACAAGAGCAACAGGTGCTCTTAACCACTGAGCCACCTCTCTGTTCCTTCATTATCTCATTTTAACATCACCATTCTCCTGTAAGGGAGTCCTCCTGTCTGTCTTTTCAATTACAAAATTTGAACTCTGGACATTAATAGTCTCCTTTGACCAACGTACATGCCTATGAATGAGCTGGCAGCATTCTCTCTACCGGGGCTGCTCTCATGTCTAGGTTGGCTCACTAGGTAACAAATGTGAAGGCTGGCAAGCAGGAAAGGACCCAGACTTGCCATTGAGAATAAAGGTCGAAATAGCCAGCCACATGCCTCCTAAGAGGTAAAATGAGTAAAAAAAAAAAAATCATGAAATAAGCTGTATTTCCGAAGGATTGCAGGAGATAAAGGCAAACAGAGAGTGCAACCTTGGAGTTCTGTATAGAACGCACATTTGGGAAGTACGAGGAAGCCAATAGGTTCTTTTCTCACTGAAGAGACTTGGAGGGAGAAGACAACCAGGTTATCTGGGGAGAGAACTTTGAGATACAAAAACGAGCATCTTCAGAATTTGCTGTGTGAAATACTTGGCAAGGAGACAATGTAGGTGCAAAACGTAACCCCTCAGAACGATGTGTGCGTACCAGTACTGCATAGTGGCACACTTGTGGCCGAATCATCTTTCCATTGACTTAAACACAATAGAATGTGGCCCCTTGAGGCTCAGCTTGTATCCTTCACAGATTATCAGTCCTTCCATATTGAACCACCACCACCGGAGCCACCAACAGGTTCATAGCGATGCACTCAGACCCTCTCCCCATATGGCGCTCCAAACTACAGTTGCAAAGAGAAAAGCACTTAGAGCAATGTGGGATGCTTTTCTCAAGTCTGGCTGGTGGGTTGCTTCGGACTCATCCCTGTTTTTACCAATTTCTTTCAACCTGGCTTATAATTATGCAACTCCAGTATCCACCGGAATCAATTGGTCTTCCAAACCCAAACACGTTTATCTTTATCTAAATGTAATTTATCTGAAATGCCATGTTTGTGTGAGCATTATATAGTACTTGAGTAGGCTTCTATTTTCTTCTTAAATAATGAAACACCCTAATGGAAAATATTCCCTCTAAATAAATTTTAATGGGCACTTATTTGCCCAAACTGTCCTTTCTCTGAATGGCAGAAAATTTAATATGAACTTAATATTATCACGAGCAATTTTGTTTTTTACAATGAGCTTTAGGAATAAGTCATGCAAAGATGAATTCTTTTCCTACACCCTCCTAATCTGCAAAGGCTGCAGTAACAACTTCCTCCCGGATGCAAAGCGAGTGTCAGGGTCTTATCGTACATCTACACAGCAAAAAATGTCACTTCAGGAATCATGTCAAGGTGTAAGACATTAGGAGAGCTTGAAGTGAGCAAGGAAGACGCCAGATTGCCGCAAAGGGCATACATCCCAGGCAATGCATATGTCTGCTAGATAGCTTTAAATTTTCCACGCACTGAATCTTTTTCTTTCCTGAGAAAGAAAGCAAGTGGGGTGCGTTACTCTGTGTCCTGGAAGGACTAGAGGGCGTGGCCTCACTGGACAGCAAGACTTAAAGCAGAAGCAGGTGGAGAGCTTGGCTAAGAACCTTCCAGTGGAGAATTCAACTCAGAGCAAAAATTACGAGTCAGCGGAGTAGGAAGGGGGACGTGAGAGTGCCCCTCAGACTGCAGAGCGCGCATTAATTGCTCCTATGGAATTCCTCTGCATCTGAAATGCTGCCGAAGGGAGTCGTTGCCATTTCTGAATCTTTTTTTCTTTTCCTTCCTTCTGTCTTTTCTTTTCTTTCTTTTTTTTTAACAGAAATGACACTGAAAGGAATCATTTAGTCCAATTCAAGGAATGCATAACCATATCTCACAGAAGCTTCGGAGTATCAACTCAACAGCTGCAGAAATGTCTCCATTCATGGGCGAGCTGCTCTCTAGCATGGGGGCACTCGGCAAAAGCAGCGGTGAGTGCGAGGCAGTCAGATTCTTCTCTTAAACGGTGCCAGCTGGGTGAGCACTTCCAGGGGGTACATGTGCATCAAAGCCTCACTCCTCCTGGCCATAGGAGGCTACTGGATGCAGCCAGTGAACACAGGCCCTACCGGCTAAAGCTGGCACAGGACTGCCACCAGGCCAATGGGTATCCTAAAACTTCTCCTTCCTGGAAACAAACAAAAGAGAACAAAGGCAGCTAACGGGAATGGGACGGGAGGATATGTTCAATATATAATGTATATTGGTATGAAGAATTCCCTATTTCACAGGGTCATGAGCAATGACTACATACAATGAAAGACTTGGAGGGGGGCACTCGCACATCCCTCTTCCTTCTCCACTGACTCGTAACGTTTGCTCTGACTTGAACCCTCCTCTGGAAGGTTCTTAGCCAAGTTCTCCATCTACCTCTGCTTTAAGTCTTGCTGCCCAGTGAGGCCCACACTCTGTGGTCCGTCCAGGATACAGAGTAATGTGTCACCATTTGCTTTCTTTCTCAGGAAAGAAAAAGATTCGGTGCGTGGAATTTTTAAAATTATCTAGTAGTTAAGGTTAAAGCAAAACCGTATGAAAGTACAGTAATCACTAGAGTGTAGTCTCGCCAAGGGCAGATATGTGAACCCACGGGATAAAATTCTAGTCTAAATTCATTTGCATCTTTGCTTCCTATAAACAAAAAGAAAAAAACTAACTATCTTGTAAGGCAGATGGGAGATGAACAAAAGCTTCGTGACACATTTTCCTGGTCTCCACCAGCTCCATAGCAAGCAGGTTTCAGCCCTCTGCTACCTCAGGAGTGCCTTTGAACTTCCCTGGCTCTCCTGGCAGTTCTGTCCAGGATTAGCTTTCCATCCATGGAAATGACTAAATGATTAGAACGTGGAATCTCAGAAGGATGTGGAAGATGGAACTGTTTGGTCATGTAAGGAGAAAGGAGGACAAAGTAGTAGATATAATACAAATTATTTGGCAGCCAATAATGATAATGTGTCCCCTTTTAATTTAGATACCCTAATAATAATTCCTATTTTTAAAACATAAATGTAACATTCAACAGACATTTAGTAGATGTAAAGAATTTAAATATTGTTAATTTTTTTTAGGTTTAATCCTACAGCACTCCTATTCCCAGTTGATCTCCCATCTAAATGCTAGCCTGTGAGCCTTGCTTACCATCCGAGACCAAGCATGTTCAGGGTAGCATGGCTGTATGCAGCTTTTTCTTTTTACTTTGATCCTTGCAACAATCTAACATTTCCAGCATGACACATTCTGCTACTCATTTTGAGATGAAGTAATGAAGGTTCGGAGGATTTATGTTGCTTGATCCAGGTTAATGAAGAGCTGGTGAAAAAAAAATTAGATTTAAGTAAAAGTTTGGTGCCGAATCACATTTGCTTTACCCAATATCTGCCTAGCCTACGTGAATAGATCTCTCTGAAGGAGGTTCGTCCTAGACTTTTACACTGTACCAGAATGTCCACTCAACAGCTAACATGAAGGGCAACTCAAGTTAGAGCCAGAACCTAGCTATTAAACCTTCTTGACCCACACACTTCTGCCAATTCAAAGCTGCCTGTCCCTGTAGGTATTTCTGTTCACACCCAGATGTTCACACCAAGCGTCTTGAGGTCACCCCTAAATCTCTCAGTCCTCTGCCAATGAAACATGCAGACAACCCAGTGAGTCCCCACCTCTTAAACATCTTGTGGATCCGACTTCACCATGCTGGTGCCAGCCACCACCATCTTTTCCCTCTTACTGGAATAATGTCCCAGAACCCATTTTTGCTATCTCAACTTTGATCCCAGGAACCATCCACCATCTTTGTGAAGGAAAATCCTACCCCTTTCCTGCCTACATCCTTCCTCCCCAGCCTTCTCAGCAAAGTCAGGTATTTTATACACTGAACATCACCATTTGGGTCTACCTGTTCCCAAGGGTAACCCGCCCACTGTCCCGTTAGGTCCAGCACACCAAATCTCATCCACCCGCCAGGCCTATCCATAATGCACACTCCGGGTGATGTACCCTCACTGCCCACTTCCACGTGCTTACCACTGAATCTCCTCCATGGCTTCTGAATGTGGTCTCTTTTTTGTGACTTTTCTCCAACTCTTCACTGACTCCATGCAGCAGAAACAACAGTGGCCTCCCTAAGGATGTTGATATACTAAGATCGAAACTTGTGGGTAGGAAACATAGAGTCTGCTGGTGTGACAAAGTTAAGGCAGTCAAGATGAGGAAATTATCCCGGATTACTTACTCTCACCCATGAAATCACAGTGATCCTTCTGGAGGACACAAGGAGGCAAGAGAGAGGAGAGTGTGTTGACAGAAGCAGCGTCTGGGCAGTGCAATGACTGACCAGGCGCCATGAGGTAAGAATTGCAGCCACCTCTAAAAGCTGGAGAAGCCACCTCTAGAAGCTGGAGAAGACAAGAAAATGGGTTTTCCCTTTGAGCAGCCAAGAGGAACCCAGCTCTATCAACATCTTGGTTTTAGTTACTGAAGACCAGTTTCTGAATTTCTCACTTCCATAGTTGTATGATTCTCAATATGCTTCATGCTAAGCCACTACGTGAATTGTTACTGCGGTCACAGCAAAGGAAGCTAGTGTACCCCTCAACTCAACTTCCACTCCAAGTCTTCATGCTCCTCCCTTTTAAAAGAACAGCACACTCCTACTTATGAACATATTTCACACACCTCATGTGCATAATCATCTCGAATATGTGATTTTAATGTTTACCCTCTTAATTAGAGACTAATTTTCTTCCTCTTGCATCTTGTCTTGACCGTATAAATCCCCCAGCTTCCTTCACAACAGATCCTACAAAAACCTGACAGATTCAAAAGAACGGTTTACAGTGCATTTCTGTGTCAGGGAACAATACTGTGCATCAGTCAAATAGTAAAGAGGGGTAGGCTAAGCCTACAGAAAAAGAGCCACATGTGCTTATGTCATGAGAAGGACCATCTCCAATGCATTGCTGTGTGCCTTCCGTGCCACACAGAAGTGGATGCTGTCTATGTGAGAGCATTTGCCAACCTTCCTCCGGTGTCTTGAGTTTGTATAACAATGAAATGAGAGGGCAGGGGAAATACAGAGAATGCCTAAGGAGCAGATTCTCCAGGACTCTATCATCTGCCTTCACTGCTGGCCAAGACTCAGTTTCTACCTGCTGTAGGGTGCAGTGGCAAGGAACTAGCCTTGTCTCCTTGTGAGGAGAGGGGAGCATTTCTGAGCACCCAGCATGTATGCATATATTTTATCCCAGTTGTGGCTTGAAAGTGAAATGTCTCTCACGGGCTCATGTGTCTGAACACTCGGTGCCCAGCTGGTGGTACTGTTTAGGGATATATTGTAGAACAGTTACGATATGGCGGGTGAGCCCTTGCTGTAAGAAGTGGGTCACCAGGGGAGGACCTGGAAACCTTAGAGCTGGGGCCCACTTGCTGTTCACTCTCTGCTTCTTAACTGCATACACTGCATGAGCAGCCAGCCCCCTGCTGTGGGCTCCTTCAGCCAATAGCCTTTAAGATACCAGCCCACTTGGGTGTGGTCTCTGATAGTGTAAAAGCAGCTGTAAAGTGTGCCCTCCCTCTCTTGCTTCCGGGCCCCCACTTCCAGCTGCTAGACTCTGTTCCTGTTCGTGTAGAGGACTGTTATCTAGGACAGTGATCTGTAAGTTTTTCCTTTATCATTCATAATTCTAAACTGGTGTGGGATTGTTTTGTGACTTCCATCATCAGCCTCCTGCTCCTACCTGATAACCCCCCACCCCACCCCCACCATAGGAATTGTATCCTCTGGAACTGTAAAATGAACTAAATCAACTTTTTCTCCCTTAAGCTGTTTTGGTCAAGGCATTTTATTATAGCAACAGAAAGGTCATTGAGACAGGTCATTACAGAACACCCCCAAATCAGCATAATGACAAAACTACTGTTCAAGAAGAGGTCGTCTGGTATTGCGCTGGAATTAATCTATTATAAAGTTAGATATATCTAGCTTCCACCTATGGCTCTAGTAGTCACAGTTAGGATAATGAAGTCACACTTATTATCTCAAAATCAGTGTGTCGTGCCCACTTCATTTGTCTATCCTTAAGCTTAAACAAAAGCATGCAGATTAGATCCCTGACACATATCACATCATAAATAAATGATATGAAGTATCATTGTTAATATCGCTACAATTTCTATTCTGCTCAGAGAAAAGGAAGACAATATCATTTAACGAGGGCTCTCACTAGCCAGGCACTTTCGCAGGCAAGCTCCATCTTAGTCTTCACAACCTTTCACTCATACATCCTCGTCCAGTGAAGCAGACACCATCATTTCTATCCCGCAGGGGAGGATCCCGCCTGGGTGGTGGTGGGAGCTATCTAAGATCACGTGATGTGGAAATGGTGGGATGCTTGTTGAGTCATGCTGGATGGCTGCAATGAAAACAGAATTAGCTGCTCTCTTACTCTCTGAAAGAACAATCGACAAGAACACTGTGACACGAATTCAGACCTGAGCGTAAAGTTCCTGAGCAAAAGAAATTGGCAGAGCCCACTGCTGACCATGGGAAGGTAATCAGCAGGAGAAAAGTTCAAAGAGAATGCAATTCTTTCTGCCTTCTTTGAAACAACTGATTTCCCTAGACAAATGGAAAGCCAAATTCTTATAATTACCTCCGCACACATTCCTGTCATCTCCTATACTTGCAGAAAGTACGTTTTCATTTTTAAGTTAAGGCAGAAAACAGAGGTGCCATTTTTCATATCCTCACAGGCTGCAAGCCCTCTCCCCGCTCACTTCTCTATTACACTCGTCAGCACAACACGGAATCAAGACTGTCTTCAGTAAGTGAGCAAGTGTATCTAGGAGGAAAAAAAAAAAACCAACGAGAGCAATGTATTCTGTTTCTCATTAGTGTGAAAATATAATGAACTGCTTCCTCATTCTTAGAAGGGGGGGAATGCAGGGCCTCTCTCTCAATGGCACAGAAAGTGTTCTGGAAAGAAGTGTCTGACGAGCACAAGTGTCAGCCCATCAGGACAGATGTGGCTCAACATAGTGGCTTGCCTACCCATCTTCCTAGACAGTTCACTGCTTTCCCAGTGCCCGTGTCTAAGAATTCTATATCTTCAATCAAGGGAAATCTAAGGTTAGCACGTTCTTTTCCAGAACTCGTTTGCCACTGTGGAGGTGTGTGTGTGTGTGTGTGTGTGTGTGTGTGTGTGTGTGTGCGTGTGTGCTGTGGAATGAGGGGGAACAGACATGGGCGATCTAGATGACAGGTATATCCAGGATGTTCAACCTTTAGACAGTGCAGCCTCATGGGCTGCAGAGTCTACACACCTATCACGCTTCAAGCCATGTTGTCTGTCCCTTAGATACTGGACTGATATCACACTGATACCTTTTGACAACTGCTGACCTCATTATTTCCTTCCCTAACCCCATGTGGCATTCCATTTTATCATACCCTCCTAAAGCAGTAGACCACCTTAGACACAGAGCCCAGAAACACTCATTAGCCAAAATGCATTTTTTTCTACATTTGTAAAATTAACCTATTAGAATAGTCAGTGCTAGGGCTCCTCCAAGAAGCCAGTGGGAGAGTGGTTAGTCCAGTCTGTGGTCTCCAACTTCTATCTTTGCTAGACCTGCCTTAGAGTCACAGGGAGTCCAAGAGGCAGTGTGAACCCTGGTCTCGAACTCACATCCATGGACAGAGATACCTGGTCAGCTTCCGCGTGAAACAGTATTTGAATCACGAGAAGCAACTGGTACTCAGGAGAATGACTACAAATCAAGTCCACATGTGGGAAGCAGGTGGGGCAAGGGGGAAAAAAATCAATTGTTTATACAGCAAACGGTACCCTATATGCCTGTTGTTGAAACAATGCGATGCGAGCAATAGAGCCAGGCTTTTAGCAAACACACAGTGAGCTGGAGAAACAGCTCGGTGGGTAATACGCTTGTCACATTAACATGACAACCTGAGTTTGAATCCCCAGAACCCACATAAAGCTGGACATCTATAATCTCAATATTCCTATAGCAAGATGGAAGACAGAGACAGAATTCCCAGGAACTTTCAGACCAGGTAACCTGACATAAACAGCGCTGACTGAACAAGAGACGCTGTCTCAAACAAGGTGTGCCATACAGACTGATCCCTGAGCTTGTCCTCTGCCTCCATATCCACACCATGGCACGAACATGCCTGCATTCATGCACAAGCTTACACATACATCATACACACATACACGCATGCCACTGAAAGAAAATATCTGTATTTGACTTGTTTGCCTCCAAATGTTATGATTATTAGTGATTTATTTTTTCATGTTTTTGCCGCAGAGTTATTTTTTCCTAAATTTTCTCCATTAACCATATACTGCTCTCACAATGAGAAGAAAGATGCTGCTTTTAAAAGCTGATAAACAGGAGCAGCAAAGATGAACTTACATATGCCGCCTGGAGTGGTTTGCCCTGGGCAGGCAGAAAGAAACTAAGGGCATGCGCCAGGTCATCTGGCACCTTTACGGTGAGCAAATGCATGGATGGGAACGGGAGGTAGAAAGGCAGAGGGGTTATTGTCCTGTGGAGAAAGGCAGATCTGCAGATGCGAGGGTAGAGAGGAACGGACTCCTGTGGGAGTCCCTCTTGCCTTCTGGGACCATGGTGACATCCAGTGCTGGGCTGTTGCCAAGAGCCATGTCTGGGTACGTAGCCCTGCCAGAGCCACAGTCTGTATCGGTGTCCATGGCTCCTGTTACCACCAAATGCTGTGAGGATGCCAGGGGTTTGGCTCACCACATACGGCTATGCTGGTGCCTGAGGGCCATGCCACCACAATCTGGGTGGCCTGGGCTGCCACCTTGGCTTGAGTTCCAGCCAAAGGCCACGTCTGAGTCTGCAGCCCTGCCACCAGGGTTCGTGTTGATATCCAAGGCACCTGTTGCCGTCAAGGATTGGATGGGTGCCAGGGGTCTGGGTCTTCATCTGGGGCCATGTTTGTTTCCGAGGGCCACCCCACAGCCAGTGTGATGTCGTCTAAGTGAAATGTAGTGTTTCCTATGACCAGGGTGTCAACCAACCCAAGCTGATGTCAGAGTCCTTATCGCGGTCTATGGCCCTACCACAGCCAGGGCCTGTGTTCATGTCAGTGGCTCCTATTACCACTGAAGGCTCTGGGTTAAACTTCAGCTGGGGACTCACAGATCAGGGTAGGCTAGGCTGCCACCTGGGCCCATGGTTCTGTCCAGGCCTGGTCTGCAGCAGGGTGACATGTCTGGGTCTATGGCCCTACTGCAGCCAGAGTCTATACTAATATTCATGGCTCCTGGTACAATTAAAGGCCATGTGGATGGACAAGGTCTGGGACACCTGCCACCTAGGGCCATGCTGTTGTCATGTTGTTGTCCAAAGTCCACCTTGCAACTGGGGCAAAACCAATCTGAGAGGCCTACTCAGTCACCGGGGGCCATGGTGACATCCAGACCCAAAGTGCTGCCGAAGGCCATG
>JAQHUG010000082.1:1682653-1718100 GCA_028555095.1 Dicrostonyx torquatus
TTTTTGTATTTTTATTTTTTATTTTATTTTTTTCTTCTTTTTTATCTTCATCTCATTTCTCTTCTTTCTTTGTTAGGTTGTCTTTGTGGGAACACTACAAGGGTGAGGGGCAAATGTGGAGAAACTGGGAGATGGCAGGATTGGGGTACATGTTGTGAAATTTCCAAAAAATCAATAAAAAAATTTTACAAATGATCCACACTGCCCTGAGAGCAGGAGGAGAGGGGCTAGTCACAGAGTCAAGTGAGTCCAATAAAAACAAAACAGAGCCATTCTCTAGGCTCCCCTGTGCCCCACAGATGGTTTTTCTCTAACCAATGTAATGAAGCATTAAAATGTGCACATCATCAAATGATTAGTTCTTAGACTGCAAAATCTGTAGACAAGCAACTGCCTTTGTACAGATCAGAGCGGAGCTGCTCAGAACAGGAACATAGACCACGTCCGCTAACCCTCACCTCAGAGCAACTTCCTCTTCACTTTTTCCTCACCTGGAGAATCGGGGAGTAACAGGTAACACTCTAAGGGTGGGAGCCAAGGAAGCAAAGGAGGGGTCGGAGACTTTGGCCTGACACAATGGGTCTGAGGCAGACACTCAGGAGTGACTTCAGTGGAAACAAAGTTCCACGGCCAATTTTGTGACCATCCCGCTTGCAGTCTTTGGACAACTTACTCTCGTCTGGCTCCATGGTCCTCATCACTATATGTGTCCGCTCTCTCGTCTCTAGGTAACCAAGCTTGAAGCTTAGCAGAAAAAAAATAAAAATTGACTACTCATAAAATGAACTAGAAAAAAGTGGCAACTGTGAATCAGAAACCCAAACACAGCATCTCAGCTCGGTACATTTGCCATGGAGATGAAGTGTGTTTGCTTTGCTTTGGCATCGCATGAAAGGGAAACTCAAACACTGTCACCCAATACACACTTCAGATAAGCTGCGGCAAGCAGCGTAAGAGGAAAAACTGGGGACTTTCAACACAAAGTCAAACTGTTGCAATCTCGGAAGTCTGTAATCCAGTAGTAGCTGCCTGATGCACATGACTGGAAGCAGCCTTGGTCCACAGTGAGATAGGGCTCTGGAGTTTTGCTAGGACTCTGTGCTCATTGGTTGTAATGTTTAAGTTGACACAATCTAGAATCCCCTAAGAGTCTTAAGGAGGAATTCTCTGGATCAAGTTGGCTTATGAGCGTATCTGGCGGCGGCGGCGGGGGGGAGGGGTTTGCCTTGATTCTTCATATGTAAGAAGATTCAGACCACTATGGGTGACGCCATTCCCTAAGCTGGGCGCTGAGCGACTTGGTATGTTGGAATTAGCAAGCACATACCAGAATGTGTGTATTCTCTTTGCTCTTGACTGTGGCTGTGATATTAGCAGTTGCTTGAGTTCTAACCTCGATTCCCCGAAAATAATGGGCAGTAACTTGGAATTCTAAGCCAAAGAAATCCTTTCTTTCCCTTTGTTGTTTTCTGGCAGAACAACAGAAATGAAACTAGAACGGGCTGGTTTAGCAAAGAACTGTGTACTAAGTTGCTTATACCTCAGATATCCACTGTCTCCTGGTTCTGGAGTCTGGGGATCTGAGCTTGCTGGGTTGACAAGGTGGCACTCATTTTAAGACCTTGGCCCTTCCTCCATTTGGAGAGCATACTCCAGTCCTTTTTTTAAAAAAAAAAAAAAAAGATTTATTTATTTATTATGTGTACAGCATTCTGCCTGCATGTGTGCGTGCAGGCCAGAAGAGGGCACCAGATCTCATTACAGATGGTTGTGAGCCACCATGTAGTTGCTGAGAATAGAACTCAGGACCTCTGGAAGAGCAGCCAGTGCTCTTAAACTCTGAGCCATCTCTCCAGCCCCATACTTCAGTCTTAACACAAGGCTTCCTCATGTACACGACTCTAGAGGCAGACTACCCTCTTCCTAAGGACGCCTGCCACACAAGATGACAGACTCACACTGCTCCTCTATGATCTAATCTTAACTAATAACACCTGTAACAACCCCACTCCTATGTAACCTCCATTCTGTAGTACTAGGGATTAGGACAGCAACATGGGCATATTAAAGGCAGAACACTGAACTCATGCTATGATATAAATATAAAATACTTAAGGAATCACAAAGATTAATTACATGTGAAACATTTCAATTTTAATTTTATATGGATTCTACACTGAACTAACATTTTGGATATGTCAAATGAAGTGAAATGCACAATATCAAAGTAATCACACCGATCACTTTTTACTTTTTAACATAACTTTCTAGAGTATTTTAAGTTTTTATTACATTTATTTATTTATGTGTATTTTAGCGCTCTCTCTCTCTTTCTCTGTGTGTGTGTGTGTATGTGTGTGTGTGTATGTGTGTGTGTATGTGTGTGTGTGTGTTTATCCTAGGAGATTAACTCAGGTCTTCAAACTAGTCAGCATGTATTTTTTAAAAATATTTATTTATTATGTATACAATATTCTGTCACAGATGGTTGTGAGCCACCATGTGGTTGCTAGGAATTGAACTCAGAACCTTTGGAAGAACAGGCAATGCTCTTAACCTCTGAGTCATCTCTCCAGCCCGTCAGCATGTATTTTTACTCACTGAGCCATCTTGCCAGCCTTTGAATAGTTTAAGCAACTTGTATGCCTGACATATAACTATTGGACAATGCTAATCTGGAAGAAATTCTTTCTATCTGGTGACAGACACTATTGTCACATTTTCTCAGTCTCCATGCAGCATGGGGACAACAGGATGGGAAGTGAACTTACACAGAACAGGTGAAAGGGTGGACAGGGTACTGCCACCCCAGTACTCCTGGGTAGTGGTGGCTGCAGCTAGGTTTATTTTACTCCTACCCCTGCTCTTTCTCCTGTTTCTTATTTATTTTCTTCCTTATTCCTCTCTCCTTTACATTGTCTTTTTCTCTTTGGTAAGATTATATTGACCAAGACAACCTGCCATGTGGAGCGCCTGCAGCCCTGAGCCCCTGGGATAATTAGCTCTCCTCTGCTTCACTCCTCATTAGAAGCTGATTGACTGGGAAAGCTTTACTCCAAGTAAAATCATCACCTGCCAGGGTAAGGTTACTTCAGAGAAAGGCTTGACCGGCCCAGAATATGTCCCATGTCCTTGAAACAGCAGCACTAGGGCTCTGCTCGCCTAAACTCCTCAATCCCCTTGATCCTGTCAATCACAGTAGCCCACGCGCTCCCCTTCCACACTAGATCTTCAGGACAACCCAAACCTTTGTCCCAGAACTCAAGAAAAATAACACACCGTGGGAGCGGAGGTGGAGGGCAGTCACGCTTATATCCGTGTCCTAAGGAGATGGCCAATTGCCTTTGCGGCCGGAGCTTCGGCACTGCCCTTGACATCGATTTTAAATTGTTTCTTTCATCCAAAGAGCTACCCAGTAGCCTTGCAATAACTTCTTCCTGGCACCTCTGCTGCCCACATCATTCTTTGCTCTTGTAACATGGCCCTTATTCTAATTATTCTGACTTTTCAAAGCAGTGAAAAGGACCTCTGTCCCTAGTTTGCAAATCCCAGTGTCAGGGTGAATAGGATCAAGAGATAAAGCAGTTGGAGCCTAGCCAGGGCTTTGTGTTTGTAAAAAAAAAACAAAGGACAGCCTGCCTGGAAGAGAGCTGGAAGCTGAGTATCACCACAGCCTAGGAGTCCTCATCTTCATGCCATGGGAGGGAGCTCTGGTAAGGAGGAGGTAAATGGGATGGGAAAGCCTGAATCTCACCCACCCCCGATTTTCACCTTTGAAGCCCTACTACAGAGAGTTCTTCACACTTAATCTGCCATCCTACCTCCCCTCCACCATCCCAGTGAAATCAAGTTTTGATCTTGTGCCTGGAGCTACACAGCCTGAGTCATCTTTAAGACGCTCCTTAAACTTCATCCCCAGAGAAGCATCTATTTCCTTGGGACCCGTATATGCAATTTCAACTACCTTTATCACGTAGGGAGAGTAGCCAAGGTTTTGTCTGAATTTCCTGGTTGATTTGGGTCAAGAATAGCCTGCTGTCTACCCAACAGACACACAACTGTCCCTTATTGTGATGTTACAGACTTGGTCATTGTCTCGCCTTGATTATAATGATTACTCAATTCAGCCTCTCAAGCGTTTTTATACTAGAACAAAGATGGGGTCTACATGAGACCTCATCTTAGATTTTTCAAGTGGGAGCATTTGAATTTATTATTACTAAAATGTGTTGCTTTTGGCAACTGAGCTACTGAAAAGCGTATAGTTTCTCTGTAAACTGTGTATCTGTCAGTTCTGGCTGGATCAGTGGGTGGGTGCCAATGGGAGAAGGACTCCGGGTGAACCTGACACCTTTGGTGTGTGTGGGCAAATGAGCAAGTGCACAGTACTCATTGCGCACACTGAGTATCAGTTACCAGTTTCAGGGCAAGATGGCTTGATTGTTTATTTGTTTTTTCTTTTATTTATATGCATGTATATTCATGCGTATAATACATATCAGTGTGTATGCGTGTAGTGTGTGTATTCATGCATATAATACAAATAGTGTGTGTGTATATGTGTATGTATGTGTGTGGTGTATTTGTTTTTGTGTATCCGTGCATATAATACATAGGAGTATTTGTGTTTCTCTCTCTCTCTCTCTCTCTCTCTCTCTCTCTCTCTTTGTGTGTGTGTGTGTGTGTGTGTGTGTGTTTCTGTGTGTAGACCAAAGGACAACCTCAGGAGTCATCCTCAGAAACACTGTCCACATCCGACTACTTAGCAACACAGTCTCTCACTATCTTCAAGATCAAGATTAGGCTAGAAGAACTGGCCAGGGAAACCAGAGAGCCTCCTGTCTTCACCCCCCCAGTGCTGGGATTACAGCAATGTGTTCCCAAGGATGGCTGTTTCACGTGGGTTCTGGAGGTTGAACTCAGGTCCTCATTCTTGCAAAGCAAACATTTTACCATCTGTGCCATCTCTCAAGTGCTTTCTTTATTTAGCACAGAGCATAAACAGAGTTTGTTTTAGAGTGATAAGGACCATGGCAAAGGGACCGTGGTGGAGAAAAATATGACAAGAGAGTCAACGATAGACACAGGTGTACTGATTTACACATCTAGATAGGGCAAATACTGCAAAAGAGAATACTGGAAACCAAAATAATGGAGTCATCTGGCTCAGATCACCCAGCTAGGAAATGGCAAAGCAATGTTTCGAAGCCCATTGTGTCTACTTTTGAACCTTTGTTCCTCCTGTGGCATCATCTGATATCATTGTTACTACTGTTTCTGTCTCTGCTCATCCTGCCTTTTCTCCAATAATATGAAAAATAAGAATTAAATCGACTGTGATCAAGGATGAAACCAACCAACACAGAGTGGCAGGCTCCACACTTCAACCCTCAACTCCAGCTCCAAAGCTGGACTGTCAGGAAGCCACTGTCCTCCATCATCAGAGACAAATGGCAGGGCACTCTTTTTAGGGACTGCTGTGTAAGTTTCAAAACCCAGGGCCTCTCCCCTTCAGCCTCTCTTCAAGATTCTTCTCGATAGCTAACATCTGAGCATACTTTGCCTCTAGGCTCCAGTTGCAGAGCTTAGCCCAAAATAACAATGGAAAGACCTTGCTAATACAATAGATATTAGAGCACCAACACAGCCTTGTCCACTGCCCTCTGATTTTCTATCCAGGTGAGCCACTTCTCACAGGAGCGGACTTAAAATAAAGCACCTGAAATGACTTAAAACACAAGGTATTAAATTTGGTTGTTATTTTAATATAATTCACAGGTGGATTTATCCCATTATGATCTACAGCTATTCTCATGACAGCTATCCATAATTTTTGAAATTAATCTTCAAAGCCAGGCATTCCTGCTTCTCCCTGCTGATCCAGCATCTTTCTCTCTGAGGTTCATTTCTCACGCAGGATGTGAGATGGCAGTCGCTGCCCACAGAAACCACTCCTTGTCTAATGTATCCTTTGAGCCATACTTTGAAGATTTATTTTATGCTTAATTATGTCTATCTGTGTGGGGGTGGGTGCATGCACCAACGCACCCACATACACATCCCAGAGGCCAGCAGTATCAGATTCCGTGGTCGCTCAAGTTACTGCCAGGTGTCAGCCACCTGATGTAGGTGCTGGGAACGGAGCTCAGGTGTTCAGCAAGAGCAGCAATATATGCTCTAAACTCCCGAGTCACCTTTCCAGCACTGCCACCCCGCCTCACCGCCTTGTGTCGCTCTTGGTTACAGGTGGGGACATGGCACTTTCAGGTTGGCCAAAACTTCCAGGTTCAGGGACCAGCTCCTTCTGCCATTCATCACTGCTGCTTGTCACAGGAGCATCTTAGGACATTTTCATCTCAGAGGCGGACATTCAGTGCATATTTCTTAAGTGAAAAGCTCTGTAGCAAGCCCTTTCCACTAATTTTCTCATTTTATATCACAATGACCCTACCCTATGGAGTCATTTTCCAGATGGCGAACCTCAGTCTGAATCTGAGAATAAAAAACAAGTCATCCAGAGGATTTAGGGTTTGTACCCAAGAACTCTGGCTTCAGACAGCATTCCCTGACCCACCAAGTCAGCACCCTTGCCCCCATATCTCCTCTTTCCTGTTATCTTGTGATCTCAGGACCTCAACTGATTGGCGCACATGGGATGAGGATTTCACGTGAAAGACCTGACTGGAAAAGATGAGTTGAACCCATGTGCACATCTCATTCTTTGACATTTGAGATACAACAAATCTCCCAGGTAGCCATGGGAACTGTTTTAAAGTTTATAGGCTAGCTAAAGAGTGTATTGACAGGCTAAATGATACACAAATAAAGCTGGGCCCCAGGAATCTGAGCAGTCAGGAATATTCAGTTAAGGGAGGTAGGGGAGAAGTTGATGGGGTGGGGTCAACTGTGTGAGGCTCACTAACACAGCACTAGTACTAATTCAGAGATTCTGTCTTTGAGGGTCTCTGCTGATAGTGCAGGCTCTGCAAGGCCAAGCATTGGCTCCTGTGCATGAGTTTCCAAGTGTGCGCCTAGCAAATTTTCTAAGCTGAATCGTGAAGATGTCCTTCCCTAATCCCCCAATTCTGAAGCAGGAGATTACATTACAAACTAATTGACCTGGAATTAGGGGCAGCGTGTTGCTTTACTCGGGTGAGTATCCAGGGCACCCAAGATCACACTGAGTTGCCCATGGACCATCACACAAGAGCCAGGATGAACAGAGAGCAGAGGCAGAAGTTGGCGGGAGTCTCAACACAAGAAGAAGGCACACTGTTGATTCCCTGAAGGCGGAGGGGCCATGTGGAAAGCCAAAGGGGACCTGAGACCCGTCAATCACCAGAGCTTAAAGGAGGACCCAGAGCCCCATCTTTGTAATTACTCTAATCTGAGCCACACAGTAGAGAAACCGGTTGATCCCAATACGAGAAAGAAATATGAGATAATCAATGTTCTAGGCTTTTGGGGGTGAGTGGAGAACCTGAGGAACCACTTCCAAAAACAGAGGCTAACTAAATCTCCAAGGTCTACCTCTTGTAAACATTAGAGAGGGAATTTACACAAACCTGCATCGTATGGCCTATTACATACACAGGATACATGTAGAAGCACATGTGTGCCTATGCAGGCTGTTGTGTATATAAGAAACAGTAAACTGACGAGGCTACTGCCCAGTCTATGAAATATGTTTCATGAGACTTTATTTTAAAAGGATACAGTCAAGCATAGTGGCAAGAGTACAGAGTGATAAGTACTTAGACAGGTAAGATCATCAAGTTTCATGCATTGTATGTAATTATATGTGCTATGCTTGTATAACTGACAGAACCGTGGATCTTTCTACACCAGCATCACTTCAAACACAGCCCAGCAGGAATCTTTGAATTCCAACCTGATCAGATGGGATCTGCTGGACGTGCTCTCTAATGCTTGTGGCAATCTCTGTGCAAGGCATGTGTGTGCACATGTGTGTGCATATGCATGTGTGCAAGGTAGTCAGAGAACAACTCCTGGGAGTTGGTTCTTTCCTTCTACACTATGATTCTTGAGGATAGAACTGAGGTCACCAGGGTTGGTGACAAGCGTCCCTACCTACTGAGCCATCTTAGGGTGCACATGACTAGATAGATGCTGATGAAAAGTTTTCCTCTAAGAATGGGAAGACACAATGTCTGCGTTTACTACAAACACCATTCCCTTATCTTTCCAGACATGTATTTATTTACATTCCTTATTTACTTCCCAAAGATTTATTTATTATTTACATGAGATGGGCCATGTGCATTCCATGGCACACAAGTGGATATCAGGGGACAACTTGCAAAAGTCAGTTTTCTCCTTTCATCAAGTGGGTCCCGAGGATAGAACACATATTGTCCGACTTGACAGCATCACTCTCACTTCCTAAGCCATTCCCAGCCTCATTCCCCTATCCTACCAGAACTATATTCAGTTTATCAACCAGTTATCTTTGAGGATTGTCAGTCAATAATTATGGAAATATGGGAGGTATGTAAATTGTGGACAATTGAGCTAAAACAAGCATTACAAAAGCAGTATTACTTCTTAATACAATTCTAGGAAAAAAATTCTATGAAAGACAGAAAAAAAAACCACTGTATTTCTTTAGATTTTCCAAAACCTCAGTTATAACTGTACAGTTGTGATCTGTTTCTGAGATCATTCCTTTGAAAACTAAGTTATCAATCCAGAGAATGCACAGAATCACCAATCAATGAGAGAAGATCTGGACCCATTATATCAATGACGTGAGAGAGTCAGTGTTGACAACAGAGCAGAGATGGAGGTAGGGATGTAGGGAGTGGTGCTTTGGGTGAGAGGTCTCCCCATAGTCTCAGGCAATTGCATACTTGGTCCCTAGTTGATGGTGGCACTGTTTAGGGGGAGTTAGGAGATGAAGCCTTGACAGAGGAAATATGTCACTAGGAGCAGGCTTTGAGATTAAAAACCTCCCTTGACTTCCAGATTGCTCTCTCTTCTTAATGTTATGGCTAAAATGTGAGTTCTTGACTTCTTTATTCTGCCACAATGGCTGTTGCTAGCTGCTATGGTTTCCCACCATGATGGACTCTTATCCCTCTGAAACTGTAACCCAAAATAAACCCTTCCTTCTAGAAATTGCTTTTGGTTATGGCGCTTTATCACAGCAAAGACACAAATGAGAAAGAGAAAGAGGGGGCATTAGAGCAAGGGTAAGTGTTTCATTATATAATCACTTAGGTAGGATATGGAGGAAGGCAAATATGTGATGTTTGTATACAAGAGATGGACAAGCAGTTTGCATCATTGCCATTATCTCCACCTCTGACCCCGGTTATTTGGGGACAGGGTAAAGTGGAAGGCAATAAAGCAAAGAATTTCCTAAAGTAGTAAAGCTAGACTATGTATGAGTTCTTGTGCTGTTCCCAGCTCTTCTAATGCTATGGCTGATACAACCAACTGTTTCTAGAAGAAGTGCTCATCACCTCTCTGAAATGACACGTTTATATTGTCCTATAGCCACAAACACAGGCCATGGACAACAGGCAAAAGTCCCAGTGCCAAGGGAATCCAGCCCCATTGTCCCCTGCTTACTTAGAAAATAATCTTCTGGAAAGCAGCTGAAAGGAAGGAATAGGAAGTCTGGGGATTCTGGTGAGGAGAACCAGGATTGTCCTACAGGGGACACAGTAGACAGTACATGCTAGTAACAGCTGCTAGGTCAACTAGACCTGACTGTCTCCATCTTCTTGTCACACAGACTGAAAGTGGATATGTCATGGCTCCTCCTTCCACTAGCTTGTCATCTTTAGAGGGATGTTGCAACTCTCCATCAGTCAGTTTTATCAGTTATGAATGAATGAGCATAATTGTAGAGGCCTTGCAGGACTCTTCTGAGGATTGAGTTGCTCAGTCCCTGGCATTAGCAAAGTGTTAAACTTTTTAACCTTAATTTAAATATATATTACATTTTGTTTAAAAAAGAAGTTTTGATTTGCAGCTGATTAGATGGCTCAGTGGGTAAAGGCCTTGCCTCCAAACCCAATAACCTGAGTTTGATCCTAAGAATCCACATGGTAGAAGGAGAGAACCGACTCCCACAGGTTGTTCTCAGATCTCCACACACATCATTGTGGAAGGCTGGAAGGCAGAGAGAGAGAGACAGAGACAGAGAGCTAAATAAATAAATAAATTCAATTAATAAATAAAATATTTTTTAAGAGCTGCTTGATTTTAACTACAAATATTGTTATAGTTAACTTGAAACTTGAAATGAGAGATCTGACATTATTCAGCCTGGTGACAGGAGTGTGCGTGCGTGTGTGTGTGTGTGCGAATGTGTGTGCTTGTATATGAATGTATGTGTGTATATGTGTGAATATGGGTGTATGTATGAATGTGTGTGTATCATATAATATAAATGCTGTACACAAATGGCCCCCTTCATCACACCCAGCTTCCTCACAAAGCCAGTCAGACAAGGCATCTTGGTTTTTCTGAAAGCCGGGAGTAGCGAATTGCTCTCGCCTCACTAGGCTGTGCGTGTGGAAGACTGAGATGTGCACTCGAAACAACGCTGACATGGTGAACGCGAGCATGTGGGTGTTTCCCACTGAAGAGCCAGTTGTCACCCACAGAGTCCTAAAGATAATCTCCTCCCATGCACTCTGGATCACTGTTGTTTTCCTTCTTACGTTTGACTTACAATCCACCTGAAATTGATTTCTGTTGTGTTATGCTGACAGTTATTAAAAATAAGGCCAGAATGGGTGTGCGAGACCAGCTCTTTGTAGACTCATCTCAGTCCACAGGATGTGGTGTTCATGACCTTTCCCCCAAACCACTGAGTTGCCTTTCTTCCCTCCTTCCTTCCTTTCCTCCCTCCTTCCTTCCTTTCTTCCCTCCCTCCTTCCTTCCTTCCTTCTCTTCCTTCTTTTCTTCCTTCCTTCCCTCCTTCCCCTCTTCCTTCCTTCTTTGTTCCTTCTTCCCTTGTCAAATTATCTTTACCACTCTTTGAGCCCATTTCCTACAGAAGCATATACACAGAAAACAAAATAGATCATACACACACACACACACACACACACACACACACACACAGAGCCCAGGCTTTGTTAAAAGTGGTCAACATACTGATACTTCCCGGTGAAGCAAACCACAGCACTTCTCAACCCCTGCCTTCATGTCCCCATATCCACTTATCAGACTAGGAGAGCAGGATAAGGAGGGGCAGCAGAAATATCTGGAGAGCCCTCTGGGAGCCTGGCTCCGGTTCTAGCTCTTTGCTCTCTGGTACTTTTCCCCAGTCCCCGAACAAGTAGACACATGGCATGGATCACTATTGGTACACCCAAGGGGCATGCAGAGAAGAAAGGGAAGGAAAGACCCAGAGCTAGGGTCCAAATGCTTGTAGGTGGCACTTGAGGGTCTACCTACTTCCTTAGGGAAATGATCTTGAGGCTCCTACAGGACAGGGATCCTGGTGCCCAGCAGGAGCATCACTGGTGTTCAGACCGAACTCCAGAACACATGCTCTTGGGGATGCCTGCAAATAAAAACAGTGAAAAAAAATCTCAATTGTGAGCAGCTGGAAATAATGTTCATTAAAAACAACTAAAGCGGGCTCTGGGACACCTGGGAAAATAGCATTCAGAGAGCTTGGGGGAGAGGAAAGGAAACATGTTAAAAAGAAAACAGAACAAACAAAAATAAAAGCGTTCCTCTATCTGCAAAGACACAGATTTTTCCCAGTTCTGGGACTGAATCACAGCTGGCTTTAAAAGTCCTTTAAATTAACAGGTTATAGTGGAAAACTGACACAGCCTTATCTAAAAGTGAGCAAGAACAGCCCCATTACAATGAGAAAACAAAACCATAAGCCTCTGAAGTCGGCTGCATTCTGAGACAAAGAACTGTTTAGGTCCTTGCATAACAGCAAACAGTGTGCCAACATCGACCGACCGAGTCAGTTTTCCCTCCCGGGGCAGAACAAACAACAGAGGAATTGGTGGAACTGTTGGTGGCCAGGACATTTACTAACAAGCAGGAAACTCTGGCAGCAGAGACAAGAGTAATGAAAACACATGGAGAAGCAAGAGTGGGGCACGAGGAGCCAAAGGAAGGCTTCCCAGGTCTTGGCAGCTCCTGGATCCAGCCTCCTGGGGCTTAGACATTCTCCACCCTGTCAGAAAGTGCGCTTCTCCTCATGTTGTCCAAGAATCCTAATTGCTCTAGAAATGGGGCGCTGAGAAGCAGGCTCTTTTCTAGGCGACAGACTGTGTTAGAGCACAGGAAAAGGCTCTCTGTGCCCTGAGGGTACTGAATTATAGCATCAGATCCTGGCCATCAGAGCCACACTGAAGATGGGGGACAGGATGGAACTATACCTTTCCTGGGAGGAGGCAGGAGTTAAAGAGCTGGTCTCACAGGATGGGCAGAAGGGACGTGTGGCGTCTCTACTCCATCCATCACGCTAAAGATGGTCATGTAACTAGAGCCAACAGGGCAGCCCTGGCTCACAGTATTCTGCTCACACTGGCCTGCCCATCATCACAGGAGCCCCCTAAGGATTAGTTCAGCAGTCACCCTGACTCAGGGAAGCACAGCTCAAGCCATTTCCTAATGTGTTTCTCCCAGGGGGCCTAGTAATGAGATGCATTCCTGGGTTAAGAGAACAAGATGTTTCCACACGAATTCATAAAGCCCCAATGTCGCTGACAATAAGCATAATTTTCTGTGTGGTAGACATGAATTGAAAGAAAATACCCACGTACTTTTCAAAAATATGACCTTGAGAAAATTCCTTAAACTCTCTGATCATGGTGAACTTTCCTGGGAAAGATAATCTGTGTGTAGCATGTAGCTCACACTTATTGAATAGTTATAAAAACTCTCCAAAGTAAAAAGCTGAGCATAGTTCTTGGTGCCTAGTCGCAGCCAACAGCAGCGGTACAGCAGAAGTACCCGGCTGCCCTCCACTGACCGGACTGTGGAACCTGCTGAACCAACTTCCTTCTCCAAAGCTATCCCGCTATTCCGTACTCTAACCGTGGCCGTTAGAGATCCGTCACTTTGAGCTGTCAAATAATGTCTACAGATAACTCTAGTAGGAAACATAAAATAATAATGAAGGACGTGGAACAATGAAATATCAAAACACATGAGAAACCTTACAGCCAGTTGGGCTTTTATAAAATAGTTCTCAAAGTGGGTTACTGCCTCCTTATGGGATCCAGTAAGTAGAAGGTTCAGATTAAGTCTAAAGACTATAGGGAGAGAGTCAGATTTGTAGCGTTTACATAGGGTTGGGCTGGCATCACCCTGGTCCTTTATCCCCTGTGTCTTCTGGCCTCAAAGCAAGGCGGGGGCATTTTGAATCAGGTACATGGGTTTTTCCTGACATCTAGTGGTGAAACTTGAGAAGTCCAGTCAGCTCTCTTTTAAGGAAAACTGTCCTCTGTGCACCTCATTCTCTTTAGTTCACACTTCTGAAGAGGTTGCCCTAAAATCGGGTCTACCACACGTGGAAAACAGGCAGCTCCTTGCAGTGTGGACTGTGAGTTTATGACTTACAGTCCACCTCCCCAAAGGCCCTGAGCAATGTGTTCAACGAGGTAAAATGAAAGAAGAAAACCTAGAGATGCTAGCTCAGCGCAGAGTGTAATGCCCTAAATGGACATGGCACACTCCCTATCCACACAGCTCAAGAAACAGTGTGGAAACGGCGAGCCAGAGAGTGAAGGAAACAGGGTGAAGCGATGTCTTCGGGACAAGACCAACCATTAACTCACTACCCCAGAGCAACCGTGTTTACCTGAGCCAGATCAAATCAGTCAACATCGCACCAGGAGCTGGAGAGATACTCGAGAGCCACCACCACCACCCTCCGCTGCTGAGAAGCAATTGGCATTTGATGGTTGTGGGGTGAGGAAGGGTCCGTTTTCTTAAGGGTGTATATGCTTCAGTGGCTGGTCCCACCCCCAGGCATAGGAACAGCAATAATTCCATTCAGAGCTTTTTTTAAAAGAACATGAAGTTGAGAGGGCTATGTGGAGGACCAAACTGAGAGGATTTGGTAGGGGGAGTTGGGCTGAACATGTTTGGAAAACTTTCGATGCATATCCGAGATTCTCAAAAAATACATTAAAATAGGGTTTTAAAGAAGTAGATAATAATTTAAGAGAGAGAGAGAGAGAGAGAGAGAGAGAGAGAGAGAGAGAGAGAGAGAGAAACCCTTGTCAGTAGGAGGGCGGTGGTTGCAGAAAGGAGAGAAAAATTATCCACCGAGTACAAAGTTTCAGTTTTAAAGGAGAAATGAGATCTGAAATCTGGGGCTGGTGCCCAAGTGGAGAGGGGGAGCAGGGGGTGGCCAGCAGTGATAGGGTGGGTACACTGATAAGCCACACACAGCAAAGTGACTGCGACCAGCAATATGGATCACACCCGCAATCCCGGTGCTTCGGCTATTGCGGCAGGATCGGTAGAGCAGGGTCATCCTCCTCTCCCTTGCAGTGAAGGCAAGGCCGGCTCGAGCTCTCCTGACCCCACCAAAATTCAAATCTCTCAGATCTTTCAAAATTGCTGAAAGAGATTCTGTCCGCACAGAGAAACTGCAATACTGCAGGCGAGGGGCGTGCAGATTAGCGTTATCCGATAGATCCGCTGTGTATGCATCTCTTGAACTATCCTTTGGGGGATGGAGAGGTGGCTCCGCTGTTAAGAGCATTTGCTGTGCAATCATCCTTGAGTTCCAGTGGGCGGCTCCTACAATATTACCATTGATCGCAATCTTTAGCTTTATCCTGCAGGGGACAGCAGTGTATAAACTTCTCCCTCATGGTCCTCATCAAGCCTTCCAGTTCGCTTGTCTTCTTCACCTGAATCTGATGAATGAATGGCTTTGCTCATTGTAAACTTAGACTTCTAGATTCCCTTCAGAGCAAATGATTTACAGGAAAGTGTTGTTTTCATAGAGAAAGATTTCCAGTAACACCATATAGAAGGTTTAAAGGGGGAGGACCCAGGGGACCTCTGATTTCCTGTCACCACAGAGACAGTGGGCTTGATCTATTGGGAGCTCATCAAATCCAGTTGGACCAGGACTGAATGAGCATATGACCTAACTGGATTCTCTGAATGTGACTGCCAATGGGGACTGACTGAGAAGCCAATGATAATGGCACTGGAACCTATCTCTTCTGCATGTATTGGCTTTTTGGGAACTTATTCTATATGGATGCACATCTTCTTAGACCGAGATGGAGGGGGGAGGGCCTTGGGCTTCCCATAGGGCAGGGTATCCTGCCCCATCTTAAGGAAGCAGGGGGAGGGCGGTGGGGTAGTGGGGGAGCGGGAGGGCGGGTACAAGGGGAGTAAATGTAAATTTTTCTTTTAACAATAAAAGAAAGAAAGAAGGAAAGAAAGAATGTGTAGATCTCCAGTTCTTTTGGAAACGATTTTATGTGGATGGATGTTTTACCTGCATGTATGTATGGACACCCACCACTTATGTGCCTGGTGCCCACAGAAGCCAGAAGAGGGTGTTGGGTCTCTCGGAACTAGAACTAGAGATGGTCGTGATCAACCATGTGGGTGCTGGAGGAGTAGTAAGCACTGCAGTCCTAACCACTGAACTATCGGTCCAGCCCCTCTGGTTCTCATAGAAAAGTATACACTGCATGCAATTTGGCATAAGAAAATCTCCAAAGAAGACCACCAGATCTGACAACTTCTTTATCCTTTAAACTTGTGAGCATATGATTAAAAAAGATGAAGCACGATGAATGTTGCAAATGGCATTGAGTTTTAAATCTAAACTAACAATAGATTATCCGGAAAGTTTGGGTTGAATCTTGCAGTTGCCATGGTCTTTTAAATGTAGAAACAGGACCGGAAAGATGGCTCATGGTTAAAATAACTAAATGCTCTTACAGAGGACTGAGTTGGGTTCTAATCACGGACGGGGCAGCTCACAATTGTAATTTCAGTTAAAGAGTATCTGATACCCTCTTCTGGCTTCCATGGGCACTGCACACACTTTGTACATAGACATACATACAAGCAAAACACTCACACAGAAGATAAAATAGATAGATAAATATAGAAACAACAGAAGTATCTGTATGATGTAAATTATGAGAGACTCGCTGGCCACCAGTGGCTTTGGAAGTGAAGTGGACAGTGAGCTGAAGCAAACCCAAGCAATTCTAGGGGAAAGTAAATCTCCTCTTGAACTATGAGAAAGGAATTAAGATACATAAAAATCAAGTATCATCAGTGTGGTAAAAGTGTTAGTGCAGAAGAGACTGCATAAAGATGGAATAGAATAGAATAGAATAGAAATCTTGTTGGTAAAATGCACATGGAAATATGGTGTGTGGCAAAGACAACGTCTTAATCAAATATGCAAAACCTACCTTTGAAGTAATCATATTTGACTAACGGAATTTCCATGAAGAAAAAGATAAAATTAGGTTCATGTTTCACACTGAGGCAAGATGGATTCCAAACATATAAATACATTGAGCAAAAACTGCAGAAGTGGCAGCAGAGCTCTTCGGGAAAGGCCTCTGATCCCTTTCAGTAGGAGAAGGCTTCACTATGACTCAGACTGCAGAGGGAAGAAGCTGCCCTAGCATCACTTCTGTTGCTAGGATGAAACACCCTGGCACAAAGCAACTCAAGAGTTTATTCAGCTCACAGTTCCAGGCTATCGTCTGTGCTACTAGGGACATCAAGGAAGGCACCTGAGAGAGCAGGACACATCATATTCTTAGTGAAGAGCAGAGGAGAGCAGTTAATGCGTATGTTCCCCCGCATACCTACATGCTTGTCATCAGCTTGATTTCCCCGCTCTTCCCCGATTCAGAACCCTCCCCCCGCCTAGAGAATGGTGCCGCCAATGTGAGCTGAATCATACTTGCTTGTTCGTTTGCTTGTTTGCTTATATTCAGCTCAGTTTCTCTGCTCTTATACAGGTCAGGACCCCTTGCCTAGAGAATGGAGTTACTCAGAGTAGGCTAGGTTTTCCCATATCAGTTATTTAAGACCCCCCCCATAGACGCATCCACAGACCAACTCAGTGTAAACAATCTCTCATTGACTATATCTGCCCAGCTGAGTCTAGGTTCTGTCAAGTTGACAACTAAAACTGATCATCGCAGGAGCCAAAGCCATTGTTAAACACTGCTTGGGTTCAGATTACTGTCTCCCAAAGGCACATGTGTGAAATAAAAACCTTGTCCCATGACACTGTCACTACTGGAAGCTGGTGAAACTGTTTAAGATATGGGCTGATTGGGACAGAAATGAAATGACCTTATTGTTAAAAGTAAGCAGATTCCAATACGCATAACGCTCTGTGTAGTTAAGAAAGGACCGCTGAAGAAAGATTTCAGAAATGGGGTCAGTGCTCAATAAATACTCAAATAAAAGATGATATCAAAGAGGAGACCCGCGACCATGCAAAGCTGTTTGCTCAAGATATTTGTCTCCGAGGGAGCAGGCTCACGTCTGCTGAAACAACTGTAAGAAACACACAAATCGTCCTGGAGTTGACATCCCCATACTTGCTTCTGTGTGACCCCAATATTTAAACTGAGTGGACATTGGTAATTTATCTAAGCTGACTTTTCTTAGACAAATTGCAAGCACTGCGAATATTTACTTTTGTTGAAGAGCCTCAGCTTAGTGAAGGGAATTGGATGACATGGGTCAAGTTCATAAAGAGGATATTTGGACACTGCCACATTTTCTCTCTCTCTCTCTCTCTCTCTCTCTCTCTCTCTCTCTCTCTCTCTCTCTCTTTCTCCCTCTCCCTCTCTCCCTCTCTCTTGCACTTCCTGGCTGCCATGATGTATTTTGCTTCATCTTGCACTCCCCACTGTGATGGCTGTACACTCTAGTGTCTAGTGCAATCAATCAGTGACCATGGACTGTAAACTCTGAAACCGTAAGGTGAAGGAAAACTTCCACCCTCTGAACTTGTTGATCTCAGGTGCTTGGTTGTGTCAGCAAAAAAACTACCAAACGCAAAGAGATTTAATAGCACATTTTGTTTTCAGAAAGCTCAATTAAAGTAAACGCTAGCTGTCAAAATGACAAAGGGGGTGGGGTTACAGCCATACTCCCTAGAGCTATTGTTGTTAACACAGCAGCCCTGGAAAGGTGAACAGGAGATAGAGATGGCAAAGAAAAAAGCAAATGCTAACTAATGCAATGCTATTTCTAGGAATCACTCCTAAAAGGTGTTATCAAATAAAGCTCAGATGTAGGCAGATGGAGTTCACTGTAGTACAGCCTTCCTTACTTGTGTGCAGTTTCACTTTTCAACACTGCAGAGATCTGCAGGCAATCTTTATCTGAAAATACTAAATGAAAAATTCTAGAAATACGTAACTCCTGACTTCTAAACATGTGCAGTTTGAGCAGTGTGGGAAAATCTTACGATGTCCCATGCCAGCTTGGCCAGCTTAGGAATTACTCTTTTGTACACTGGGTCCTCTCCTCAGTCAGTGCAGCGCCTCCTCAGTCAATCACTTAGCTTTCTCAGTGATTGGATTGGCTGCACCACGATGCTTATGTTCTAATAGTCCTTGTCTTCCTTTTTAAATTCTTATTGATTTATTTTATGCATATGGATGTTTTCCTTGTGTTTACGTCTGTGCAGCACATGTGTGCCCAATGCCCAAGGAGTACAGAAAACTATCCGAAGTGGCTGCTGGTGACCAAACCCAGGTTATATGGAAGAACAGCCAGGGCTCTTAACTGCTGAGCCATCTCTCCATCCTCTCCCATATTTTACTTAATTTTTGGTTCATAAGCCAAACTTTTGTTACAACATATTGTTATCATTTTTGTATTTTATTATTAGCTAGTGTACATTATTAACCTATTACTGCCTGATTGATAAATGAAATTTCATCATAACCTAGTACACGTGGGGTTAGGAATGTTCCAGGTTTCCTCTGGAGTGTGAGAATAGCTCTCTGACAAATGAAAGGAGTTTCTTAATTGTTTTAAAGAATAACAGCAACAAAAAAATCAAAGTCTTTTTTTTTTTTTGGTTTTTCGAGACAGGGTTTCTCTGTGGCTTTGGAGCCTGCGCTGGAACTAGCTCTTGTAGAACAGGCTGGTCTCAAACTCACAGAGATCCGCCTGCCTCTGCCTCCCGAGTGCTGGGATTAAAGGCGTGCGCCACCACCGCCCGGCTAAATCAAAGTCTTAATGCAAATTCAAACTATATAAAGTATATAAATAACATTTTTAAAAAAAATCAATGGAATCCTTTATTTCCTTGGTCTGCCTTACAAAATGTTCTGCAGAGGGATGACTTAAAAAGTAATAATAGTAAGACTCCTCAGAACCCGAGGGCCTGGAAGTCTGATCCGTCTGCCTAAGAGATGTTTGCCAAGGATTATATTATGATCTCAGAAACAATGCTAAAAGTCAAATACAAATGAAAGAATGGTTCCTGGCAATGGGCACAGCAGAGAGCGAAGGGGTCCATACCGAGAGATGTGTCCAGCAGCATGAAGGGAAAGACACATGAGTGTTTAAACTCTGTGGGACCAGACATACTGCAGAAGCTTGGTGTACCATGGCTCATACCAACAAAGGTAGTGCATTTGAACTGTAGGGCACCAATTTACTACATGATCTGATATGTGTCCAGTTCAGCCTAGTTTCTGTCCAGAACTAGATCATGTCTTCCAGGTCCCATCATGAGCACCTCATTCCTGTTGGCTTTTCCTATGCTGGTGGCTCTGTCAACTCCTTGCAATGCTTGCCAAGGTGCAATACAGCACCCTCAGACATTCTACTGTGTCTCAGGTATTGGTCAGTCTTGAGAAGTCTCTGCCAAGGAGCGATCTCACCACGGGGTGGAGCAATGCAAATGTGGGAAGCTTTAAAGAGGGCAATCCTCCCAAGAATAGAAACATCACCCTGGATGACCTGGCCTTCTGGGTCTCATGTGGGATTCCCCTCTGTATGCTGTGAATATGTTTTATTGCCATTGGTTATTCAAGAAGCTATTTTGGCCAATGGCTTAGTAAAGCCAGGCAGGAAATCCAAACAGAGACATATAGAGAAAGTAGGCAGAGTCAGGAAGACACCATGTAGCTGCCGAAGGAGAAAGATGCCAGCCACCAGCCAGATCCTTACCAGTAACCCACAGCCTCCTGCTGATACACAGATTAATAGAAATGGGTTAATTTAAGATGTAAGAATTGGTACAAGGGAGTAACTGCTGAGGGAGCTGTCTGAGCCAGAGACCTCTACAGGACCTGGCCCAAGCCAGGGACCTCTTCAGGAGCAGGCCTAAACCAGGGACATCTGTGGGAAGAGGCCTGAGCCAGCTACCTCCACCAGAACAGGCCTGAGGCAGTGACCTCCACAGAATCAAGTACCAGGGAGCAAATGTCGAGAGAGACCTCTGCAGAACCAGGCTCTAGTCAGGTCTGAGGTAGCAGGCAGGCCTGAGCCAGTGAGACCACAATGGGTGCAGCCCCAAGCAAGTAACCTCCATGGGAAGAGTCCTGAATGACATCCAGCATTGCAGAGGGACCTTCCAGAGCACTGAACAACCTCCAGGAACACCGAATGGCCTCCAGAGTGACTGAAACCATGGCCCTTACTGTACCACAAGGAACAACTATCAGAGCCTTGAATCCATTGGCACCTGGAAGATTGATCACCAGAGACACAGCCCCAACTATACCAATCAGAGGAAAAGATGGGTAGACAAGGTAAGAATGCACTCAACGCCACAAAGAACAAGACAACACCAGCAAAAACTAGTGGCTGTAAAACACCAAGACTTGAACACACACAAATATAGACAAAGCAGAAGAAAGATGTGCATATGAAGATACAAGAAGCTTACAGAACACCAGATAAACTGGATAAAAAAAAATCCCTTCACCACATAATAATCAAAACACTAAACATACAGAATAAAGAAAGAATATTAAGAACTACAAAGGAAAAAGTCCAAGTAACATATAAAGACAGACCTATCAGAATTACCCTTGACTTCTCAGTGGAAACAATGAAAGCCAGAAGGTCGTGACCAAGCACTATGCAGACCTTAAAAGACCACAGATGCCACCAGCCCAGATTACTATACCCAGCAAAACTTTCAATCACCATAAATGGACAAAACAAGATATTCCATGACAGAACTAGATTTAACCAATACCTAGCCACAAACTCAGTCCTACACAAAGTACTAGAAGGAAAACTCCAACCTAAGGAGGTTAGCTACATCTACAAAAACACAGACAATAGATGATCTCACAGCAACAAATCCTAAAGAAGGAGAAAACACACACAATAACATCACCGACAACAAAAACTAAAATAACCAGAACTAGAAATTACTGACCATTAATATCCTTTAATATAAATGGACTCAACTCACCATAAAAAAAAGATGTAGCTGCTAACACAAGCTAACAGGTTGAATATGAAAACAGAATCCATCCTTCTGCTGTATAAAAGGAACACACCTCAACCTCCAAGACAGACATCACCTCAGAGTAAAGGGTTGGGAAAAAAAATTTCTAATCAAATGGACCTAAGAAACAAGCTGGTGTAGCTATCCTAGTGTCTAACAAAATAGACTTCAAATGAAAATCAATCAAAAGAGACAAAGAAGGACATTTCATACTAATAACAGAAAATATCCGTTAAGAGGAAATTTCAATACTGAATGTCTATGCCCCCCAAATACAAGAGCACCCTCATATGTAAAAGAAACACTACTAAAGCTTAAATCACACATTAAACCCCACACACTAATAGTGGGGGACTTGAACACTCCCCTCTCACCACTGGACAGGTCAGTCAGACAGAAAATTAACAGAGAAATAAGGAAACTAACAGATGTTATGACTCAAATGGACTTAACAGACATCTATAAAACATTCCATCCATACTTTAAAAAAATACCTTTTTCTCAGCACTTCATGGAACATTCTCAAAAATTGACCCTATATTAGATAACAAAGAAAACCTCAAAAAAATTAAAAAAATGGAATAACCCCATGTATCTTATCACCATGTCTTAAAATTAGAATTCAACAGCAACACTAATTTCAGAAAAACCACAAACACATGGAAATTAAACAATGATCACTTGAATCATCAATGGGTCAAGGAAGAAATTAAAGACTTCCTAAAATTCAATGAAAATTACCACACAACATATCCAAATTTATGGGACACAATGAAAGCAGTGTGAAGATAAAAGTTCATAACACTAAATGCCTACATAAAGAAACTGAAAAAAAAATCCCACACTAGTGAGTTATCAGAACACCCGAAAACTCTAGAACAAAAAGAAGCAAACTTACCCTGGAGGACTAGATGGCAGTAATTAAAAAATTGAGAGCTGAAATCAACAAAATACAAACAAAGAAACAATACAAAGAATCAATAAGACAAAGAGTTGGTTCTTTGAGAAAAATCAACAAAACAGACAAATTTTTATCCAAACTAAGAAAAAGGCATAGAGAGAATATCTAAATTAACAAAATCAGAAATGAAAAGGGGGGCATAACAACAGACACAGAGGAAATCCAGAGAATCATCAGGTCATATTTTGAAAACCTGTATTGCACAAAATTGGAAAACTTAAAGGAAATGAACAATTTTCTAGATAAATAACATTTACCAAAATTAAATCAAGACCAGATAAGCAAATTAAATAGGCTTATAACTGTGAAATAGATAGAAACAGTCACCAAAAGTCTCCCAACCAAAAAAAAAAAAAAGGCCAAGGCCAGATGGTTTCAGTGCAGAATTCTACAAGATTTTCAAAGGAGAACTGATACCAATACTCCTCAAATTGTTCCACACAATAAAAAGGAACCTTGCCAAATGCTTTTTATGAGGCCACAATTACCCTGATACATAAACCATACAAAGACATTACTATGAAAGAGAATTGCAGACCAATCTTACTCATGAACATTGATGCAAAAATACTCAATAAAACACTGTCAAACCGAATACAAGAACACATCAGAAAAATCATCCACCATGTTCAAGTCAGCTTCATCCCAAAGATGCAGGGATGGTTCAACATACAAAAATCTGTCAATGTAATCCACCATATAAACAAACTGAAAAGAAAAACTCCACACGATCATCTCATTAGATGCTGAAAAAGCCTTCAACAAAATAAACTATCCCTTCGTGGTAAAGGTCTTGGAGAGAGCAGGGATACAAGGAACATGCCTAGACATAATAAAAGCAATATATAGCAAGCCCACAGCCAGCATCAAACTAAATTAAGACAAATTCAATACGATTCCATTGAAATCAGGAACAAGACAAGGTTGTCCACTCTCTCCATATCTATTCAATATAGTACTTAAGGTTCTAGCTATAGCAACAAGACAACAAAAGGAGATCAATGGGATACAAATAGGAAAAGAAGAAGTCAAACTCTCACTATTTGCTGATAATATGGTAGTTTACATAAGTGACCTCAAAAATTCTGCCAAGAACTTCTATAACACAAACAACTTCAGTAATGGAACAGGATACAAGAATAACTCAAAAAAAAAATCAGGAGCCCTCCTTTACACAGATGATAAATAGACTGAGAAAGAAATCAGAGAAACATCAGCCTTCACAATAGACACAAATAACATAAAATACCTTGGAGTAACTCTAACCAAACAAGTGGAAGACCTACATGACAGGAACTTCAAATCTTTGAAGAAAGAAATTAAAGAAGATACCAGAAAATGGAAAGATCTCCCATGTGCTTGCGTAGGTAAAATTAACACAGTAAAAATGGCAATCTTACCAAAAGCAATCTACAGATTCAATGCAATGCCCATTTAAACCTCAGCAAAATTCGTCACAGACCTTGAAAGAACAATAATCAACTTCATATGGAAAAGAAAAAACCCAGGATAGCCAAAACAATCTTGTACAATAAAGGAACTTCTGGAGGTCTGGGCAGCAGGGTAAAAAAAAAAGAGCAGTCTCCCCCTACATGGATCCCTTAAAAAAGAACAGTGAAACTGTATCTCAGAGTCCCCCAGGCCTTACAGTCCCATCTAACAATAGGGATACTCAGAATCTTTTGCCCACTAGAATTATTAGGCATTCCTGGTACCAGTGGTCCTCCAGGAGAAAATGAAAAACCTGGTGAATTAAATTCACAGACTGGGCCCTGGAACTCTTAAAGGGAGGGTGACTTTGGTGTCCCAATGAATATAGACTTTTTGAATTGGTAAGGAGATGAGGTAGAGCTGGTAATTCTGATCCCAAAGAGAAAGCAGCCCTTTTGGTCCCTCTGGGATAGCTGGCAATTCTGGCACTCCTGGTCTAAAGATGGCTAGGGAAATTGGCCCCGGAATTCCTGGTCCTAAAGATAGTAGAGTGAACCCAGTGATGGCAGTGCTGACTATGCTCTGAGAAAAGATGATCCAAGAGGTCTTAGTGGCCCTACTGCCCCCAACCAGCCTACTGGTCAACCTGGAGATGAAAATGATGATATTGGACCTGGATTTCTAGTACAGCTGGACCTTACGGTGGCCCTGCTAACAGAGATAAACATGGGTCTCCAGGGCCTTCTGGTCTTCCTGATGCTCCCAAGCAGAATGGAAGGTCTGGTTGTTAAAGAAAAACAGAAGTATTCCTGGTGAAGATGAGCATTATAGGACGCCTGGAGGTTCTGTGCACCTATTCCTCCTGGTTCTCAAGATGCCAAGGGTGAATATAGCAGTCTTGGTGGCCCTAGTGTTGCTGACTTTCCAGGTGGGCATGGTTCTTCTGCACCACCCGATCCTCAGGAAAATGGTGGTAACCCAGGACCTCTAGGTACCCTAACCTAAGTTCTTAAGGTAATAGTGTTTTCCCTGGCAATCCTGAAGAAGCTGAACCCAAAGGTAACATTGGGAAACCTAGAGAGAAGGGAACACTTGATGATAAGAGCCCTGCAGAATTTGCAAACTCACTTGGGATTCTTGGGTGACTGAAGCATGAAGTCTTACAGAATGACCAGGCATGCCAGGACCTAGGGTAACCCTGGTCTTCTGGGTATCTGAGATGAAAATAGAAAATGAGGAGTATCCACAATAGAGAATGTGGTGCTCCTGAACCCCAGAGTCTTCTGGGTCTGGCTACTGCAACTGGCTAATCTGGGAGGAAAGGGAAACCTGGATCAGATGGTCTCAGCACAAGACGTGGTGAAGATGTCTTCCCTGGTTGCCTCCTGGTTCTCCAGGATCACGTTATAATGTTAAACCAGCCATAGAAACTAATGACAGAGGAAAACTTCCCCTGCTAGTACTTCTGGTGCTCCAGGTCCTGCTGATTCCCAGAGTGCTCCTGGTCTATGTGGCCCATGCAGTGACAAAGATGAAACTGGTGCACACAACCACACAATTCTGATGGCATCAAAGGTCATCAAGGATACCCTGGCAGTCCAGGTACCCAAGGGTCTCCAGGAACTTCAGGTCAACAGCACACAGGTAGTCTGAGACCCATAGATTTCAGAGAATCTGTTGGACTCCATGGGCCTCATAGAAAAGATAGAACAATTAAGCATTCCAGTTACATTTGGAACACAATAACCTCAGTAACAGAGATGGAGTGGATCTGAAGGTTCTTCAGGGCTTTCAAGACAACCAAGTCCTCCTAGACCCATTGGCATGCCTGGTCCTTGCTGGGGTGGTGAGGCCAGTGGCAACACTAGAGTTAGAGGTAAAATGTTTGGTGGCTTCCTACCGTCTTACAGAAATGAACCAGTGAATTACAAAATCAACACTGAAGAGTTTAAGTCTCTATTCAAATGTGTTAATGGACAAATAGAAAGCCTCATTAGTCTTGATTGCTCTCATTAAAGCCTTGCTTAGAACTGCAGATATGTAAAATATGGCCATCCCAGTGCCCAGAGTGGAGTGGATTGGGTTGATCATAAACGAGGCTACAAGATGGATGCCCTAAAGGGATTCTGTAATCTGGAAACAGAAAAAGCACATGTGTCCATCCTTTGTCTCCAAGGTAAGAACTGGAGGACAGACCCTGGTGCTGCTAAGGAATATATTTATTTGAAGAGTCCACGAGTGCTTGTTTTCTGTTTAGCTATGCTGACTTTGACCTTCCTAAAGATGTCCTCCGTAGATGGTTGATATGCCTCCTACCTCTCCCGAGATGGGCCTACTGGAACACCACAGACTACTGCCAAAGTAGCCTTAGGATGAGACCAGTAGGATATAAAGCTCTGAGGCTGATGAGGTCAAATAAAGGTGAATTCAGCACAAAGAAAAGAGTAAATTGACTTAGGCTGTTCTGGAGTATAGTCATGCTAAACACATAGGTAAGAGAAAAGACTGTCTTTGAATATCAAACACATAGGGGCTGAGACTACTAACTATAGACATTACACTCCATGATACCAGGGGTCCTGACCAAGAATTTGATGTGGAGATTGACTGTTCAATTTTATAGGCTGGGTCTCTGAACTGTAGAAACATAATACCTCACACCTGAGTTTCAAAGTTGGAAATTCTAATTTGGTACAAGTGCCCAGCTGTGCTGGTTTTCTTTCTGATGCTGTGATAAACACCATGACCAAAGGACACCTGGGGAAGGAAGGGTTTATTTCAGCTCACAGTTGTAGTCTCTTGTGAAGGCAACTTACAGAAGGAACTCAAGGCAGGAACTCACGGCAGGAACTCAAGGCAGGAACCTAAGGCAGGAACCTGGGGGCAGGAACCTGGAGCCTCGAGCTGAAGCAGAAGCATTAGAGGAAGGCCACATACTGTCTTTCTCCCCATGGTTTGCCCAGCTTGCTTTCTTATGTAGCACAAGACTACTGCCCAGGGTGGCACCACCCTCAATGAGCTCCTCCTTTAACTGTCAATCAAAAAAGTACCCCCACAGACTTGCCTACAGGCCAATCTGATGTAGGCAGTTTTTCAACTGATATTTTGTCTTCCCAGGTAATGCAGTTTGTGTCAAGTTGACAAAATCAACCAGTACACCAACTAAATTCCATTTATTTATTTCCAAAATGATTTAGATAACTATAATTTGACAGAAAAATAAACATTTTCTATCCCATCCAATATACTTCAGAGGTTTTCAATTTTTTTTAATCAATCTCAATTTCCAGATGTTTCAAGGATACAATAAGAAATCAACTTTAACATTCTAACCATGGGACAATAAAATAATTTCAGGTCTAGGTATTAGGATAATTCATGTTGCTAGTGATTGCAGCACTTCTTACTAAATGTAACTAGGAAATATGTACATATGTTCCAGTCATTTATAATCACCAGTCAAAATAGTTTATAATTGTATATATAATTATGATATATATAAAATCATGATATCATACAGATATTTCAAACTCTAATTGAATAAAGCGAGACCTTGAGTCATCTTATAGCTCAGTCCTTGGGTATTTATACTCATGATAACAAAATCTTATTGCTCTTTCGAAGTCATTTACTTTATTTAATAACAATTATCATATATGTAACTTCGAAATCGTACACAGATATCCATGCAAAAACTAAAGCTACAAACTGAAGTTTGTTTATTCTGTTGTATTATTTTTTTTATGAAAGCCTCTCTCTCAAATTCTGAAATACAGGATCCACTCACCTAGAACTCAAATTTCTCAGAGGCACTTGTCTCCAGTTCAAGAAATCTTGCAGAGGCAAAGGTCATAGGATGGAGGCACGACCTATTAATCCCACACCTCCAACTTGACCCAACCTCTGCAAGCTCCACGTTTCAGCCTTGTGGTGGATGCATTCTCAAAGTTACTTTTCTAAGCATAATAAAGGGCTTCTAACTAAAAGCATAGGAATGATTCCTAGACAGATGTTGCAAATATCTACGCTCACTGTCAATGAGCTGACCCTTTTTACAGTTAACCTGCCATCTTAGAAAGAAAGGAGGATGCTGAGAAGAAAGCGCCACAGCACAGATGGGCCACTGGCACCGAGATGATTTCTGTGTCTACAAGCTGGATTCAGTGACTCTTTCTTATGATAAAAAACATGCTGAAGTCTTCAGAAGAAAAGGCGTCCAAGAACTTGCCACTGGGGATTCATTGCCACGGACCGGCTCAGGGGAGCCCCTCAGACCGTGGGGAAACAGGGTCTCGATACCAGGAAGGCACAAGTTCAGGTGAATGACAGACAGACCAACACACAAGGGAGTGGTTTGAATCTGCTGCAACTTTACTGAATTCATGTTCCCATTATATAGTATCCAAAACAAAGAACAGAACCAAAAGGTCACATGTTATTAGTTGGCACAGTATGTGAGTTTTTAGTCACATCCGCGATGAGTAGGTGTTTAGATATAACGCGTCCTTGGAAAGGGAACACTCATCCTAGGGAACATAAACATTAGGCAAGTGGGTACATCTTATCTAGGAATAGAAGGCTCTATGATGGCCCTTCTTATTTCTTAATTCTTTCTAGTGACTCTGCATCTGCTGAAATGTGCTTGTTTATACTTTCTTATGTGACAGCACCATGGTGGTTAGGATCTAGTAAGTCTATCTTAAATAATTCTGCTTTTGTCTTTCATATAAAACAAACTTATGATTGTCATCCTCAGTTCTTCCTGTAAATGAAGTCATTTAGTGACTCAGTTGTACTCCTGGGTGGTTCCCACCATATATCCCCTATCCTTAATTAAACTATTTTATGAGCTGTTAAAATACTTAAACTTGTAAGGAAATTTTTCCTTAGTCTCTGCATATTCAGAATGGGGATATTTTTAATAATATCTGGATTTTAACTCATGTTTTTCCCTATTACATCAGTCTTTACTTAAAAACTTTCTATTGCTGTAACTCATTAAAAATGCTCCTTTTAGTGATTTCATATTGCTTATAACCAACATTTGCACAAGGGCTTGAAACACTGGAGACATCTTGAGCACTATTTTAGTATCCAAATCAGAATTATTATTTCCAGGAATATCAAAGGGTTCTCTGATAAGATTGTGTGTTTGGCCACGTACAGTAAAATACATTATTAGGAAAGAATAGCAAAGACAGCTGATCATAGCAGTAAGAACAAGATCTTCCATTCAAGTTCATGACTTGAGCTGATTACTGCGGAACGCCGGAGGCATAGCTCGAAAGCACAAACCTCCCCTTAAACTTCCTGTCGGGCGACACCAGTGGGTGTTGCAATTCATCAAGGCATTCTCTATTGATTGTCAAACATTATTAGATACCATGGCAGCAAACAGAATTCAGCTCTACAGAGTGGTGAAATCAACACTAAAATGTTATTCATAAAACCTATTTAGCATCTAGGAGATGGAACTCGGGCCTCCACATGTGTGCATTCCTGCCTGTGTATAAACACACTCACACAGAAACTGGCACACGCACACGCACACGCACAAGCATGCACGCACCACCAAGAGCAGCAGCAGCAGCAACACAAATTGTTTTTCAGCTTTCCTCAAACGCTATCATTACCTGGAAAGATGCGAGGGCAATTTGGAGTCCTAGCAAATGGCAATTCAGTTCGAATTATTTACATTCAAAAGAGGAGACAGCGAGTCAAAAGCCTCTTATATCCTAAGTAAAAGGTCCTCAGGTTTGTGCTGAAATTCTTCCCGGAATGACAAATATTACAGAAGTCAAAAGTTGCATAAACCATCTTGACAAGAGAAAACTATTGGGACTCTATATGTCATTGTTTATAGAACGTCAACGAAAGTTGTTTTGGGAAATGTCAGAAATACTAACAAAAGTCTTGAGTATAGAAAGGACTGATGCTCATTTCCAAATAATACAGCCAATATATGTTCGCTCACGATAAAAAAGTAAGTTTTAATCCCTCTATCCCTACTTCTACTTTATAGAAGGTATTTAAAAGCTAGCCAATTTTATTACTGCCTTCTTCCTCTGTCCAATTCTTCTAGGAAACTTCTTTCTTTGGGGATTTATCTACCACTGAGCCCAGTACATGCTCTCTCATTACTGAGAAGTCATGCACAAGTCCTGGAGAGATAAGAACCATGACTACAGCTCTCAGAGAACGCTATTTCTGATAGTCAGACCCTCCATCACTCCACATTGTTAACAATACTGTGGCAACATGTGGCCTAACTCTGGTTCGTAGGCCTATCCTCGCTGAACCTACCGTTGCTGTCAATAGTAAACATATAAAATGAGAAAAAAATATATAAAATGGAGAACAAAATATTGGTAATCTGGCAAAAAAAAAAGGTAAATTGAGGAAATGGGGAAGTTCATGTGACAATGCAGGAACAAGAGGAGGAATTCTGTGTGGATAAAAATCAAAGCCAGGTGCTAACTGAACCTCTGTCAATACCCTGGTTATCCCACTGTAGACATGGACGTTGTCAGCCATTACTGAGGAAGTGAGTGAAGCATGTGGTAGTTTGAATATGTTTGCCCACCCCCACCATGAGCTCACAGGGAGTGGTTCTATTAGGAGCTGTGACCTTGTTGGAGGAAGGGTGTCACTGTGGGACTGGGCTTTGAGATCTCCTTTGTCTCAAGCTTCGCTCAGTGTGACAATCAGTCGGCTTCCTGTTGCTCTTGCAGGCGCTCTCAGCTCCAGCACCACCTCTGCCTGCACGCTGCCTGCACGCTGCCTGCACGCTCCCGTGCTGCGCTACAGGATCATAATGGACTGGCTCTCTGAAACTGTAAGCCACCCTCAATGAAATGTTTTCATTTATTAAGCATTGCCATCATCATGGTCCTCCTCACAGCAGTAGAAACCCTAACTGAGACAAAAGGTTAACAGTTTTCCTTTGTAATATTTCTTACAAATGCATGTCAGTCTATAATTGTCTCAAAATAAGGATAAAGTCCCCAATTAAGTAACTACTGATGCACTCATACAACAGCGCAAATGAATCTTTTTTGCATTTTCAAAAGAATTTTATTTCATTATTTAAAAATGTACATAAGAAAAACCTAAGATTTTGAAAAACTAGCTAAAAGTCTAAAATAGTTTGCTATGTTACAGGTTGAAGAAAACAAATACTTAAATATAGTTAAAATTTCCAAGTTATTGTAAGTTTGGTTTTACTTAAAGTAATGCACAAGTATAATTAATGTCTGTCTATCTGTTTGTATGTCTGTGTGTGTGTTGTGTGTGTGTATTGCACCCATGCACCTGCTGGTCTGTGTGTGGAGGCCTTATGTATCCTTTCTGCGGAATGGATACAAAGTTGCAGGGTGGAGGGAGATGAAAGGAAGGAGGGGAGCTGTAGTTGGTAGGTAAAATGAATTTAAGATTTTTAAAAATACATTTCAGAGAATAGAAGTCATAAAGCAGAATTTATGAGACAGTCTAAGATTTGTAAGAACTCGGTAGACAGATCAGTCAACAAACGAATCTTAAATCCATCTTTCTGTGAGATAAAAGGCAGACTCAGGTTTTATATACTCTATGAATGATCTGTGAACATTCAAAAGAAGCAGAACGTGTGTTTGTTCTATGAGGATAAATGACACCGGAGTGACTACGGTAGCTTATGGGAATGAGTAAGGGTTGCATGGGAGAAGTTTTCCGGTGGAAGAACTCTTTTGTATTGTTAAGTAGGCAGGCATTGGTAAGCTTGGAAGCCATTGAGGATGGATTGGCCCCTCGTGACCTGCTTTGGGCTCCATCTTCTGTTTACACGATGACATTAGAAAGTAGTCATATAGAGAGAGAACTTTCGTGATTGTGGATTGCACTGTCTTCAAAGGGTTTTTAAGGAACCTAAATGAGATCTCAGAGTGGTTCCTGAGGACACCTGACAGACTTATAACTCAGGAGATAAAATGCTAGACGCAGGAGGAGAGCTTTACTGTAAAGTTAGTAGTCTTGCTTGAGATGCCTGGAAAGGGAGAGGAAATGGAGCCATATCCATGGCCCTATGCAGTCAAGCTTTAAGCCCAGTTGTACAGGACTATCCTCTGAGCCACACTGCAACCATCTTAAGGTGTTCTACTGGGACTGTGCCCAAAGAAAATCATAGATGGGCCTGATGATTGCACCACTTCCCCCAGAGAAAGAGAGGGCAGGGAGATCGTGGGCCCTTGCCTGAAAATCCAGGCACGCCTCCCAACCATTTATGAGTAATTCTGCCCTGCTTTCACATCAAGGTCTTAGGGGATGGGGCTAGATGATATAGGTGCGTAAGGATGAGGGCAACTCAGAGAAGCCATCATTCATGCTGCAAATCTTCCATTTTGGTTAGTTTAAGGACACCTCTGATCCCGCCCATAGCCCCTCACCCGTGGTTTTGTATGCCTGAAAGACTGGTGGTTCCCCTGGTGAGTTTGGTGGATTCATAGCTCGATTTGCCCTTGGGACCTTAGGGGAAGGGAGATGGTGTTGATGGCTCCTGAGGGGGATGAGTCTGATCAACAAGGGCACTGTGTGGAAACATTGTCCTCTCTATGTTGGCAGCTTTCATAGTGAAGGCTGACTGTGTTGAAACTCTTACTTCTTACCTCCTTCGCCATCCCATGACGCCGTAACAGTCTTGTTTTTCTATCCTTCTTAGAGGACCAATCTTGTGCATTACTTGTGGAATCCCCTCCAATCCAGGAGTGAAGTTCATTCTTCTGATGTGATTGGAGGTAACTGGAGGGGGACAAGAGCAATGCATGCTAAAGTGCGCATGGAAAGTTCAGAGGGCCACCTTGATGCCATAGTCCTTGCTTTTTACCTTGTTTGAAACAGGGTCACTCTCTCTCTTCCTCTCTCTCTCTCTCTCTCCCCTTCTCTCCCTCCCTCCCCTTCTCTTTTCCTCCACCCTCCCATGTTGCTGTTGCAACTGTATACCTCAAACTAGCTGTTAGCTGCTAGATGGCCCAAGACCTTCCAGGAACCCTGTTTCCACTAGGCATCTTACCATCGAGCACCAGGTTTACAACTGTGTACAATTGCATCTGTCATTACACGGGTTTCCCCAGCCTCCAGTGTTGTTTCTTACGACTGTTACCAGAGCGTCTAAGGTCAAAGTTGGGCCCTGGCAGCCCTAACAAACCAGACTTGATCACTTTTCTTCGACATACACAATAAACAGACAAATAACAGAGAAGGGCAGATTAAGGAAATTTATTCAGTGTAACCACATAAGAAGAGAAACAAATATAGAAGCCCAGTGATGAACCCCAACTCCCTCAAAAGTCCATCTTCAAGTACTGACAAAAGGGTTAGGGTTTTTTTGTTTGTTTGTTTTGAGACAGGGTCTTACAATATAACCCTGGCTGACCTGGAACTTGGTAAGTATCCCAGGCTGGCCTTGAACTCACAGAGCTCTGCCCGTTTCTTCCTCTCTGGTGCTGGAATTGAAGGCATGTGCCATCACACCTTAGTGGGGATGCTTAACTCAGCATCCAGTGAAAGAAAATGAATGTCTGCAGATTATCTTTGCTCCTGTCAGAGGAGTCACAAGACCCCTCATCAGCAAATGACCAAGCACACCCACCCTAAAAACAAAGCAGCAGCCCATGAAGACCCCGTAGGATCAGTCCATGAAGACCCCTTAGGATCAGTCCATGAAGACCCCGTAGGATCAGTCCATGAAGACCCCTTAGGATCAGTCCATGAAGACCCCGTAGGATCGACCACAGGAGGCAAAGGGAGCGTCTGCTTCTTTGCTCCAGCGTCCAGGAAACCCTAATACAGAGATCTTGCTTATGGGACCATTACTACAGTTGTCCAATGTTCAGACTCCATCAAGCAGTTACTATAGGCAGAAACTAATACAAAAAAAGACACATAAAAGCAGTTGCATAAATTTGCACTACTCAGCAGGAGTGCTCCACAGGGGCCACCAAAACAAAATACATATAATATTGCTAACTCTCCATAGGGGCCACCTAACCAACACAGAAACGATACTGTACCTGCCTGTTCAAGGTCACAATAGTAACCTCCGAAAATTCAGTCAAATTCAAGTGCAAGCAGACAAGTTACTAAGAACCTTAATTTTAATAACGTAAGGATGACCACATACCAAAGCCAGCACCTAAAGGGCTATTTAAGCCCTCAGGCCTAAGAGATGACCGATATCATTCAGAAGGTCACTATAAATGACCCAAGTGGCTTCACAGAGTTTCCACACCTTAAACTTGGAGGTGATAAGTGAACCAAATCTAAAGATCAGGCTGGAGATGAGACTATTGAAAAGCAAATGGACTGGTTAGTTCTGTTAATTTCACTGGCTAGAACCACAGGAGAAAGGGATTACCAAGGTCAGGCTGGCCTGTAGGCAGGTCTGGTGGGCTTGCCTGGGTTGTTAATTGAGGAGAGAAGACCTTGTAATGCTGCTGAGCCCTGAGCTCTGTGAGAAAGGGGAGAGCTAGCTGAGTAGAAGCAGCAGCAACAGGCAGACTGGGTGCATTCATTTCTCTCCCTTTGTATCTTTATTAGAATTTTATTGAGATTATAATTATGTCATTTCCCCTTCCTTTTTCTTCTTTCTCCCTCCTAGGTACCCCTCTTCACTCTCTCTTAAATTTATGATCTCTTTTTCTTCAATTATTATTAATGGTGGTGGTGGTTAGGGGTGGTGGTGATGTGTGTGTGTGTGTGTGTGTGTATGTGTGTGTGTGTGTGTGTGTGCCTAAATCTATAAATACAACCTGCTCAGTATAATGTTGCTTGCAGGGATAACCACTTGGTACCGGATAACCGATAGATGGGCTCCTCCATGGGGAAGATGATTTGCCCCTCTCTTCTCATCCCTTTGTCGCCTGCAGTTCTTTGTCTTGGTTTGAGGCCTCGCGGACCTGCCTTTTTCATGTTAGCATGACTCTTGGTGTCATCTCTGTTCAGCTCACACTTGGGCAGTCATGTTGGTGAGATTTTGCGTGTAGCCTCTAAATTTACTAGGAGACAATCTTACAGCAAACTCTGATCCTCCGGCTCTTACAATCCTCCCACCCTCTTCTTCAATGATACAGTGAGAACGTGGCCACCAAAGTCTGCTTTGATATATGCATAGGCCTGAGTTAGTCATTTATCCTGGGTTTGAGGCCTAACAGCTATGAAGCAGGATAGAAATACAGGGAAAAATATGGGGACATGAGAAGGAAAAGAAGCCCTTTGGGACCTGATAGGAAGAGCTCTGCAATGCCTGCTGGATGCCATAGCTTATTCTAAGGAATGTGGAGCATGCAGTAAGGTCATGGGAACATTCCCACTCAGGGCTCCAGAGCACATAGAACCAAGGATCTGTGATGGATTGACAACTTTGTCAGTTAAAGTTGCAGCAATGACAGACATGTGACCTTTAAAAATTAAGGTAATGCAGGGCAGTGATGGTGCATGCCTTTAATTCCACTACTCAGGAGGCAGAGACAGGCAGATCTCTGTGAGTTTGAGGACAGCCTGGTCTACAGAGTGAGTTCCAGAACAGGCTCCAAAGCTACAGAGAAACCCTGCCTCAAAAAGGAGAGA
>JAQHUG010000082.1:1731164-1747314 GCA_028555095.1 Dicrostonyx torquatus
AAAAAAAATCAATCAAAAATAAATAAATAAAAAAAGAATAATCTGTATGTCCAGTTGTGGAAAAGATTTGAGATAGTAAATAGGATATTTTTCCCTAAAAGTTTACTGGAGAACACAATTTTGCCTTACTGTACTACTCCCGAAACTAGTTCAGGCTGTCCTGCCCTCTCACCAACCCTATACTGAAACGTACTGGGAATATATTTGAATACAAACCATCTAAGTATAATGTTCATTAGGGAAGGAGAATTTATCCCACTGTTCAGAGATGGCTGTATGTGTTGCTCAATTCAGATGCAAGTAGGGGTCCAAGGTTGCTAGGTTCATTATTCAGAAGGGGTGCTTGTGTGCATAGTAGCAGCAGGGAAAGGAGCTGCCAAGCTCATTGTAAGAATGTGTGTGTGTGTCTGTCTGTCTGTATGTCTGTCCCAGGTTGCTAAGCTAGTCCTTGTGCTTGCCGGCCTTGGAAGTATACACAAAGGGTGGAGGTCATGAATGAGAATCTCCACACGCAATCACTAAAGATTTGGGCGAACAGATGAAAATGGTGGGGCTAGGTGTGCCAGGAATGGATCAACAGCTGGATACAGTTTTCTTTATCTGTAAATTATCTTTAATTTTAGAAGACATTCAGAAGTAAAATATCTTACCACCAAGTATGCAAACTACATTTAAAAAGCTAAAACACATTACGTCATTCAAGTTCAGTTTCAGAGCACATTAAAAACCATGACAAGCCCAGAAAGACACAAAAATCAGCTAAATGACTAGAAACTAATGACATGCCTGAGGTTCTTCAGATGATGGCTCTCGGGTCAGGCTCATGTTGTTTGTGAAGAACGCACTCCAGATGAAGGGGGCTCGTGAACTGGACACAGGTGAAAGAATGGTTGTCAATCTCAGGCCCCCAAACCAGCAATAGCTGGCTTTAGCCTTCTCCTGAAGGGGGCACTGATGGGTAAGCTTTTGTCTCAGCTCTGGGGCAAAGGGAATTGGCTTTTTCTTCCTTCCCCTGATTTTTGATTAGTCTTTCCAAAGGTGACCAGGTGGTCATAAGCAGGCTGCTCTAGCCTTCATGCTGACCAGGGATCACATTTCAATGAAGCTTGAATTCCCATAAAAAACTCTCACACAGATTAAACTAGGTCAAGTGTCTGGCGGATCTGATTCTCAGAGTCCTTGGAAAGGAACACTAACTCATGCTTCCTCGTTAAGTAATACTCAGTGGATTTCAATACCATCTAGGTCAGAATGGAGGCCCTAGAGAAAATCACATTATATCTCAAAACCTGAGAATATTGCTATTAATTGCTGAAGATGGAATAAAATTTGTAAATCGGGTAGTCGAGAATTATTTTATCCTAGATGTGAGCCAGTTTAATTACAATGATCTTTTAAATATGGGGGAAGGCAGTAGGATTGGTGGCATATGCTATAATGAGACAAAAGCTTGCATAGCCATTGGTAGCTGTGATGGCAGAGATGGCCCATGAACCAAAGAATTCCCACAAAGATGATAAAGCTTGAAGGGGAACATTGTTGTAATTTTAAAAAGTGGCATGTGATAGAAAGGTGCCATGTGACAGAGCTCAGGTAGAGAGGTTTTTAACTGCGGGAAGGCAAGTGGAAAAGCTAGGGGAGAGGTGAGACCCGCCTCTGGGGACAAGAGTAGCAGAAGAGAAGAGGTGGGGTGGGGGGACAGACAGAGAAAGACAGAGGAAGAGAGATGGGAGGTGGGCATGACCCTTTTAAAAGGGAACATAATGAATGTGCACAGGAGTAGTGGCTCCAGCTGAAGATGAACACCCTAAGGTCAGGCCAGTACAGATGCCTGAATACTAACAGACACCCCATGGTTCTATCTCTTAATGGGTAGAGCTAAAACCGTACAGAGGAGGGTGTTAAGAAGCAGCTGCATACAGGAGTCTATCACTTCTGCCTGGGTGATGTGTCCCCAAAATACAAAAGGAATGATTCCAAATGATGGCCATAGCCGGGGTCCAAGATGTTCCTTGCTGATGGATATGTCATTGGAAAGTCGGGCGAATACTGAACTCCACGGTGCAGGGATGAGCTCGGAGAAACAGAGGTGAGACCTTTCAAATGGAGGGCTCCAGTTCCGTGTATCTGTTCCATGAGATATAGGGACTGGATCACCCCGGACTTCTCAGGTCCCTGGACAATAACACATAGGTGTCACAAATTCTACCCTGGTCCCTATCTAGAGATGGGTGGAAGAGCTAAGGAGGACGATGTTCCTGTCTCAGTTTATGGTCTGTGTCTTCTCACTCCTGTTGCGTTCTCCTGTGCCCCTGGCTCTTTCAACCCCTTGTGACACTGGCTGCTGTAGCGTCTTCAGACTTTCACTGCACATCAGAAATGAGTGAGCTGTGGGAAGTCTCTGACAACGAGGGGGGCTCACTATCGGTTGTATAAATTAAAAAAGGGTGGCGATTTTACAGTGGTGGAGCTTAAGTCAACAAATCCCTGAACCCTTTGACCCATTTCTCCCTCCTCCCAGTCATCTTACCTACACATTAAAGTTGTGAGCATAAAAATAATAGCAATAAGGTATAAGAGCCAATGTCATAGCCGGGTGGTGGTGGCACATGCTTTCATCCCAGCACTCGGGAGGCAGACGCAAGCGAATCTCTGTGAGTTTGAGGCCATCCTGGTATACAAGAGCTAGTTCCAGGACAGGCTCCAAAGCCACAGAGAAGCCCTGTCTCGAAAAAAAAACAAAATAAAATAAAATAAATAAATAAAAGAGTCAGTGTCACCAGATCTTGCTGAACAAGTGAGTTTTTTTGGAATTCACAGCTATCTTTGAAAATCTATGATCTTCACCCCCTGCCCTAGGTATTCAAGGGTCCTGCGGAGATGCACGAATTCCATGAAATCTCTTCACGCTGGACTTCAGAGACCTACCTCCAAGCACAGTTCTCTATAGCAGCAGAGCAGCCTTATCCACACACAGCCTCACCATAACTGCTCCCCACAGAGGACCGCTCGCTGCATTTCTCCAGCTCCGCCAGCACAGGGCCTCTTCTTCACCAGCTGTTTTCTCAGAACAAGCTGGACCAGGTGGACTGGCCGATTCTGCCAGTTTCAGGATTTCCAGATTTTCAGACACTGGCTGTCCACAGATCACAGCGTGGTCCCCCCAGGAGACAGTCACTTATGCTGTTCTGACCCTCCAGCCATGCTCTCCTTTTGTTTCAGGATATCCAACAACAAGGAATGTGTACAAGACAAGATGCGATTTGGCTTATGAGTGGTGCTAGCTCACCGGAGAGCGGCGTTTTAAGTCAGTACATAGAATGCACAGGTTGTCTATTAAGTGTTTTTCTTTTCTTTTCTTCCTTTCTTCCTTTCTGTTTTGTTCCAGGGTGGGGTGCACAGTGATGTAGGTAACGTATCAGGAATGAACGCTCTGCCTGGCATTTGTACTCTCAGCCTGACACGACCTACCCACACTCCCAATTTCAGCCTTCATTGTGTAAATCCTTGATGGGGAACCTCCTTCAGCCAATGGCCTTTGAGAGGCTGGACCAGGTTGGGTGTGGCCTTGGGTACCAAAAAGTTATAGACTCTTCTGCTCACTCTCCCTTTCCCTCTCCGGTCTCACACCTGGATGTTGGATTCCGTTCCTGCTCCCCATTGTGATCCCCCTTTAAATAAAGAATCCCTTATTATACTCTATTCAGAGCTAGTGTGGGATTACTTTATGCGTGTTCCCCTTCATCTGGTGCACTCCCTTCCAAGTCTGTAAAAACGTCTGGAATAAGATGAAGCTGCCTCTAAGAATAGTGATTCTGTGTGGGCTTAGCCGTGCTTCATTGGCTGCAAAGACACTGCATGATCCCTGTGCCCATTCTCCCCGACCTCATCCTTCCTTCAGCCTGAAACCTTACAGGCAGAGGATATCTGTGGAGAGTGAGCCCAGTAGGGAGGTGGCCGCCTGGCACAGAGAGGACTCCTGTGACTACAGTCTGGATCTTAGGGCTGGCTCTCTCTTATTTAAAAGTGTGAAGAATATGGAGGATGTCATAGAATTTGCCTGGGATTGTGCATTGACAAATTCCCTGGTGACTGTAGAGCATTAAAGGCCAGCCATTAACCACAGAAGCTTATCTCCACAAAGAGCACCAGAATTCTAGCTACTGAAATCATTTTCAACAGCAATAATGTTTTCAACAGCAATAATGTAGTGATGATTGAGGAAAATTTGAATCCCAGCAAATTTCTCTTAAATTTTAGTTGAAAGGGAGATGAGAAATTGAAGAATCCCTTTATCTTCAGAAGAATCATGCCAACTTTCAAATTAAAATCCTTTTGAAGAGCTTAGGGTGTAACTCAATAGAGTACTTGCCTGGCACACAAGAAGCCCTGGGTGAGAACCCCAACATAGCATAGATAAACTGTGGTGGCACATGCCTATAATCCCAGCACTAGGGAGGTAGCGACAGGAGGATCAGTGACTCAAGACCATCCTTGGTATCCTTGGCTAAATGAAACCTTGCTATTAAAAAAAGAAAGAAAGAAAGAAAGAAAGAAAGAAAGAAAGAAAGAAAGAAAGAAAGAAGGAAGGAAGGAAGGAAGGAAGGAAGGAAGGAAGGAAGAAGCCGAGTAGTGGTGGAGCACCCCTTTAATCCCAGCACTCTGGAGGCAGAGGCAGGTGTATCTCTGTGAGTTCAAGGCCAACCTGTTCTACAGAGTGAGTTTCAGGACACCCAGAACTACACACAGAGAAGCCCTGTCTTGAAAAACCAAGCTCTCCCCCAAAAAAGAAATTATGATAAACGTCTTTGCAGGAAAAAAATTACTAGGATGTTCATTGCATGGCACAGTTTGCATAATTTCAATAACAGATGCCTTGTGAAGGATCAGAAAAGTTAAAATTTGTTCAGTGTTTAGAGAGCATTGAGTTTCCTTTCCAAATTCTGAAATTAATGTATGTTTTGTTAATATTCTAAAATAAAGAATACTTAGTCCACTTAGTCCTACCTTTTTTTGAAAATTTAAAATACAGTAGTCACTCTTACTTGCATGTGAGTCTAAAGGTTTGAGGAGTGAAGGGTGTGTCACTCAGTAGAGTGATTGCCTAGCAGGCTGAAGAAGGTCAGTAAGAAGATGTTAACTGTTCAGAAGACCCAAAGGAGGGCTTAGAAAAATGCATGAGGTCAGCAGGGGTCAGTGAACATGTATATGCTCTTGGCACAGTGTTCCTTTAAGCACAGTGGCATAAAGCCTAGGATCTGACATCTAGCGAGTCCGTACCCAGTCATCTTCTCTACTGCATGGCGCACACTTCTAAGGCTCTAAGCAAAAAGCACACGAGCCTTAGATTTTCATTCTTGTGGAGACTGAACCTAGATGAGTCTTGGCACAGCGGATGTTTGTCTGGGTACATTGTTATGCAGACCATAATGCTGAACCACATACGTTCTGAACCACATATATGATCTACTGCTCACCAGACACATTTGGCTAGAGCATTCAATGTGCCATTGAGAGAGAGGTCCTGGGCTTCTACCTTCTAAGAAGGAGGAAGCAATTTCCACAGTAATAAGATAAAGGATATATTTCTCTTATTGACTACCCCCATACTTTTGTTTCCCTACTGCAGACAATGACGGCATTACGCGCTGATGAGTGTAATAGCGAAATGAGGGAGAAGAGGGCTCGTAGCCCGCGAGGGTGTGAAAAAAAATACACCTCATTTTCTTCCTTAACGTCAAGATGAAAATGTACTTTCTGCAAGTATAGAAAACGACAAGCTGTATGCAGAGGAAATTATAAGAGTTTGTCTGAGACATCAGCTGTTTCGAAGAAAAGAACAACAAAATCCCCTCTAAGAACTTTTCTCCAAGGGGTTGATTACCAGTTTCTCTTCCTTAGAAACTTATGCTCAGGTCTGAATCTTCTGTGCAGCGTTCCTGTGGAGGCACTGATTGCTCTTTCCCAGAGTGGAGAAACAGCCATGTCTGCCTTCAGCCCACAGAGGAGTTTGCTTGATTATTGATTTTGCAGATCGGGACTGATGAAATGATAGAAGGTCTTTGCAGATACTTCATGACTCTTTCCACTATTATATAATAATTTTAGATACGTTAGATAATTATGTTGATATTACTTGCTTTCAATAGTTTAACATTTACATTAAAAATAATAGTGAGAATACACAGAGAAGTCCTGTCTCAAAAAACCAAATACCACTACTACTACTAATAGTAATAACATTGAGAACTAGGTAAATGTCTCAGTGGGTAACTTGCTGCTCCTGTAGAGGACCCAAGTTTGCTTCTAGCACCCACATTAGATGCTCACAGTGGCCTATAACTATAACTGTGGGTCACCCAATGCCCTGGACTTCACTGGCACCTGCATGCATGTGTGCATACTCACATATAGTTACATAAAGAAAAATAAATCTTTTAAAAAGCACTATTGTATGAGTTGATAAAGTTAGTTTCGTCATGGGTTCAAGATATCAGTTCTGGAACAAAATGCCCTCTATAGGATGCACATAAATCAAAAGCGGGTAAGTTAAAGATAAACGATATGGACTGGGAGTTATGGTTTTGAAAGTCAGAGAAATAAGGAGTGTGGGAGTTTGAATGCAATTGGCCTCCATAATCTCATGGGGAGTGGCACTATTAGGAGGTGTGACTTTGTTAGAGTATGGCCTTGTTAGAGGAAGCATGTCACTGTGGGGATGAGCTTTGAGATTTCCTATGCTCAGGATACCACCCAGTGTCGCAGTAGATTTCCTGTTGCCTGCAACATGTAGGACTCCGTGCTGCTTCTTCAGCGCCACATCTGCCTGCACGCTGCTCTTCTCCCAGCCGTGATGAAAATGGACTGAACCTCTGAAACTGTAAGCAAGCCACCCAATTCAGTGTTTCTCTCAGAAGTGTTTCTGTGGTTGCGGTGTCTCTTCACAGCAACAGAAACTGTAACTCAGACAAGGATCAAACATGGGAGAAAACTGAATGATATACTGGCTCTAGATTAGACAGAGATGTTGATATAAAGTCGTGGTTATACAAGAACCACACAACTAGAGAGAGGCTGATAGGGATTTATGGGCTGTGACTGACATACTCCCTAGCTCTGCTGGTGAAAGGACCAAGGAAAGCAGTAGGCAGACGGCTTTGCTTGCTAGCACAATACAAGGCCCTCCCTTCAATCCCCAGCACAAAGAGAAGGGGGGGGGAGGAAGAAAGTACAGGAGGGAGAAATGTACACCTAGAATTCATATATCGATTTTGAATTTTTTCAAAGACAGTATCTTTCACTGAATCTGAAGCTCACTGAATTGGCTTGGCCCATGAGCTCCAAGGATCCACCTGTCTCCACCCCAACCACAGTGCTGGGATTATCGACGAGCATCTCCTTGCCTGGATTTTTATGTGGATGATGGTTGAACTCAGTTCATCACGATAGAGGGCAAAACCTTTACTGACTGAGCCATCTCTCCAGCCCTCTGAATTGTGTCTTGAAAGATATACGTTTCTATGGAATCACAAATCATGTATTATCACAAATATTTAAGAGAGAAATCTTTATGAAAACAAACTTCCAGTTGTATGTGTATATATTTACTTCTCTAGAAAATAGAGCTTAACTTTTTTCCTCTTGAGTGTTGGATAGATTTAATACTGATTTACTCCCAAAGGATGAAGGATGGAGAGAGAAAAATCATGGCTGTACAATGGAAATATCGGGCAGAATCAGTCTTGACCATGTATGTAGTCCATGTTAACCCCGCAGTGACAAGTCATGTTGACATGAGAGAGTCAAAGTGAGGCCAACTCACCTATGGAACTCATCACAAAAACCCACAACCCCAGACTACTCATTAAGCAAGACCAAGTGTTGACATATGCAATGCACCTAAGCAGTAATTCACAAAACTAAATTAGATCCAGAAGGGAGTGAAAACTAAATTGTTCTTACTTCTGAATCATGGCACCAAACCCAGTGTGGCATCTGGGTGAGGCATTAGCCCAAAACAGCAGCACAACGAGCATGGCAGAAACCCATGTCAGTTCTGAGGTTTGGTTGATAGAACAATAGTAGTGCTAATTCTGTTTCCATATCGTTATAGAAGAAGTTACCATTAGGAACAGTTGGGGAAAACATATATGGGAGTATTCAACAATATGTGTATAACTTTTCTTTAAATCTAAAATTACAGGAATCAAAATTTATTTCCCCTTAAAGAAGAAACAATATAAAGTGAAACCAATGGTAAAACACGATGGCCATGGTAAAGAGTTCTCCTTCCTTTCGGACCCACCAGCTTCTACGCAACCCATCTGGTGGTGTAAGAGCACACAGTAGACCTGTCTAGGCAGATGGAAGCAGCGAATAATAGGCCAGTCTGGGTACAGAGCAGAGAGTGGAGGAGGGGCAAAGCAGAGACTACTGTGGATCGTGCCATTTGGAAGCCCTGCAGACAGGAAAAGACCTTTCTGAGTCTCTGTCTTTGCTGATTCAGCATTAATATTTCTGACCAAATGTGGATGCTCGCACTGTACCGTTTCTCCTGGGAGACACACAGGTCTACTGAATGGAACCAAGGCTCAAGGACGTGGGTTAACACTCAAGTCCTCTGTGCACAGCTGTCACCCCTCAGGAAAGGTCACCCATTGCACCTTTGCCCCAGACTCCTCCACTGTGTCACGTGGATGACCCACACCTTCATTACGACCGAGAGTAAGTATTTCACAATGGAAGAAGCCCGAGTTCTTGAGACGGAGGCCTCGGTTGGCGGGTTCTGTTTTCTGCTCTACTTATTATCATTACTCAGTGGTTAGTGGTTATTGAGACTAACAAAAATTAACATTGTTTTAGTAAATGAGGACCCACTTCTGCTAAAGTGCACAAAAACCATTAAAATATGGATTTATCTTCCTGTTTACAAGTATCTCTTCATTCCTAATTATATTATTCGTTTCAATTATACTATTAATGAAGTCATACCAATGACGCATAAACAGTGTCTAAATTGAATATAGATTAAGACACAGCAACAGGAGCCAGAGTGAAATTAATGACATCAGGGGGCTATTAATCATGGTTATATTATGTTAATGCAAATGAACAAGATACTGAAGACACCCCCCCCCATATCCCCAAGGAGAATCTCATATTCTCTGGCAGAGTTTACCAAGAAAATACCAATATTATCAGGGTTGTTTCATCAGCTTTGAAAGGTCTTGGGATACAAACAAAGCCTAGGGGCTGTGACAAAGAGCTCACAACAAGTGTTCCATGCATGCGCCCCACGTGCCCCATCCACTTGTCATTGTCCCTCTACCCTTCACCATGCAAGAAAGTATTTGGGGGCTTTCTACCCTGAGCAGATGTAAAAGGTGTCATGGAGGCCAGAAGAGGGCATTGGATCTCCTGGAGCTAGAGTTACAGACGGTTGTGAGCTACCCAACATGGTTGCTCAGAACTGAACTCAGGTCCTCTAGAAGGGCAATGTGTGCTCTTGAGAGCTGAGCTCTCTCTCCAGCCCCAACAGTATCTCTTTTGTAAATAATCATCATAATCCTGATGATTTTATTATTCACCATCATGGTATTTCCTTTAATTCTTTAAAATACTTTCTATGACTTCTTAGAATGTATTTCTGGGTTTTTTTTGTTTGTTTTTTTGTTTTTTTCGAGACAGGGTTTCTCTGTGGCTTTGGAGCCTGTCCTGGAACTAGCTCTTGTAGACCAGATCTGCCTGCCTCTGCCTCCCGAGTGCTGGGATTAAAGGCGTGCGCCACCACCGCCCGACTCTAGAATGTATTTCTAATAAATGCTAGTAATTTCACTCTTACTAAAACTATGTCTCGCCCCCATGCATGCACACACTCGCAAAGAATTCCTTGTGACGTTTTTCCTCCTGCGTGAATTTTACTTTTTTATTCCTTGTCGGGTATTTATCAAAAGTTTTCCGGTTTACCACACTGTGGGTAGTAACCGTGCTTTCCCCTCTCCCCTCCTCCACGAGTGGCTTTGTTTAGTTGATTTCTTTCGCTGTGTGTTTGGTGGGTTTGCAGGGGCTGCAGCCCCAGCGTGCTGCTGTTCCATTCTCTAGTTGATTGATCTAGCAAGCACTGCAAGCTTGGGTGAGATACAGGTTTCCTATTGTCTCCGAAATTGCTCCTGGGCAAAGATTTCTCTGTGCTCTGTGGGTAGTCAGCGTGCCCAACAAAGCAGAACAGCATCCAGTGCCCAACCACTGACTCAGAACAGGCAGGCAGATGTTCATGCCAGGGAGCTGTTACAGAGTAGGAGCAGGGCTCCAAAGCTTCTGTACTTGGGTTATACTAAGATCCATTAACCTCATCGGGCTTTCTCAGTTGTCTGGGCAGGGTCAATGCCCCCACAGCTTTCTTCTTTCTTTCTTTCTTTCTTTCTTTCTTTCTTTCTTTCTTTCTTTCTTTCTTTCTTGTTTTGAAACATTGTATGTTTTAAGATTTTAGTTGTCTTTAGACATAGTTATTTTAATCTTATGTGTATGAGTGTTTCCCTAAATACCTGCTTATGCACCATAAGTGTACCTAGTACCTGAAGAGGTCAGAGAGAGTATCAGATCTCCTGGAAATGGAGTTACAGAGGGTCGTAAGCTATACCATGTGGGTGCCGAGAATTGAGACAAGGTCCTCTGAAGAACGCCCGGGGCTCCTAACTGCTGAGCCAACTCTTCAGCCCCATTTTAAATCACTAAACAGAAACGTTACCAAAACCTGGGTGAGTGCGATGGCTCAGAGGGTAGAAACATTTTTGCACAGCTCTGAGGAGCTGAGCTTAATCCCCAAGTCCTGCAAGGTGGCTGAAGAGGACTGACTCTGGAGAGTTATTCTCTGCCCACCGTATGCATGCTGTGGGGTACACATGAACCTGCACGCACACATGCGTGTACACACACACACACACACACACACACACACACACACACATGCACACACACACAAATTCCAAAAGCTGAAACAGTCTCATTCCAAGCGTTGTGGTGGAACGATTTATCACAGAATGTGAAAAACGGGACTATGGAAGCCCTGCAGTTCCATGAAAGGCAACCAAAATTATCATACGGTGGTGGCTGGCCGTGGACAACATGAGCTGTAAAAACTTCTCCATAAATGGTTTCTAACTTTGTAGCTTCTTCAATGACATGACTTTGGAGATTAAACTCTATACTGTGACCTCTATGACCTTTGCCGCTGCAGTCTTCATAGGTTGCTGACCCACGTGAGCTGGGCTTATGGGCAAATACCACAGTGCCAATCAGCTTTGTCACTCATAAAATGGACACAATTGCCTTTACTCATGGGACAGTTAACAGGGACTTAGAAGAGTACTTTATCTAAACTGGGGCTCATACAGCCCAGTTACTATATATATACTTAGTAAATACTGTATTTACTTCATTTTGGTTTTTTGTTTGTTTGTTTGGGGTTTTTTTTTTTTTTAGTTGTTTTGGTTGTAGTTTTTGAAACCGGGTCTTATGTAGCTTGGGCAGAATTCAAATGCTCTGTGTTACCCCAGCTGATGAGACTCTTGTTAGCAAACAACCTAGATTTCACATGCAAATGCCTTCGTGTACACTCGAGTCTGTCTTTGATTCACATAAGAACTCCAATCGGCTTCCTATTTTCCCACAGAGAAGCACCCCCCTCGTCTCATACCTACCCTTGCCTTTTCATGGCAGTGGCCAGTCACAGCTGGATTCTGATCCTCCAGGATCCAGAGGTCGAGTTTTATTCTGAAACGATGTGATTGTGTGAAAAGAAAGTTAAATTGTGTCAAACCCCTGGAACTCTATGTGTCAGCCTGTGATGTGAGTGTGGAAGCCCTGTCGAAAAGTTGCCAGCCGGGGAGGGGGCCTGGCGGTTCAGGCTGGTGATCTCAGCTAGACCGGAGGCTGGGTAGGAAGACTGCAGGTTCATTGCCGGCCTCTGGCACAAGGCAAGCTCAGCAAATGAGTGAGACTCTCTAAACTGAGTGAAGGACAGGGGGTACGCTCAGGGACAGAGGATCTGCCTGACGTATGCAAGGCCCACGTTTCAGTCTTCAGTACCTCAAAGGAAAAGAGAAAATGAAATCATAAATCTCTGAATATATTTTCCTAAATTGTGTTTTTTTTTTAAAAAAAGATTTACTTAAGTATAGTTACTTGTATCTGTGAGTCTGCAATTATATGTGCTTATTTGTGTGGGGGGCTCACAAAGGCTGGAAGAGGGCAGTAGTCTTTTGGAGCAGAGTTACAAGAGTTTTGTGCTGCCCGGTATTGGTGCTGAGACATAAACTCTATTCCTTAAGACCGAGCAGCAAGTGTTCTTATCCACCTATCCATCTGTCCAGTTCCTAAATTATCTTTAAAAGGTCGTTATTGCACCACTTTCGTGCGTGTATGTAGAGTTTAACAAGAAGTCATTTTATCATCTGAGAAAGGTGCTGTGTGTCAATTTGACACAAGCTAGGGTCATCAGAGGGGAAGGAGCCTCAGCTGAGGAAATGCCGCCATGAGATCCAACTGGAAGGCATTTTCTCATCTAGTGATCAATGGGAGAGGTGGATGGGGCCATCCCTGGGCAGGTGGTCCTGGGTTCCACCAGAAGGTGAGCTGCACACGCCATGGGAATCAAGCCTGCAAGCAGCTCTCCTCCATGGCCTCGGCATCAGCTCCTGCCTCCAGGATCCTGCCCCGTTTGACTTGTCCTCATTTCCTTCAGTGACAGACAGCAACGCGGGAGCGTAAACCAAATAAATAAACCCTTTCCTCCCCAACTTGTTTTTGGTCACGGTGTCTTGTTGCAGCGGTAGAAACCCTAACTAAGACAGGGACTTTACAAAGGGTCTGATGCTTTTGCTGTAGAGCCTACAGAAGACTGAGACCAGCTCTTGCTTAGCCAGCGCCTCCTGAGCCCCGTGGCTCACACTGGCTGCTTCAAAACGATGAGCTGCCACCACGTTCCATCTTCTTTCCTTCCTGCTGCCTGCCTCCTCTTCCCTTTCCCCTTTTGCAAGCTAGTTTCCTGTATAAGCGGGCATCCCCTTGGGGCATAAAATTGCCTTTTCGTCTTTCTGAAGTCCCCTCATCTCTATAAGCTGCCTCCCACTTCCACACTCTTGGTTAAGCTCTTACGGAATCTCTCAAGCACCAAGAGGTTAGATGGAAATGGCTGTGGAAGGAGCCAGGGCACGCCCTCTCCACTCCTGTAGCCTCTCCTCTAATCTGGTCAGAGATGAAAATGGAGGAGATAGTAGAAGCACCTTAGGGGCTTCCCTGGCAGTCTGGGTCCAACCCAGGGGTCTGCATGCTTTACTGTCAGCTTTGGGTTCTAGTTAACAATTTCCCTGCACTCAGACATGTGCCAAAGGTTAACCTCCACTTATATTTAGATAGATGTGCGGAGAAGTGGTAGTACAAACAAGAAACATAGGTACAAATACACTGTATCTATTTGTCACTTTTAGGTGATACTCTGTCTGCCCACAAAATCCCGAGTGTAAGCTCCCCACTACAGCACAGTAAACCACTGTGGCCAACAAGGACACTGTGAGTGATTCAGACTGAATGCAGATCTCACCAGGGGCTCCCAGCCACCCTGAAAATAAAAATATATGGTTGCAGCCGAGCAACCGGAGATGCTGCTCATTAAAAGCATTCTGCATATTGTCAAAGACATACGTGGTGCCTGAAACAATAAAATCTGTGTTTTCGGGAGATTAGAGGAAAAGAACACAAATGGAAGGGTGGGGGGAAGGAGAATGTTTCTATCTCAAAAAGCACAGATGTTTCCCAATTCTGAAGATGTGGACTGCAGCCAGCTTATAAAATCCCTTGAAACTGACAGGTTATATCACAGGTGCGGATAGGGCCTTATCTAAGAAAGAAAGAACAGTCCCATTACAAGAAGAAAAGCAAAAACAACAACTTCTGAAGCCTGGGACAATGAAAAAGACCCTTCCTGGCATGAAATTTCAAGTCACTAACTACTTTAATTCTGTTTGAATAGTTAAATTCATTTCCAGAAGCAAATGGTGGAAATCTAATACTAAAATTAAAATTAGAAAAGAGCAACCAGAAAGAGAAAACTGTTGACGGTAAGTCAATATGATATACAGCATGATGGGGGTCATTAGAGCTAAATATATCTTATCTAGCTTTGCAGAAATCCCTAATATATTAGGATTGAAAAATCCCCCCATAAGTTAGGCAATTATCTCTGAAATATTATTTCTTAGTCTTCTCCCTAAGAGAGAACAACTAAAAATACGATAATATCTCTAAACCTAAGGATTATTGCCGGATGCAATGGAACATTGCGAATTGTAACACCAGATATGCAAACTCCTTTGAAGAGTTGGCATGGGTTCTGTGGATCTGTGGCTGCGTGGACGACCTCCTTTGAAGGTCTTTGCAGGGAAAGCGGTCTACCATCAGTGAAAAGATTAAACGGGGCCTGTGGAAATGCTCAGAGCCCATTTTGGGTCCAGGCACAGAAGCTAATGCATTAGATTGTAAGTCCAGAAAACCAGAATAGTGTCGTAAGCAAAAGAGACTTAAGAATAGTTCTTGATGGAGGGACTCAGAACTACAGCTCATATCAGTGCTGGTTTGATGCAAAGATTCAGTGTTTTTACAATTTTATCTTCTCTCTCTCTCTCTCTCTGTGTGTGTGTGTGTGTGTGTGTGTATGTGTGTGTGTATACACATGAGTGAAGGAATGTATGTGCAGGTGCTTACAGAGGCCAGAATGGCAGGTTCTTCGGGAGCTGGAGTTTCAGGCAACTGTAAGCTGCAGATATACATATGTGTGTGCTGGGAACTGAGCTTCTGTCCTCTGCAAGATAAGCACTCACTGTTAGCTGCTGAGCCAGCTTCCCAGTCCAGGTTCAGTGTTACTTTAGGACTCCTGATGTCTGACTCCACCTCGCAGCTCCCCTGCCTCCTTTGCCATGATTCCTCCTACAGAGTCTCTCTGCATGGTGGATGTTTTGGTTTGAATCTGCTGTGCCCATCAAAGGGCTCGTGAACATTCATTTCCCAGCAAGTGACAATGTAAGAAGTCTGTCCCACCAGCTCCCGAGTAACAACACAGAGACTTCTTATTAATTATGAAAGCTTGGCCTTGTTTCTAACTAGTTCTTATAACTTAAATTAACCCATTTATGTTAATCTACATTCTGCCATGTGGCTCGTGGCTGTTACCTCTCCTCCTGCCCATCCTGCTTTCTCTGCATCTCCTGGGGTCTTCACCTGTCTTCTTTCCCAGCTCTCTCTTCCCAGAAATCCTGCCCCTACCTGCCCCGCCCCACCTAGCTATTGACCATTTAGTATTTTACTAATGCAATCACAGTGATGTATCTTTACACAGTGTAATTAAATATCTAGTAACAGACAATATTTGGAAGAACTTGGTGCCTAAAGGAAGGTAGACTGGCTATCAGAAAGAAGTAGATCACTTGGGGCAGTAAACCCATATTCGAATAAGCTCACCTCAGGCTCCTCCCACCAAGAGAGGAGCCACCCCAACCACCTTGCCTTTCCTGTCATGATGGACAATCACGCCCCTGCCCCGCCCCATGATGCTGTTATCAGTAGTCAGTGTGTGGACCAGGTTTTTACAGGTTTGTGACACTTTATTCAAAGAATTATAATTAAGGTGTAAATATATTGCAAAGTAGCAAGAAAACTATTCAAAATCAAAATGACTGGCAGTATGGATCAAAAAGAAGCAAGCTATAAAGTGTAACAGAGAGCCATGAGATGACATTATACAAGAGTCCCAAGCTATTGCCTAGAGCTTCTTTTACGATGTCTGATGTGGGATTTCTCTCTGCGTGCTGTGATTACCACTGATAAATAAAGGAACTGCTTTGGGCCTATAGCAGAACTATAGGGGAACTGAGCTAGGAGGGGAAAACTAAGCTGAATGCTGGGAGAAAGGAGGTGGAGTCAGAGAGAGGCCATGTAGCCCACCGGAGATAGATGCTGGGAACTTTACCCAGTAAGCCACAGCCACATGGCAATACACAGATTAATGGAGATAGGTTAAATTAAGATGTAAGAGTTAGCCAATAAGAAGGTAGAGTGATTTAATTAATACAGTTTCTGTGGGTCTAAGCTAGCCAGA
>JAQHUG010000082.1:1748434-1777200 GCA_028555095.1 Dicrostonyx torquatus
TGGATTCATTACAGACTAATATGGTCTGATGGACCAAGATCCCCTGAAAGGTCGCCTTGAACACCCCTCAAAAATTACTTTGTCCAATAAACATCAGGAAGCAGTTTGGAGAGTACTATGCCAAAATTCCCAAATATTGTTCATAAATGTTTCTTTACATTTAAAGGGGATATGCTATAGAGATGGATACTTTGCATTGGTATGGATCTTGGTTTATTTATACAAGTTTTAGGTCAATTTTGTTATATGTATATTTCTGCTCTTGATTAAGGTATTGTGTTTTAAAATGTAATGCATAATTAAAAATATAGGTTAATAGATAATCATCAAGCTTGTGGTCATGTTAGTTAGATTTTTTTTTTAGATGTACAGAGATATATTTCAGATGGATAGGCATTCTTCAAACCTTTAAAATACTACAGAATATGGCATTTAAAATGTTTAAGACTTTTCATGACAATGAGACAATCTGCTCCTCGCAACACCAATCTACTTCAAGAGGATGATGGGCATTGAAGAGGCTCCTTATGGAGTTTGCTAGCCATCTGGGCAAGAAACTGCTCTTGCCTGGACTGCATGATGAACTGGACATGCAGGACCTGCAGAGAAATGACTGCTGAACTTGCCTAAAGGTGAGATGGTCTTTCAGGGTTCCTACTTCTTGAAAGATTCTGCAAGATTTCTGCAAGACTCAGAAGAAAGTGACTGACAAGTATAGGTGGAACTGTCTTTGAAATTTTCTGCTTTATGGAAAAGTCTACTGGATACTATGAGCCTATAGGCTGAAGATGAATGCCCCAATGGTACAGAAGAACTTTGGGTGACTATCCAGGGAACAAGATATCTCTGTCAAATCTAGAGTTTTGGAAGTTGCTTACAATGTACTTCCTGTTTACTTAGGTAATATCATACCCTTCTGGAGTCTTTGATGGAGTTGAAGAATTTATAGTTATAGTTTTCCTTAGTTATGATAAAAGATAAAGTAGATATAAATATTATAACTGTAATTCTTGCCTGATACCTATTTTGTTATATGTAATTTTACTATGTTAAAGTTAAAACTTTTCTTTTTTATTTAAGAAGAAAAGGGGAGGTGATGTGGGATTTCCCTCTGTGTGCTGTGATTACCACTGATAAATCAAGGAACTGCTTTGGGCCTATAGCAGAACTATAGGGGAACAGAGCTAGGTGGGGAAAACTAAGCTGAATGCTGGGAGAAAGGAGGTGGAGTCAGAGAGAAACCACGTAGACCACCAAAGATAGAGGCTGGGAACTTTACCTGGTAAGCCACAGCCATGTGGGGATACACAGATTAATGGAGATGGGTTAAATTGAGATGTAAGAGTTAGCCAATAAGAAGCTAGAGCTAATGGGCCAAGCAGTGATTTAATTAATACAGTTTCTATGTGATTATTTCAGTTCTGGGCAGCCAGGACAAACAAGCAGCCTCCTGCTACAGACATCTAAAAGAAAGACTGGTTACTAAGGAGTCTAATTTGTGTGATTCTCTATTTTGATTGACAGATGAATCGTATAACCTTTTCATTTACTGTGTGGTTATATAACTATATATATATATATATATTCAAGTTATAACTGTTTCTCTACTCTCCTTTCCTACACTGCATCTAACTTTCTTACTTTGCATCCCCAACTATGAATATTTATCAGACGCTTTACCTTATTGGGTATGCATTCAAAACCAGCTCAGGATGGGTCAGCCCCTTGCTCTGGTACCCAGCTGTGAACTGGAACTACTTTATGATACAAACTATCCACAGTGGATGGCTGTCAAGAGGAAAAGAAAGTTATTTTATTATTTGGAGTAGGGTGAATGGGTAGCTTGATGTGTCTGGTGTCTTAGACCGCTAATCACATTGTCAGGAGGGAAGTGTGTGTACAGCCCAAAGCAAGTGCAGTCCCAGGCTGCTAAGCATATTCCATATGCTTTCTTGCCCCCAAAACATGAGCCAAGACAAACTTCTCCTTTCTTATTTCTGAAAGAAAGTTTGGTCACTTTGATGCAAACAGTGGCCAAGGCAGCAGGTGAGAGGGCTTTGAGGGTACCACACTTACATCACTTGTTACCCTAGAAAAGAACTAGGGTTATTTCATAGGTAGTAAAAGTCCCAGGAACTCTTTATCATTCCATGTAGTCCATCTTGGGTCACTCTTCCCTCCCTAAACTAACCATATGGTCTGTATCAAGGTATTCTAATTGGATTTGGATGTCACAGATCCTCCATTACTGAATCTAAAGAGGCCCGGGAGCTGATGGTTTGTGGGCCAACAGGATTATGTAGGTAATGGACAAGAGATTCCTTTGAGGTGCAGTACTTTCAGAAGATATAAAACGGAATCACAGACTACACATCTCTCTGTCATTTTGCTGGCGTCTTCCTGAGGGAGACAGAATTGTGGCTTCCTGTCATGCCTTGTGTGTGTGTGTGTGTGTGTGTGTGTGTGTGCGTGTGCACGTGCGTGTGTGTGTTTGTGTGTGTGTATATTTGAAGTCTACTCAAGAAAGGCTGAAGAGTGTAGCTCAATGTAGGATACATGACCTGCAAGCACGAAGACCTGGGATCAATACCCAGAAACATGTAAACAAATATACCACCACCACCAAATTATCTCACCATGTTTTCAGAAGGACTTTAAGTTCCACTTTTCCTGTGTGGCTGTAAACTAGATGGGAATTAGAGAACTTCAGCTGACCTGGGTACACAACAAAGACACGCAGAGAAAATCATGGGCAGAGACCCAGTGTATAGTTCTCAGGTTCTCTCTGATCTCCAGTTCTGTCTCTCATGGTACCCTGCCAGTCTCCAACCACTACTGTTAGGAGGGATGCAGGTGCACTTCAATAGACTTTAAAGGAAATGCCCGGAGCAGGCTTCTCTTACTTGCAGCCAAGAACCCTAAGAATTGTTCTAAGTTTTCAGAAGGGACCAGTGAGACACTCTTTCTGAGGCACAAAACTCTTAATATACTATAACGAGAACAAAACTGGCACCAAGAAAGTTCGTCTCTAGCACAAAGCTCTTAAACACTGAGTCACGCCCCCAGAGGTACACAGCAGGTGGGAAGATCTGGAGCCCAACCTTGCTTTAGGAGACAGAACAGTAATGAGTTGGTCCTGTGCAGCAGGTAGCTTGTGTGCCGTAACTACTCCATCAACTGAACTAGAGAGGATCGTGTAAGCTGGAGCCAGCAGGGGAGCCTGGGTTCAAATATTCTGTTCACATCAGCATAGCTATTGCCACATGATTTCCAAACGAATTAACTTAGGGTCACACTGACTCAGGGCAAACCAATCATACTCACTGTTCGAAGTAGTATAGTTAATGAGATTTTAGCACAGGCTTCATACGGTCAAGAGAGCAATTACTTACCATTCATCTGAATTCATAACACCTCAGTGTTACTAACATCAAGCTAATTCCATGTACCATAAACAAATGAAAAAAATAGCCATGTATCATTTTCAAACCCTGTGAACTTGGCAAGCATTTGATTTCTGAGTACCAGCATGCGTTTCAGTCAAAACTGTTTAAAATGTCATGTCATATGACTGTTGCAAAACACTTTGTAGATTTGTCCCTTTTAAAACTCATGTTGAATTTTAAGTGCCATTGCGACAATATTTAGAGGGTAGCTATCAATAATCCACCATCTAAAATGGATTAATGCCATTATACATGGAGCAGGCTCATTATTGCTGGAGAGGGTTCACTATATAATTAATTTTTAAATGATATAACACTGTGCATATACATCATATGATATTTGAATTAGAGTCAATGAGCTGGTTAGTTTACTTAAAACAACCTGCAGTCACCTAGCAAAAAGGAACCTTAATTGAAGAATTGAATTGCCTCCATCAAATTGGCCTGGGGGCATGTCTATGGGACATTTTCTTAATTAGTGATTTATATGGTAAGGGCCAGTCCATCACGGGTGTTGCCACCCTGGGCAGGTCATCCTGGGTCACATCAGAAATCAGGCTGAGCCGGCCATGGAAAGTAAGCCAGTAAACAATGCTCTCCAATGGTTTGTGCTTCAAGTTTCTGCCTTGGCTTCCCCGGATGATGAGCACAACCTGTAATCCAAACACACCCTTCCCCTCCAATGTTGCCTTGGGGGTCAGTGTTCTATCACAGCAATAGGGAGGCAGGCTAGGACAGTAAGCAAATCTGACTACTGCTGCTACTACTCCTTCTGCTTCTCATTGTTTTTATTTGCCTGTCTGTGTAACACCACATAAATACGAGTATCCGTGGAGACCAGAAGACGGTGTCAGATGCCCTGGACCTGGGTGTTAGAAATCGAACATGGGTTCTCGGCAAGTGCTTTGGACCACCAAGCTTTATCTTTAGTTGCCACATTTTCCTTCTTAATGCTCACTACTTCTGAACTATAACAGTGCCTTATTTCAGGCAGGGAACTTTCCCTTGCGCAAAGTTATTCCATGTATCTCGCTAGCCACTTGAGACGCACCACTTTGGCTTGCCAATCTCTGCTATAGTTCAGAACATTCTAAGAACAAGTGCGAAGCAGCGTATTCAAGCCTTCTGAAAAGGAGCTTTCAGAGTAGACGCAGTTCTCCTAACAAGTCTCAATGAAGAGAAGTAAGAGGGAAACAAGACTCCTGAGACAGTTTGAGGCTGGGTTCTCGTCGTTCAGGTGAGGACCTAAACCCCTGACAATTCTCTGCCATTTTCCTGGGCAGTGAGTTAGTTGATGTTGGAAGTCTCTATCATGTGGATTTTTCTGCCACCTACTGGTCATTCTTGCAAAAGACAACTATGTCTTTGGAGCTTCAATTTGTCAGTAGTGTACTTTGAAGTTTTGTCTTAAGTGTCTAAATATTTAGGGATGCTAAGTCTTCTGGATAGAGACACCTCCTTGATCTTGGAGCTGGGAATGTACCTCAGATGTCAGAGTGCTGACCCAGCATGCACGAAGCCGTGGGTATGAACCCCAGCACCACACAGACCTGGTGTCGTGGGCACTCCTGTAATCTCACATACTAGGGAAGCAGAGGCAGAAAGCAGAGTAATCCTTGCCACGTAGTGAGTTTGAAGCCAGCCTGGGATACATGAAACCCTGTCTCAAAAACAGAAATAGTTGACCTTTATATCATTACAGTATTTTTCTCTACATTCAGAGACAAACTGAAAGACTTAAGCAGTCTTAAAGACCGATGTACAGAAAGACCCGAAGAAAACGGACCTGGGAATACAAAGCAGGTCTATCCACGCCCTCATTCTAAACCTGATTGCTTTGCCGAGGTGCTGGAGCACAACTGGAATCTGTCCTGACTTGAGTTTAGGACGCAGATAGAGACTGAGGGAAGAGGATCGCGAGTTTAAAGTCAGCCTGCATATATAAGGAGTCTCTGACTCAAGAGAAAAATGAACAAAATTGTCAGCTTGGAGCTCCTTCTTCTGCTTGCTTAGAAAATCTCACCCGCGCAGCCTTAAGGATATACCTGTACGTACCTAGGGACACCAGATTCTTTACTACAGTGGCTGCCCCCCCCCCATTCTTACAGCCAATGGTGATGCGCGGAGGTCCCCGCGGCAGAATCCTCAGCCAACCAGAACGCAGCAGTCCCTGAAAGCCCCACCTCTCCACCCCAGGCTTGGGCTGATGGTTTAGTTGGCTCGGTCCGCAGCATGTCTCCTTGCCAGTGGGGAGGGCTCGTGTTGCCCTAAGCAGCCTGCCTTTGCCTCCGCAGTGCTCCTTCCCGCACAGGCTGGCGAGGTTCAGACTCCCAAGAGTCAGTTCCACAAGCAGAGCCCCGCCTCTTGCTTCAGCATCCGAGTCCCATAGGCTGACTGGACTGCGCGCGACGTTGCAATTGGAAGAAGAGACTGTCCGTCAAACAGACGCTCCGCCCCACGTCCCAGCCTCTCGTTGAAAAAAGACGGGTGAAGTTGTCCTAGTTCTGAGGAAGCGAGTTCATTGGTTCGGCGCGATCTCGCTCCAGTCAAGACAAGAAGAGACTCAAGGTTTCGGTTAGAAACAGTGAGATGTCAGTCAAGGGATGGCACTTACCAATGAGCGCACAGTATTTGCAGAGGCGCTACATAAATAGGGAGGGGCAGAAGGAAAAGGCTACTCTTGATTGGATAAAAGGAATAAGGATCCGCCCCCTTGGCCCAGCGTGCTAGCTGCGCCCTCTTCAGCCCTGTAGTCCTTGGTACTAGCAGTGATCCGCTCCCGCCCCGTTTCACAGCCCACCCGGGTTGCGTCCGGGAGAGGGTTGCTCAGAGAAGATTCTATAGAGTTTCGTGAGAGTCCCGCGCCATCGCTACGGTGAGGGAACGCAGCGTTCGGCGGTCCACGGCGCTGCGGGGAGTAACTACTACTGTGAAACCGGAAGTGTCCCTGGAGGCGTCGCTTCCGGAAGTGTGGCATATCCCCACCACCACACCAGGAAGTGTGGTGCCGCCGCGGCTCCTGGAAGTGTTGCTCTCCACCCTTTTGAGACGCGGGATTGAAACAGGTGTCAGTGTATCGCTGTTTGCGAAGGCTCATCGGAGCGTCACCCTTCCGAAAGTGACGGAGGGTGCAAGTATTTGATCATGGTTTTGAATGCCGCGTCCTGTCGGAAACCGTAGGGGAAACAGCGCTGGGAGCGTTGCCAGGGGGCCTGGCTCCCTAAAGGCTTTTAAGAAGTTTTCTGTTACTGCCCATCACCCCCGATTCCCCTTCTCCCCAGGGATGTGCAGATGGAGTCCGGAGAAGGTAGTGCTGTCCCAGACCCCGGGGGCGTGGAGGACTTGGTGGACACGCAGTTCCCCGTTGAGGAGGCTGGAGACAGTGAAGGGGTTCACTCGAGCACGCCGGATCCCGGAGATGGGGACCCGGAGGACACAGGTATAGCTCTCCTCAACCGAGTCTTGGAAGTAGTCCCTGGGGGTTGTCATTGCTAGCTGAGGAGGAAAGAGATCACCGGGAGACCAGTGGGCAGTGTTTGGAGGTCCCAAGAAAGTAGCTTGAGGCATAGTTCAATCAGTCGTTGGTCACAGACTTGCTAATTTAATTGAAATCATTAAGAAATGATAAAGAAGTCAGTGGGTGTCAGCTGTTGTCCGGGAGGGGCAAATGAGGGATCAGTGGTAGGAGGATGGGCTGTGCTAACTTGTCTGGAATCGGCCCATTTTAACATTGGAGTTCCCACATTCCGGGACACCCTTCTGTTGTAGGGGAAATCAGAATGTACTTGACCTGAGCTTAGATCCTTGAAGAATCAAAAAGGGCGTGGTTGGGTTCAAAAAGGGTCATCTTGACAGTAATGGGAATTGAGACAAGTTGCTTGGGTATTTGGAAACGGGATTATCAGTGCACAATTAAGAAAATATGAAAACATTGGGTGTGAAAAAATTAGGTGAGGCTGCAAGCCGATGATTGTCATTGGGTGGCTCAGTAGATGTCAGTGGCCGGGGGGATGAATGTGTGTGTGGAAGGAAGCAAGGGGTTTCATCTTGGGGGAAGAGCAGTGGATGTATGAAAGCCTTATATGTTAGTGATGATTAATGGTGGACATTGATGGAGTGGAGGGGCATGGAGCCGCCATGTAGGCTATTGAAGACTAAAGTGTTGCTGATATTAATATGTACTTGCTGGACTGTTAATGTAGCAATAGAAGTAAATAGGGGGAGTGGCTGAAGGTTAGGGGAGTCCTGGTGATCTGGATGTCAGTGGCTGTTAATGGCCACTATAATGGGAGAATTAAGGATCGTTACTGGGAATGTGGTTAACTAAGAGTGTCAGTGGGCATCACTGGGGATTGGTGGATGTGGAGGAGGGTCAAAAGGATTAGGAGAGTCAGTGGGTGTATTTTACTGGTGGCCTTTGAAGGGTAAGTACACATCAGAATGAACAAGGGGTCAGAGAAGTTAGTGAAGTGCCACTGCAGATAAACAGATTAATAGTTATTTGAAGAGTGGGGCGCTTTGAAGACCTAGGAATGGCAGTGCTGAAAGGAAGTAATGGAGGGACCAGTAAAGGACAGTGAGAACATGTTGGGCTATTTGTGTTTTTGGGTGGGGCTCATAAAAACCTTAGTGGACACAGGTAGGAAGGTTCCAGCCATTGTCACCCATTGTTCACTGAATAGCTAGGAACATACGTGGTGTGGAGAGTAGGAAGACGTATGGAGAGCTTTGTCAGCAGGCATGGGTCATTGGGGGTCAGGGGACTGGTAAGGAATTGATAGATTGTTGAAATACGGGGTTAGTAGGAGATGAGCCACTCAGGGCTCCCTTTCAGGATCCAAGGCCAAGGACCAGCCAGCCAGCCTCTTACCACCTTTGCCTCAGGCTGAGGCCCCATCAAGCACCTGTGAGCACTGGAAAACTGCAGCTTCCGATGACAATCCCCCTGGAGAACCTGAGGGTAGCTCTGAGGGACAGGGAGAAGACCCTGGTGATGGGGACTCCAGTGACGGGGACCCCAGTGATGAGGACTGGCGCAGCCAAAGGAAGCACGTGTTTGTTTTGAGTGAGGCAGGCAAGCCCATCTACTCACGGTATGGTAGTGTGGAGGCCCTGTCTGCCACCATGGGTGTGATGACGGCACTCGTGTCCTTCGTACAGAGTGCAGGAGATGCCATCCGAGCCATCTATGCCGGTGAGTGAAGAGAAAGTGGGACATAATGAGGGCTGGTGGGAATATGGCTAGGAGTTCGGTGGTCTGTAACTAGTTGTAGGTAGCTCTGCCTGTCTGCTTGTATACGTGAGTCTCTGTCTAGCCACCAGAAGTGAGTCAGTGAGGGTGTCTGTCGGGTGGGGGGTCATCTCTTTGGGTTCCATGTGGCTGGTGGTGTACCACCCAGTTGTCTAGGAGTGCAGAGGTGTGTTGTGTGACCTGGCTGTGTTTCAGTCCTTGTCCGGTTTACCATTCCCACCACCCTGACTCCATGCTGTCTAAATTACATGATCCTCCACAGCCCACGTATCTCTGCAAACGTCCCAATATCCCCAGCTTGTCTGCACCCTAACTTGAGTGCTGGTGGAGTCCGAGTGCAGGCTCAGGCCGGGGGCTGAATGTGTTGGAGAGTGTTTGGGAAAGCTGTCCTGTCTGATCCCTGGCTCATTCCTGGTCTGCCTCTGCCCCCCCCACCCCGCCCACTCTTCCTTCCCCTAGAGGACCACAAGCTGGTGTTCCTGCAGCAGGGCCCACTCCTGCTGGTGGCTGTGTCCCGAACTCCGCAATCGGCAGCGCAGTTACGGGGCGAGCTGCTTGCAGTGCACGCACAGATTGTGAGCACACTCACGCGTGCAAGCGTGGCCCGCATCTTCGCACATAAGCAGAACTATGACCTCCGTCGTCTGCTGGCTGGCTCAGAGCGCACACTTGACCGGCTCCTGGACAGTGTGGAGCAAGACCCTGGTGCCCTGCTCCTGGGTGCAGTGCGCTGTGTGCCTCTGGCCCGTCCACTGCGGGATGCCCTGGGTACACTTCTGCGGCGCTGTACAGCCCCGGGCCTGGCCCTGTCAGTGCTGGCTGTTGGCGGTCGACTGATAACAGCAGCCCAGGAGAGGAATGTGCTGGCAGAGTGCCGGCTGGACCCAGCTGATCTGCAGCTGCTGCTTGACTGGGTGGGTGCGCCGGCCTTTGCAGCAGGTGAGGCATGGGCACCTGTGTGCCTGCCGCGCTTCAACCCAGATGGTTTCTTCTATGCCTATGTGGCTCGCCTGGATTCCATGCCTGTCTGCCTGCTACTGCTTGGTACCAACCGGGAAGCCTTCCATGCCATGGCTGCCTGCCGGCGCTTGGTTGAAGATGGAATGCACCACCTTGGTGCCCTGCGTACCCTTGGGGAGGCTGCCAGCTTCTCTAATGGACCTGCAGCCAGTGCCCCTGCCTACAGTGTGCAGGCTGTGGGAGCACCTGGCCTCCGGCATTTCCTCTATAAACCACTGGACATCCCTGACCAACACCGCCAGCTACCACAGTTTACCAGGTGGGCCCAGACCCTCCCCACAGGCGATTGAAGACATGTCTAACCAGGACTGTCAGCGTCTTATACACATGAGATTAGGCGAGCTAGCCAGCCGTGCCCTAGAAAGGGGGAGCAGACAGTTCTCTGTTCTAGTGGGAGAAAGGCCTTCCTTCCTAGTTTAATGGAGGCAGCTTGGCTTACAACCGACGAAAACCTTCAAGTCTAAGGCGGGAGGCTGAGCCCCATAACCTAATTGCAATCCCTAGACTGTGATGGGAGGCAGGCCCAATGCCAACTCACGGTGCTGCTGCTTCCCTCTGTTGCAGTCCTGAGCTAGAGGCCCCATACAGCCGAGAGGAGGAGCGACAGCGACTGTCCGACCTGTATCACCGCCTGCATGCTCGCCTCCATAGCACCTCCAGGCCCTTGCGCCTCATTTACCACGTGGCTGAGAAGGAGACACTGCTGGCCTGGGTGAGTTGGTCAGGCTGTCAGTAAATCAGTTCCCTGCTGCAAGCCTGCGTTCCCTGTGATGAGCCTTTAGCTTGAGCACCCTCCATAGGCACACAGGAACTTGCCCAGGCTTTGCCTCTATCTGCACCGCTGACCCTATGGGCACACGTGTCTTAAACTACAGAAGGATTTCTCACCCGCCATATGCAACCCTACCTTAGGCCTGCCATTCCTTTGCTTTCCCCATGAGCAGACAGGACAGGCAGGGTCCTGGACTTTCACGTATCCCATCTGCAGCTGTCACTACTGTGCTTGCCAATTCTGTCTACCAGGATAGAGTCCCCAGCCCTCCTTGACCACTGCGGGTTCAGGTCCACTCTGTGCCCTCTCCCTGGAGTGACCTTCCTGTGGGACCATTAAAGATCAGCTACTGAGGGAGGCTGGTGGCCAGGCAGGCAGTCCCATAGGAAGTAAAGCCTTCCCCACCACATTCTGTAAACAACTGTGTGTATTAATATGGATCCGGTGCTGTTCTAGGTTAGCACTTAGGTTTTTGGGTTTTGTTGTTTCTAATTTTCAAGTAACTCTGGAGTTGGAAATAGTAAAGCTAGTATAAGGAATTACCATAAAATGACCTTTCACTCACATCTCCCAAAAGTAAACTTTCATAAAACTGTTGTGACCTGCCAAACCCAGGAGGTTGCCAGTGCTGTGACACAGAATCCACAGGCTTCATTGGCCTTCTGCCAGTTGTCCGTTCATGTCAACTTACTGGTCCAGAACCCAGCCCAGATCACATGGTGGACCTGCTTTTTTATGTACCCTGGTCTCATCTGTTCTGAAAAGGTTCCCCAGGCTTTGTTGCCTTGTGGTCCTGGCACTTTCAAAGGACATCAGTAAGCTGGCTTATAGAGGGCCCCTTGGCTTGGGTCTTTGTCATGGTGGACCGTGATCACAGTGAGAAGTTTGGCACCAAGTGGCACGAGCAAGTTTCCACACTGTTTCAGGGCATGTGGTGCACGCTTGGATGCTTAGTTAAGGTGGAGCCTGGCACATTTCTACTGTAAAGTGTTTCTCCTTTGTAGCTAGCCCCTGTGGCACCTATGAACTCTGTGGGTTTTAGAATTATACACCTCCTTCTCATTTTAATATGCCTCCTTGATTTGCAAGACATCAGTTACTAGGTTTTTGCCTGATGGCGGTTTTTCTAACTGCCCTACTTTTTACATTGATAGTTGGGACTTTATATAAGAATAAACTTCTTACTGGATTTTTAATTAAGAACTACAGTTACTTAGTTAGCATGTATGTGTGCACACATATGATAATTGTAAAGGCCAGTGGACAACTTGTGGGAATCCATACTCTCCCTTCTACTAGGTTCTCAGGCTTGGTGGTAAGCGCCTTCTTCCACCAAGGCATCTCACTGGCCCCAAATTTTATATTTTGTTTAACTATGGCCCCATGAGATTTCTCTTGAGTTTGGTAGTCAAAAATATTATCTAGCATTTACTGCATTTGTTTCTGACACAGTCTGTGGACTCTATGACTTGGGCAGCCTGGGCCCTGTTTCCGCCTGGCACATTTCTGTCACTGTGCACACGGCTGGCTCACTTTCCTTACTCCATCCTTCCTAGACGTGGCATTTTGCCAAGGAGCCTCACCAGCTTTTTCTAGAGAGTTGGCATTTTAAAACCAAGACACAGTAGGCCCAGGGCTTTTCATCGGTGCGTGGGAGGGGGATTGCCGAATAGATGACTTCCCATTGGAGTGAAGATGGCGAGCTGCGGGGGGGGGGGGGGGGGGGGGGGGGGGGGCAGCTGCAGGCGTAGAGAAGGGACTGCAAGGCTGCGACTGGCTGGTTTGGAGGAACAGCAGAGACCAAAGTTGCTGGGGCCGAACGAGAACACCAGGGAGAGCAGTGGGAAGTGGCACAGAAAAGGAACTGAAGACCTCTGGGTCGGTCTCTGGGTGCTGTGAGGACCACATGTGCAAGGCCATAGGGGAAGGAGGACAGGACAGGCTTGTGTGCGATGACTACTCACTGGTATTGAGTGTTGGTGTTGTGCGCACACACACACACACACACACACACACACACACACACACACAGAGTCAGAATGATCCAGTTGAGCCACTGATCCAGCTGGCCTCTTGTCTGCACTTGATAGGATAATCCCAGATTGCCTGCCTTAGCCCAGCAAGTCTTACCCAGTTGCTGCCAAGTGCGTCTCCAAGCTTCAAGAGCACCCAAGGTTGGGTTTGGGAAGCCAGGATTACTCCTGGCCAGCTCTAGCCCATCTGACTGTCTCCTCCCCATCTCCCTAGGTGACCTCCAAATTTGAGCTCTATACTTGCCTCAGCCCCCTGGTGACCAAGGCAGGTGCCATCTTAGTGGTAACGAAGCTCCTGCGCTGGGTGAGGAAGGAAGAGGACCGGCTTTTCATCCGTTACCCCCCCAAGTACTCCACACCGCCCTCCACCTCGGTGGACCAGGCCCCCAACAATGGCTTGTTCTCTGGACTTTGACTGCTGGAGTCACCACATTTGACTTCTAAATTCTGTCTCTGGAAATGTGGGTAGAAGTCTGTGTGGGGCTGGTTCTGGGCAGGTGGGCAAGATCTCAGGGTTTGCCCATAAATGGGAGAAGGGGCACAGCAGCTAGGGGCACAGGTTGCTCTGTGAGCCCCCTTACACACCTCCACATCTAGGAAAATAAAAACCTCCTTTGCCCTCTACCCCCTTAACTAACCTGAATGCCACCGCACCCTTTACCAGCAGCCCCCCACTCCCAGCCTCTTCTAAGCAGCACAGTTTGCTCCTATGTCCACCTTCCAAGCAGACCTGAGACTTGGCTGAGGCTGTCCTCAGGGTAGGGGTGAGTAACCCACAAGGGCTCAAGAATTTGCAATACAGGACTAGTCTATGCTTGAAACCAGCCTAGAGCTGTTTAAAGAAAACTACAGAAAGGACCTAAAGTTGAATCCCACAAGACATTCCTCTGTCCCTCTGTCCTTCATGCCCTTCCTTTTTCTCCATCATTTTCCCCTTAAAAAAAAAAAAACCACCAATTCGGGCTGTTTCTTACATGAATAATAAGGTTGCCTCCATTGTCTACCTGTGTAACACATGCCACGTGACTTCACCCAGTGGCCGGGATGCAGCTTTGCGAAGACACACCTAGCCTTCCTAGCCTCTAAGGCTTCTTCTACTCAAGAGAGAACTTCAGCCCTTTCAGTGGAGATACCTGGATGGGACAGGACTTGGAACACGGTTGTGCTGTCCCTCAGCACGAACACATTTGTTCTGGACGTTGGCCGCTTGCAGCAGCAAGAAAAGAAGAACCCTTAAAAGAGCTAGCACGCGGGACCCTCCTCAACAGCCCCACTACCTTGCTTCCCCAGCCTTGTTTAGTATATGGCCCTGTGGTGGTGCGCATGCGTACTATCAGTTGCTTTGCAGATGTTCTGCGCTTGCTCAGAGCAGATTACCTATGTCGCCCCACCCACTGGTTTCCTACAGTCGCTGTAGCGGCACGTGCTGCTTTTCCCAGCCACTGTTTTTCCACATGCGCAGATGCTCCGCCTTGGGAAATGGCTGCCGAGTGGCTGGGAGCTGAGGAGGCTGAAGACGCCAGAGGTAGTGAGGGCCCACAGGGTAGAAGGGAGAGAGGCTTTGGCCCAATATAATAATCGAGAGTAGTGGGTTTTTTTTTTTTTTTGGAAAAAAATGTTTTTAGCCTATTGAGATTTTTAACTTCCACACAGTGGAAATAAATAACTTGAGTGTTCTCATCACCTAGGTTAACTTGCCAACATTATTGACATTGTTAACTACTTCGACAGTTCTTTTCAGCATCCATTACTAAGCAAATCGAATTGGGAAGGGATAGTGATGTTCTCACAAAAACTGCCCTGTTGCTGTTGCCCCCTAGATGATCACTACATGGACTGTTCAAGCCCTTGAGAATGGTTTTCTCACACTGTTTTCAGGTTTGTTTAGACTTAAGTAATGAAGCTTCTCCCCCCAATGGGGTCAAGCAAATGGAGTTGAGCCTAGAAACTACTGGAAATTGCAGTTCCTTCCAAAGAAAATGTGTATCACGGTAAATACACCAGAAGAGCGTTTTTGTTTTAATTACAGAAAATTCCCAAACATTCTAAAGTAGAGAAAATAGCATGACCAGTGACCCTGACCCTGCTTCGTCAATGGGTTCAAACTTTGTCTTCATATCTATATCCACCTTCCCTTCCTGAGCACCAGGTCTGTCACCATGTGACCAAACGAGGGAGACGCATCTTGCCAGACCTGTCTATTCAGATTCCAAAACAATGGGTGTGACCTTCAAGAACAAGACCCGCAGTTTCCCTGGGCACCCAAAACACCTAATTGGTACTTGGTACACGATATTTTTTTTTCTTTTTTTAAATTGGTGAATGATGAAATCATTTTAACAGAATCTGTCTTAAATTGTAGCCTCATTTGGGTGCCCGTTTTCAAAGAAAAATAAAAATCAGAAAGACAACAGTGAACCACGCTTTATTGAGAGGTTGATACAGTGCCACAGAGATGTAAAAATCTTAGCATCAAACTTTCAAATTCCTCATATTTAATCAGGGACTTCACCGGCCGTGGAGGAAGTTGGAATGAATATGTTATGTTTCTTTGCCATTGAATTGGGCTTAGCACCAGTAGCATCCAGGCCTTCTGGTGGAGGCTTAGGTTTTTAGCAGATGCTCTTTCTCATCTGTAGCTGCTAAGTTATCACAGGAGAATAACTACCCAAACACACGGACCAAGGGCGGTCAAGTCAATGGTGACTTACTGTCAGAGGCAGGGATACAAGAAGTGGTCACAAAAATGACCAAATCTAGGGAGGGTCATGTAGATTGTAGACTTTTGAAAGAGGTGGAAGAAACATAATTTTCAGTTGATATAATTGTTCATTTATAAAAGATGGGCCCCAGAAGTTTTATTTTTATTATTGAGTAGTTGGGGTTAAAACAAGAAAGGAAGGGGGTTGTCAACAACAGCCTCTTGGGAGGTGTCTGAGGTAAGCACACTTTGATTACTGGTTAAGGGTCTTGGATTTGGGGGAGGGGAGCAAGTTGAGGCCTTTTGTGATTCATTGTTTTATTTATCACTTAGAAAAATAGGTAGTAATATGTAATTTAAAATTAAGAGGGAAAGGGAAAATTGAGCAGCACCTGAGAATTATACATTAGCATCGGACCAATGTTAACACCCAGGTTTTAATGGCTATTGTGCACTTACTGGGAGTCTCTGTATATAGGAAATATGCACTGGAGTATTGAGTATTAATAGGTCATAGTGTCTGCAGCTTACAGATGAAAAACACTCAAAACTGATGGAGTACCACAGCCTATTTCTACGACTTTTGTGTACATCTAAAATAATTTCAAAATAAAATGTTAAACGGGGACTTATCCTCCACAGGCTCTTTTCTTTTGTAATAGGGAAGGGTTTTGTTGTTTTAAGTTAACAGAGATATGAAGATGGATGCTGAAAAGAAATCCCACCCTACCTGAGTATAATAAAAGGTTATTTATTTAGGGATAGACTCACAGATCACAGTCCTCTGCTTGAATGGGGAACAGCAACTGAACCCCGCAGCTAGAAGAAAGCAAACATGTGCATTTAGAGTATAAGGGGCCACGCCCAAGTGGGCAGATAACTTAAAGGCTACTGGCTATGGGAATTTCTACAGCAGAGAGATTAGATTTAAAACCTTTTAAATTAAAATTTAAAAATTTTCTTGTCACCTGGGGGCTTGAGAAATGGCTCAGCAGTTAAGAGCACTGGCTGCTCTCACAGAGGACCAGGTTCAATTCCCAGCATCCACACTGGCTCACAGCTGCCTGTAACTCTAATACCCTCTTCTAAACCTCCACAGGGATAAAGCATACATGTGGTGAACAGACACACATGCAGGGCAAAACATTCAAACATGTTAAATAAAGATAAAAATTTAAAAACCATTCTTATCACTGACCAGGGGTCTTAGGACTAGCAGTTAAAGGGCAGAGAGAGTAAATCCACGGTTGGAGCTTCTGCAGAAGTAGTTGCCAAGGCCAGCTGGAGAACACACGGGCTCTTACATATGCTTTGCGTATTGGCGATACTACGTGGAGATTGCTAATCATACTGGGAGTGGTTAGAGTAGCAGAAGCAAAGATGGCTGGATGTTAACAGTCCTAGTGTCTGGACCGTGTATATTAGGGTTCAGTCCCAACATCCTCACACTCTGCATTTGAAAGTTTTCATAAAATGTTAAGCAGACGAACAGATTTCTCTGTCATGTGCTTTTCTTTCTTTGCAAAATATTAAAATGATTTTAAATAATAAAAATGTCTCAGGAGGAGATATATCCGAGATACGTGTGTGTCATATATACATATATATGTACATATACATACACACATATATGTATATATGTATATATATACATACATACATACATATATATATATATATATGATGCAGAGATGAGTGTATCATGGTAAGGAGATTCAGGACCAAAGAGAAGGGGAATTTTTATTTCTTCAAAGATTTTGTAGTGTTTGGAATTTTAGGGTGTTATTTCTGTATTAATTTTTTTAAGTAAGTGACACATGAAATATGTTTATTCTAAAAGGTGAAGATATAGTCACTGAACTGCTGACAGTGGTTAATTCTGAGGGGAATGTTGGTAAAATGAGATTTTTAAAAAAGATTTTACTTAAATTTGTGTGTGTGTGTGTGTGTGTGTGTGTGTGTGTTGTGCACATGTGAACACAGGTGCCAGAGAAGGCCGGGGAGGGCACCAGGTTCCCTGTAGCTGGAATCAGGTAGTTGTGAGCTGTCTGAGGTGGACGCTGGGTACTGAACTTTGGGTCCTCTGGAAAAGTAGTTCCTTCTGCCCTTGTTACCTCTCAGCCATCTCTGCATCCCACGGACATTTAATGCCATGTTCTACTATCCATGTCTAAGTAACTAAAAATAATTAAGGTGCAAAGGCAAACGAATGAGTCCTAGTTCATTATAGCGAGAAAAAAGGATGCGAAGAAGATGAACAAGTGCCCAGCATTTCTGCAAGACGAGCTCAAGGTAAAAAAGCAAACAAAAAAGAAACGCCGCTGTACAGAGCGATTGCTTCTGGCTGTAAAGAATTTCACCCGACCAGTGTGCCGTAAGTGATGCTCTGAGGTGTCTTCAGGTTCCTACCGGATGTTACTGTGGCACTGGAGCAGTGAAGGTCATGTCTACCTCTGTTCATGGCGCCTTTAAGATCATTCTTTGGAATGGAGTTTCCGATATAGACGAGATAAGAATGTCTTGTTGCAGAGTCCCAGACAGCTTGAACCGAGGCACTGGTTTTGTCAGTCAAATGTCAGGATAGGCCCAGCCTCTGATGTAGCGTGCGGTCCGAGGTAGTATTCAGATGTGTCCCGCAAGCACAGGCCAAGGAAAGCAGAAGCACGTGTTGAGGTAAAAGTGTGCCCCTCAAGCTGGCCATGTGACTTAGCGTGTGCAAGGTTCCAGGTTTGATGTACAGCATCCCAAAGACTAATTGAAATAAAAGTGTGACCCCTTCCCCAGCTTGGGCCCACCAGAGCTTCGAAGTATTGTGCATGATACCTATGTATAAAGTTGTCGCAAAATGAAAACAATGCCAGAAAGTGACCTTATTTGAAAACAGAATGCTCTAGTTTTCGTTTCTGTCTCAGTGATGAACTATTCTGATAAAAAGCAACTTAGGGGAGAAAGAATTTATTTACTATACAGTTCCAAGTGATAGTGCGTCACAGCTGGGAAGTCAGGGCAGGAACTCACTGAAGCAGCTGGGCATGCCACACACCCGCAGCAAGAGCAGAGGGAAACACGTGCCGCCATGCTCTTCTCGCTCCCTGCTCTCAGTCAGCCTTGTCCTCTCTGTCAGGACCCTAACTCAGGGAACAGTATAGCAATAGCTGGGCCCTCCCGCATTAACTAACAGTCTAGACAAGCCCCCAGCACCATGCCCACAGGCCAACCTGATCTAGGTCATTCTCCCATCGAGACTTTCTTCTCCAGCGATTCTAGGTTGTGGCAAGTTGATAATTAAAACTGTCAGGGCAGGAGAGAGGGCTCAGTGGTTAAGAGCACCTGGCTGCTTTTCCCACATGACCCGGGCTTGATTCCCAGCACCCACACAGCAGCTCACAAACCTTCTATAACTCCAGTTAGGGGATCTGACTCCTCTTCTGACCTCTGGGCACCAGACATGTAGAGCACAGATGTACATGCAGGTATCATCCGTACACATCCAGACCAAACAAAATACGAAGTAACCAGCGTATAGGATCTTTGCAGATATAACTACTTAGGATGAGGTCAGACTGGCTTAGGATGAACCATAATTCAGTGGTAAATATCCTTACAAGAGAAAGGAAATATGGGACACAGTGACATCAGACACAGAGGGAGGACCTACTTTATAGTACTTTGTCTGTGCAGCTGAGAAAAGGAAACAGTAACCGTGTCGCATTTGTGCCTGTGAAGGAGACCGCACCGCCACCGAGGAAGAAACTGAGCACAAGTATACGTTGTCAAGTGAAAACCAGGAGAGCTGTGACATCCTGTGTGACATAGTGTCCTGTTTGTGGAGAAAGGGTGTTTGCCTGTGCGTCAATGGGCGGCTTGGATCACTGAATGACTTCTAAGGAGAGGAACTGGGAACTTGGGGTCTGAGGCCAACGGACTCTTTACTGCTGTGGAGAAGCACTTCCTGCCTGTGCTCTGTGTTTGTAAGCTCTGTTTCGTCTCTGTCCTGCTTTTTTATGGAAAGGAGCAAGTCACTGGGATTTGAGCTTTTATCATTGATCTCAAGAATTTATGGCATTCTTTCTAGGACTGTTTGTTTGTTTGAATTTTTAAAGTACAATGGGCTCATGCTAAAACATCTATAGAAATATACATCATGAAAAATGCCTTTGCTTGAATCAGGAGCCCACAGAAGTTTAGTTCGTTGTAGTCCGTTGATACAGACCTCAGGTCATTCTTTCTCCTTTTTATTTCTTCTGTGCATTTGAACTCATGTTTGAAAACATTTACAATATTAGCTGAACTCAATCTTAGCGATCAACTTTCATGATTTTACATCTCAATATTGGGATTATGTTCAAAATTATTCAGCCCCAAACTTACAAATGTTTGGCCTTAGGATCATTACACCCCAGAGTTGACTGTTCAGTTCTACAGCTTCAAGGAAGAAAGTGTTAACTTGACTGATGGGAATATCTCTTAATGATGCTAGTCTTCCATTGTTGACTTTCAGTTGTTATCTGTGATTGTATGAAAAGAGTCGAGAGGAGAGGTTCTTACACCGGTTCCACGTAAGAGTGTGTAACCAATTACAGTGGTGATAAGAAGATAGGTGATGCAATTGCTCAGTATTTTTGAGGCCAAGAGGTTAAACCTAAGGAGTTTACCAAGATTCAGGAATGAAAGTCCACACAAGATAAACTGTGAAAGTGAACTGAGGGTTTAAGAAAAGAACGAAGTCACAAGTCCCCGTTCCTGGCAAGGACAATAGTGAATTTCTTACCATCTTCCTTGTGCCTTTAAACAGTCTGAGGGGAGGAGGGGAGGACAAGACTGGGCTGAACGGAGGTCCCTGGGTCCTGCCCTCTAGTGAGGGGCTGTGTCCCTGCATCTAGTGAAGCTTGAGAAAGGTGGGTACAATCTTAATTTGTGAGTGTGCGAGTGTGCGTGCGTGTGTGCGTGTGTATGTGTATTCTCAAATGAGGCCTGAGAAATGTGGATACAAGTCTTTCTTAATGTAGGATTTTTCCCCAATCCCTCCATGGTACATCTGCATGTTCGTGTGTGTGTGTGTGTGTTGATTTCTGGTCTTCATAATATTGAGTAGATTCCCAATAGTATCATTATCATGTTCACCTGCCCTTTCTTTGTATGTGTTTTGGATTACTATAAAAAATGTCAAAATCTTGATGTAATTCCATTTTTTTGGTGGGGTCTTACTTTTTTTTTTTCTTCTTTATTTATTGTGACCGCGGTTTCCCCTCCTTCCTCTCCTCCCAGTCCTCCGCCCACTTCCCCTCTGTCCCCCACCCATTCCTCCTCCATTTCTATTTGGAAAAGGGCAGCCCTTTCCTTGGCTATCAACAAAGCATGGCATATCAAGTTGAGGTAGGACTAGGCACAGCATTGGGGTCTTTTCTGCTTTCATAAACAGTGTTTTGGCCGCACATCAAGAGGTTCCTCAATCCACTTCTTTCTGCTTAAAATGCTTAGGGACCAGGGAGACGGTTCCGTAGGTAGAGTTCTTGCTGCCCAAGCCTGAGGACCTCAGTTCAGATCCCACACCAAGTACAGCAGTCAGAGCCTGTAACCCCAGGCCAGGGGGAGCAGGGATGAGGGCGGATATCAGTCAATTTCCGGACTCAGGCTGGCTGGGTAGCCCAGCTGACATGAACAGCCCCACATACAGTGGGAGACTGTGTCACAAAAATACAGTGGCGTGTTACAGAGAAGTTGGCTTCTGTCCTGTACATTTGTCCCCATGAACAAGTGCACCTCCCCATAGTCTGATACATATGTACAGCAACATACACACACGAGTTAAATAAATATGTATTAGCAGCATGTGTAGCCATGTCTAGACCCATCAGTTCATTAGAATTTACAAATTAGGGCCATAATTAACTTTAAAGAAATCAGTATGTAATCTGCCTTCCCTGTCATATGGATTAGAACTTCATGATGACCTTCCTCAGTGGCAGAGCCAAGGATACATTCTTCTCAGGCCTAGTTGGAGCATGGGTAGTTCTGGAGTGTCTTTTGGCTTCTTGCGGAGAAGCTGATTCATCTGGTATACATCATGATCCTTAGATACAGAGAACAGGGTTCCCCGGGCGCCCTGCTGTGATGGAAGCCTGACCCTCCTCCCAGCCTTGGCCGTAGCCCAGGAGTATCTACAGAATCCTTGCTGCTCCTCTACCGGGGTTTGCATCTTCCCTGGCTTTACCCTTACTCCTACTGGGTCCTGTAATTCTGGTTTTCCTTTCTACAGGGCAGGCCACATCTCTGAGTAACACTGAAGACTTGCTGGAAACCGTGAAAAAGCTGCAGAAAGGTCAGGTATCCTGTGTCCGAGTCTTAGACTTGAGTCAGACAAGCAGAGTTAGAATCTAAAACCCTCCACTCACAGCTCTGGAAAACCATCCTGTTGCACAGACTTTTTCTTTTTTTATTGTTTGTCTGTTTTTGTTTTATTTTGTCTGTTGTTTTTATTGAGCTATATATTTTTCTCCGCTCCCCTCCTTTCCTCTTCCCTCCCCTTCTACCCTCTCCCATGGTCCCCATGCTCCCAGATGTTCTCAGGAGATCTTGGCACAGACTTATTCTTACTCACTTTTATTCTTTGAGTTGAAAATCAAGTCCCACAGCTAAAAATTCAAAATCTTTAAGAGGATGGAAAAGCCTCCACTTACAGAGGCTCTCTCTCCCTCCCCCCCTCTCTCCCTCTCTCTCTCTCTCTCTCTCTCTCTCTCTCTCTCTCTCTCTCACACACACACACACACACACACACACACAGAGAGAGAGATACACATACATGCCATTCATCAGCCCATCCATCCATTCATCTGTTCATCTGTCTGTTCATCCATCCATCTATCCATTTATCCATCTAACCACGTGTCTATTTATTCATTTTCCTGACCCACAGACAAATAAATAAATAAAACAGTATTTATTTATTTATTTATTTATTAGTTCTGCAGCTTGAACCCAGAACTACTGAGCTACCTCCCCATAGCAGCAGTCTCCCAGGGAGTCTTTGAAAATAAACACCCCATCATGGGTATATATTCCTTGTTCTTTAAAAACCTACAAATAGCAAAGGACAATACAGAGCATCTTGTACTTGACATTTTATTGAGACGGAAACTGGGAGCCAGCTTGCCTTAAGTACCCAGTATTGCTGGAGCAAATCCCCACCTCGCCAGCTCATTCTAAGCTTCATGTATCCACTGATTTGCTTAAACAAAAGGGAACCTTCCCTTTTCCATCTCCCTTTGTAGCTCACCCAGTTCATTTTAGCTGTTGCCCGGACTAAAATTTTGTATAGAAATTGCAGACCTTCTCCAGTGAAATAAAGCCGCAGGGCCACAGAGATGCTTGCCCGTTGTGATCAGCACCCTGGAGGACTGTTACTCTTCTAGAAGTGCCTAGAAAGGGAGTCTGTCATCTTGAAAAGTCCAGGGCTAAGCTTATGAGCCCAGGTCGCGTTAGGAGTCGGCAGCAAGACCCGTCAAATGCAAAGCAGCTTCATATCCCAATGCCCGGGACTCACCTGATCTAGAGTATGATGAGCCAGGAGAAAGGCTTCTCCCTGTGGAGAGGTGAAACGGATTGTGAGGGCAGAAGTGACTTGCAAGACTTTGAGAACTTGCAAGGTGCCACCTGTCACTGGAAAGCCCTGCTATCTTCGTGACAGCTAGGGACCAAGAAGGCAGAAATAGCAGGCAGCCTGTTCTGCCCCCCTAGAAGAGCATGGGGCCCACCAGCTTCTGCCTTACTCAGTTGCAGCCTTGAGCCTCCACTGGGGTCCTGCAGGTGTTCCCTCCCTGCATGCTCTGCCCCTCCGCACTTACCTATCCTGTGTGGCTTTAGATGTGGCCCCACGCACTGCTGCTGCAAGAGGCTCATACTTGTTCCCTCTCTCTGGAGCAACTCCCACCCACCCATGCCTCCCCTCGGTGCTCAGGGCCTGTTTCCATATCTCAAGAAGCACCAATACCCATCTGGTCCTTAACACCTCACCTGGTGCCATCTTTGGAACTAGTACTGCCCCCAGACTGAGTCATAGCCATCCCCCCACCCCACCCCACCAAGAATGCAAGCCCTGCAAGGACTCATCACACACCCCAACACAGAGCAGCTGCTTCTGAGGAGCCTGTGGTTGGCTACCAATAGAAACCCAGCACCAAATAGGAGTCCTCCTCCCGCCTGTGACAGCCGACCATCTGCCTTTCCTGCCTCAATCTGCCTTCTTTCTTCAGAGGGAAGCCTGGAACCCCAGATTGAGGACCTGATTCATCGAATTAATGAGCTACAGCAAGGTAAATGTGGGAACCTAGACTGGCCAGTGGATCCCAGCAGGAAGGAGCGTACCTTCCACCCAGGGCTGTCAGAGAAAAGAGTAAGCCATGCCGCAAGCTGTAGGAAAAACACCAGGGCTGTACTCACGCAATCCCTTCTTCCTTTCTTTGGTCCAGCAAAGAAGAAATCCAGTGTGGAACTGGGAGAGGCTCAAGCACTCCAGGAGGCCATGAATCAGGAACTAGATTCCTGTGAGTGAGATTAAAAGAGTGAGCCAGGAACCCTTGACCGCTGTTGGCATTTCCAAACAAGCCTCATGGCCTTGGCACAGGCTGTGCCCTCACCTGCGGTCCTCTGAACCCATACAACTCCGATTGCCCACTACATCCTGTTGTCTTTCAGTTCCCAGCTCAGATAACCCTGATTGGTCCATTTTTGATGATTTCATCTAAAAACAGAATCCTACCCCCTCTCCATCCCCACTTCTCCTTCCTTCTGCTTTTGCTTAATTTCTTCCTTCGGAGCCTATCTATTTTTACCTGATATGATATTTGTTTGTTTAACAGTTCACTCCTCCTTCCATAAAGAGCTTGTACTTCCTTTGGGGTATTTGCTCCTTTGCCTCTGTTGGCACTTACAGAGAACATGGGTGTGGGGGCATGGGGGAAGGTGACCCCTGTGGGAGAAGGTTGCAAGGGTAGGAGAAAGATACCTCCATCTCCCCAATCTTCTGTGTGATTTTTGCCGACTGGATGAAATTGCAGTGGGGGTGTGGGATGTAGGCTCTAGAGGCTGAAAGTGTCACCATGTTTTCCAGTGAATGACGAGAAAGCACACCTAGAGGAAGTCCTGGGCAAAAAGCAAGGTATTCCGCTCTTCATTCTTCCCATTGCTTCACAAAGCCCGCCCCCTGAGCAGCCACAGGAGTCCCGCTGAAAGCTGGGTCCTGGGGCTTCTCTCAACTCTTTCCCTGGCTACTCTTGTGGAGGATACACCCAAGCCCTGTGAGTGCCCACCAACGTCCAAGGTCACGTGCGGCCTCCGGACTCCACCCAACCTTGTTCCCCCAAGGTCAAGGTCCCCCATTTGTCTCTCTTGTCTGTTTTCTCCACAGAGGCTCTGATGATTCTCCAGAAGCATTGCCAAGAGAGGGAAAGTGAGGCTCAGTGGTGAGAGTCTTTCCCGGCTCTGCCCCAGCTTGAGGAGAGAGCAAAAGCTAGTGTAACGAGCATGGAACCACACATTCCTCTTTCCCTTCTATAAAACAGAGCATCAAGACAGGATCCTTCCCTGGCCTTTAAGTGGTGGTGATAGAATCAATTCAACAGCTTGACCAACTGTACCCTTATACAGTTTTCTTGGGAATTAGATGGACAGGGCTGTGGTCTCCCAGAGGGATCCAGAGTGGATCACACGTAACAAAAGAAAGAAAAGCATTCATGGAAAGAGTGGGGGCTCAGGCAGAGTCTGAGGGCAAATGATCTGTCCCCTCCCAGGAAGCATACAGTCCCTTTGTTGGGATTCAGACCGAGGAAGCTGGGATTATTCCTAACCCTGGGGTCTGGTGGACAGCTAAGTTGGGTGGGAGTGGAGCTCACATGAAGGAAAGGTGGCAAAGAGGCGGGTTTTACAGAACCATGAAGTGGGGAGCACTGGGCAGGAAGCACCGTAGACCTGACTGACTGGGTCCTGGCCATGGTTCCGGGTGTCTGTCCACAGGTTGAATGCTAACGACCAACTGGAGGAGCAACTGGAGGATCTGACAAGTCAGCGCAAGGACCTCTGGGAGTTCCAGGTAAGCCATAAGTGGAGGTATGTCCCCTCCAACCTCCACTCCTTTCAGGACTTTAGCATGTCCCCACCCCTGCTTAGGCCCAACATCCTGGGGAAGACCCTGACTCCTCTCTTCATGTCACCTTTGGCCCCACAACTGGCTGCTTTTCACCACCCCCTCTTCCATACCTAGCGTCTTTTGCTGGCTGTTGTCATAGCTTCTGTGGATCCTACGTTTCCTCAAAGTGGCCCAAGGGACCCTTGAGGAAATGTTCGTTCAGCTGCAGATGGGAGCATCAGGCAGCATTCCAGGCAGGGAGGGGCAGTGGTATACCAAAAGGCCCTTTCTGCCTCAAGGGGCAGGGGACCCAGAGTCCAGCCAAGAAGGCAAAGTAGATAGATCCTGTAAGCCTGGGGTATTTGACCACATATGTTGAGTGCTTGAGTGTAGAAGTGTTCATTCTTGAGAAAGGCATAACTCCTGGAACATTCAAAGAACAGCAAATGGGATGTAGGGGCCAGAGGAGTTGTAAGAAGTAGACTCCGAGGTGAAGTGAGTCTGTAGCCACAGTGGAAACTGCCGAGCTAAAATATGAGTGAATGACCTAGTGTAGGGAAGGACTTCATCAAAAGCGCTGAGAGGGATGGACTGGAGGTGTAATCAGGACAGAAGAACAGAGAGACGGGCCTCTGTCGTCGCAGGTCCTGCAACAGCGACTGACCCAGGAGATCAGCACCATGGAGCACAACCAAGATCAGCTGCTGATGGAGAGTGAGGCTCGGGCAGTGATGGGCAGTGGGGCATAGCGTCTCAGGGAACCGGCCTTGACATCCCACCACTGCCTGCAGGGACTCTGCTGTGTGCCAGACTGCAGGAAGTGGAGAGGAGGCTGCAGACTGCTAGGGAGGCCGAGAACACCCCTGGCAACTGTGGGTGAGAGGAGGACCATGCCCTTCAGCCTGTGTCTCTGACACTCTTCCTCCCTGATGCCCTGGGAAATTGCTCGTTTTCTTTTCTCTGCTTCTCTCATAGGTTAGAGGAATTTGGGGGGCAGTCCCAGAGCATCCCAGAAATTCAGAATGACAGGGGAGACATAGGCACCCAGTGAACAGAAGCAGAGGCTAGAGAGAAGTAAGTGGGGGCCCTCAGAGGTCTCCTGAGAAGGGGATTAGAGGGTTCCAGGCATCTCCAGTACTGGGGCATTCTTGGGGAGCCACCTGGAGCTTGCAGGTGCAGACAAGAGGGTGTCTGAGTAAGAGTGTTTGAGATTCTGGGTGTCAGCAACCTACTGCCACTGTTCTTAGGTTGGCCAAAGAGGAGCAGCATCATTTGGAGCCATCAGGAGAGCTGCCAGGGACAGGGATGCCCTGCTAGGCCATGAGGACCTACCAGTGCTCATGTCCCTTTAAGGTCTACCAAGAAATAAAGATGATTTCAAGAGTCCACTGAGTCTGTGCATATGCAGTTGCTGGAAGTGAGAGGCTCCAGCCAAGTGGTGGGCAGGTAGGTGTCCAGGGCGTCTCTGTGTGTAACATCAGCTGGACTTCATTCGTCAGCCATAGACATACAGAAGGTACTTAATAAAAGCTTCCGTGCCCCCCAGGAAATGAGTGTCAGATGATGAGGGTTCACTCCGTTTCCCTGGCCATGCCCAAAGACACAGAAGCATCCACCCATCAATAGAGACCCAGGTAGACACTCCAGTGGTCCAGAGACTTCCTAGCCTCCCCAGGTATCAGTGTTCCATGTAGGGTGGGTCCTTGACATCTCAGACCTATCCCTCTTGCCCGTGGTCCCCCTCACAGCTGGGCTCATGTCCCACTGGGGTCCAGACCTCCAGGCCAACATCCTCTCAGAGCAAAGCTCCATCTGGAGTGCCCATAGGACTGCGTCTCCTGGGGGCTTTGACAGTCACCATAGGGCTGTTAATAGAAATTAAAACTGAGGTAGAAAGAAAGCAACTGTGAAGAACAGGAAAGGATCCAGTGGAGGCTGGTCAGGGAAGTGCTCTGAGCACAGCCTGAGCAGCTGCTGCTGGGAGAGCGGGTTTCCTTAGAAACGAGGTATTGGCTACTTTTTGTTGCTGTGCTAAATAAAATGCCACGGCAGAAAGCAATTTACAGAAAAAACAGTTATTTGTGCTCACCATTCCAGAGGCCTAGAGTCCGTCATGGTAGGGACAGAGTAGCAGCAGGTGGCTTAGGTGGGAAGCTGAGACATCACATTTCCACCCACGTGCAGGAGGCAAAGAAGGAACTGGACATGAAGTCAGGCTATGCACGCTCAGAGCCAACCACCAGGGACATACTTCTTCCAGCAAGGTTGCAGTACCTAAAAGTCCCATAACCTTCCCAAAAGGCACCACTGCTAGGGACCACGTGTCTAAAAACATGAGCCTATGGGGAGGGGGACATTCTCACTCACGCCACCCCAGGGGATAATGTGCCTGTCTTCAGAGATTGGACTCTTTAGTGAAAAGAACCTGGGGCCGGATTCTCTCCACTGCAACCCCAGCTCTGCTCTGCACAAGCAAGCTCTCTGGCTTTGAGCAATTCCCTTCCCTCTGTCTCAGTCACCTCCCTCTGTCTCAAGAGCTGTGTAAAACAGAGCGATTGTGAGGAGGACCTAGACCAGCAGTTCTCAACCTGTGGGGTCGTGACCTCTTTGTGGGTGGCATATCAGATATCCTGCATATCAGAGATTTACATTATAATTCACAACAGTTGCAACATTACCATGATGAAGTAGCAATGAAATAATTGTATGGTTGGGGGAGGTCACCTCAACATGAGGAACTGTATTAAAGGGTCACAGCATCAGGAAGGTTGAGAACCACTGACCTAGACTGATAACTTTCCACACGGGAAGTGCTAATAACCCTTCTCGGCCTGTGGCAAAGACAGCGTAAGTGGTAGCCATCATCATTATGAAGACCTTTCATATCATTTAGCCAACATCCCAGTCTCGCTATACAGGTGACCTGGGACTTAAACAGAAGCCATAGGCGAACTCGGATTCATGCTGAGCCTTCCTGAATTCCTCCTGCTCTCCACCTGGAGTCTTCCTGAGTCCAGGCTCATGGTCCTGGAGGCACAAGATGGAGAAACCATGCCTGGTGGTAGCTTTCTTGCGGGCACTTCAGATAACTGGAGACACACAGCAGACCTGTGTATCCCATCTGTATTTCCTGTAAATCATGGGAGGCCCACCCTAACAATCTTCGTGAATTCTAGTTATTTTCCAAAAGCCTGGACTCTGAGCGCCAGAGTCCCATTCAGTGTCCATCCTCCTACTCCTTCACGATGGCAATTCAATTTCATAGAGCAGTTAAATGACACTTGTTTATTTGGTGGTGTTGGGGATGGGACCTAGGGCCTTGAGGGTGCCAGGTAAGCGTGCTACCCCACCTCCAATCCCAATAGGGATAAATTTCAGCTTGTTAAAAACTCGGACTCTGAAACTGTAATTATTTTACAT
>JAQHUG010000082.1:1785953-1798453 GCA_028555095.1 Dicrostonyx torquatus
GAGTGACAGAGAGTAGAATTTTAAATAAGCATGCCTAGGTCTAGCAAAGGAAGAGTCATAATCCAACTCTAGAGCCAGCTTTCCAATAAAGAACAGCATAAAACAGTTTTAACCTTATCTGTATATAAAAAAAAAAGACATCCGAATTCCTGCTAAACCAAATCCAGTGACCAGAGCTCAGAGGTAAATTCTGAGCTATGCTTAAATGTGACCACAGCAGGCACAGGTGACAGAGACAGTAAAAATATCCAAACCATTTCTGTTTCAGCTCCGTGCCTACATCAAAACGAATGAACACACCAGAACACAGACAAAACTTTCCAACAAAACAAGAATATACAACTTTCTCAAGAAATAGACAAAATTCTTTAACAAGACAAACAAAACTTTCTAACCAGAATTAACTTAATATGATCAAATAACTTTAAAATTGCATCAGCATATAAAAACCTGTACCAGTATGAAGCATTCGACCCCTTTAAATGATATTTATAACCCCTGGTATCTGAATGACCAACACATCCCTGGTGAAGCTGTAACAGGCTTTTTCTCTACAGTCCTGGCTATAACATCACACATGGCCGCTGTAGGTTAGCAACCATGGAGCCAAACCCGTGGCCAGATTTTAAAGAAGTTGAGGTGGGCAACCCCCAGGGCAGGTCTGGGAGCCCCACCCACCAGCATGGAAAGGGGGTTGCATGCAGCATGGGCTCAAAAGATGGTTCATTTTTCCCAGCCATAGCCATTAACTCCATTGTTAAAAAGGGTTAACATTGGAAATCCTATTGGGCACACTCACCCTTGGAAGCTGTAGCTGGCAGCCTTGCTACATTGTCACAATAAGGCTGCATAGCCCAGCTGACCCTCCCATACATGCATGCTGCCCCCATAGTCCTGTGCTTGTGTAGCATGGCAGAGCAAGCCCTGCACTGCCTGCCCGTGTTGCTCTCCTGCTACAGGCCAAAAGAGGCAGCAGGAGGGAAATGCTCAAAGTAGGTAGAGCTTATATGCTTCATCCCTTCTGGGAAAATATACCCCTTTTTAGTCTCAAAGCCCCGAAGGTGATCCAGTATCAAAGTCAAAGGAGTCGTGCTTTGAGTCTGTTCCATATCATCAGTGTCAGTCTTGTAAGCCGGAAGGAGGACAAACAAAAGACAAAACGAAAAACCGTATACAGAACAATGCAGAGTCCTCCTGGCACCTAAAGGACACACTGAACTGAAGTGACAGCCTCAAGCTGTTCCGACCTGCCTTTCTTTTTAACCGGAGGGATTGGTCCCATACGGATGGGACGGATGGGACCCAGAACATCTTCTCAGTACCCCGCCTGTGGTCTTCTCATGCACACATGCTCAGACCATCTACAGGCTCACACAGATTCTGGGTCCACTTACACAAGGATATCCAAAACAGAAAGATGAAATGTAGACACTGAAAACACAGAAAACTTACTGGCCAGCTGAAGGCTCCACAGGGGTGGTCCTGGTGGGCTTGGGGGATCCCGAATGAGCCCCCAAATATTATGCCCAGATCACAGAGTCCCCAGATGCCAACTAGGAGACTGAGTCCTGTATGTAAAAGCAAAGAGCCTTTATTTTTATTCAAGTTCAAACTCGGACTCTCCGTGTGTCCAACATATTGGCACAATCAGAGAGCCCTGAGCTAAGTTGGGGTGAGATTTTTATAATAGCAGAGGTTGGGGTAAGGATATCTAAGGTTCAAGACTCCTGATTGGCTGACATTTGTCTGGGGTGTCCTAGTGGAAAGCGATGGGTGTGTGCTGGCAGGTGATCCTATCAACAATGTTTGGAGCCTTAGGAATTTCCTATGTATGGTCTTTCCCTGGGTGGTGCCTGGGTGGTCTCAGTTTGAGGTCTTTCGTGGAAGGAGGTATTGTCTTAGGGTAAACGACTGAGACTCGGGCCTCTATTGAGCTCATCATGGCTGGGTCCTACACTGGAAAATTGAGATCAGCAAAGTTGAATTGCTGCAACTTTGACAAGCAGCAGTGGTCACCATGTGGCCCATGCCAATATTCTCATCCATGAGGAAACTCAGGCACTGAGGTCTGTGAAGACTTGTAACTTCCTAAAGTTTCATAGCTGAGAATCCATTAAAAAGCCCAGACCTATTGATCTTCTCCATTGCTGGGATCTCTTCTAAGCCCTATTCCCCTACAGCTCTGATTTTCCATTTTTTAGTGGGCTGGGATCTAGACAGAAGCCACTGGAGCACACACCATCCAGTGTAGTAGGAGGAGGCCACTAGTTAGTTCCTGGTCGCTTAGCTCCAAAATAATCACACAGAAACTGTATTATTTAAATCACTGCTTGGCCCATTAGCTCTAGCTTCTTATTGACTAACTCTTACATATTAATTTAACCCATCTCCATTAATCTGTGTATCTCCACATGGCAGTGGCTTACTGGGTAAAGTTCCGTCTGGCTCTGGCAGGGCTACATGGCCTCTCTCTGACTCCACCTCCTTCCTCCCAGCTTTGATTTTAGTTTTCCCTGCCTACCTATATTCCCTGCGTAGGCCCAAGGCAGTTTCTTTATTAACCAAGGGTATTCACAGCATACAGAGGGGAATCTCACATCAATCCAGGTGTGTGCCCTTTGTATGCCTTCTAGCTGAAGTCGCCAGCAGCCTACATGGAAGAGAATTTGAGGACTTAGCAAAAGTCATTGCTAGTTCACAAGGACACTCGACAGAAGACTGTTTGCCGAGGCACACACACGTTTGGAACACAAGTCCAGCAGGTAGTGCACATTGCTCTATCCCTTTCCATCCCACTTTTGAAATGCAGTTTTATACCCATTGCTATCATCCCTTTTCAGGAGTTCTCTCAGGGAGCCAATGAACTGGTTTAAAATCCTGCACATTTCCTGGAGCAGCCCACATCTAATGATCGCTGACTTGAAGGTATAAACAAGCCCTGGATATGAGGTGGACTGGCATTGGCTTAGTTGGGAGCAGTTTAAAGAGTCACAGATCTTCAAAACTCTCTGGGAGGTTGACGGATGCTTTCATTGAAACATCTCCACCCGCTCCAGAGGAGTTGATACCAAGATCATTATGATGGCTAATCTTGACTGTGAACTTGGCAATCAAGTATTAGAACTTGACTCTGAAACTGTCATAGAAACAAACCTCAGTGCATATCTGTGGAGGATTATATAGGCTCTATTAAGGCAGGAAGACTCACCTGAAATGTTGCTGGGTTTCCTGGCGGCATCGATAGAAGGCAGGTGAGTACCAAGCCTTCTGGAAATGTGCAGGATTTTAAACCAGTTCATTGGCTCCCTGAGAAAATTCCTGTGTGTTGTTCTGGCCATGCTCTGTTTTGTTGCCCAGAGTTGGGAGTCTGTGCAGGAGTGGTGGTGGTGGGAATCCCTGTCTTCTTCTGGCAACCAGCTTTTTAATTCATCTTGATACCTCCTGTCATGGTACCAACAAATCCTAGTCACCACCCTTCCCCCTGCTTTTTTTTTAATTAATGAGAAAACCGAATTCCAGAGAGATTATACCTTTTATCCAAAGCCAGTAACAGAACAAAGAAACCCAAATAGGCCTACCTGACTCCAAAATTTATGCAACCTGTACTACCCCATGGGAGTCTGCTGAATGTAGAGAATGACCTTGACCCAATTTTAATTCTTTATAAACCTCTAGATCTTTCAATGATTGCTTTGGATCTGAGTGAAATTGAGAAACATTTATCCAAATGGGCTACTGCTCTCCATTCTGTAAAACGATCCAGGATGGAGCACAGCTAGAATGATGTCTAGCAAACCCTATAGCTTCCATTTCCGTTTTCAAAGTGTGTTAATGGCTCTTTAGCTTTGCGATGGGTGTGACATTTAAAAGACCAAAGGCTCTTTTCCAGACAGTCCCACAGATGACTGGCCTTCCATCGACCTTCTTGATTGGCTGGTGATTTTGCTGGTGTCGAGCTGTGTCAGAGAGTGGGTTCCTGGAAGTTACATGTCTCAAGCGGGCTCTCTCGCAGGTCTTCTGTCCCATCTGTTTGTCAGTTCTCTTACTTCACATTGCAAGGAGAGGGATTTAAACCTTACATAAAATTCCCACCATAAATGACCATCCCCTTCTATCTGCCTCACGTGCCCCCAGCACCTACCTTCTTGCTGTCTTTTTCTTAGCGCCGCCTCCTTCCCTGACTGTGATTGCCCCTTGTCTGGCTACTCCAAGAATCTGGCTTCTCACTCTGCCTCTAGTCTCATCAAATACCCACTCACCAGCCACAATATGATCGGAAGCAATTAACTTATACCACTTTATTGCATTGGTGATTTCCTACGAACCACAGGGTTAAGCCCCAAATCCTTGTTCCAGAGAGCCAAGCCCTCCCTTCTAGTCTTATGCAGGTATACCTTTCCAGTGCCGCCTGTCCCTGCTTTGGGTCCCTTCCTGCCCACCCCCAAATCTCCCAAGGCAGAAATTGGTTTTCATTTGTGCTTACTTTGGAACCGTACTCTGGACATACTACAACTTTTTACTTGTTTGTTTCGTTTGAGCCAACGTCCTGCTATCTAGTCCCAGCTGGCCTGGCCTGTGTTGTGTTGTCCAAGCTGACAACAATGAGCTTGCAGCAATCCGCTGTTTCAGCCTCCGGAGCGTTGAGATTACAGGTATGTGCCTTCATACGTGGTCTCTTACAGAGTTTTAATCGACACATTCAACTCGTACATGTGGTGGAGTGTCCCAGGGTGTCTGTATACCTGTATCCATTGTATGATGTGGAAATCTTGATAAGCATATCTGCATCCCCACTTGTTTCTACACAAGGAAAAATGCCAATCTTTTCAGGTGAGGAAATGCTCTTACCAAATTGGCCTGTGTAGCAATTTCTTGGTAAATGATTGATATGCTAGGCTGCAGTCCATTGTGGGTGGTCTTGACTTGTATAAGAAAGCCAGCCGAAAAAGCTATAGAAAGCAAGCCGGTAAGCGGCATTCCTCCATGCTTCTGCATTAGCTCCTGCCTCTGGAGTCCTGCCTTGAGTTCTTGCCCTGATTTCTCTCAGTAATGGAGTCTGCCCTGAGAGTTGTATGGTGAAATAAACAGTCTTCTCCCCAAGTTGCTTTTGGTCAGGGTGTTTGATCCCAGCAATAGAAACCTAACAAGGACAACATTTTACTCTAAAATACATGTGTATTAGATTTTTGTTTCCCCCCATTTAAATTTTTAATTAGAAATAATTATACTATTGCCTCCTTCCCTCTCCTTGCTCATAGCCTTGCCATATATGCTTCCCCCACTCCCTCCCCAGTTCATGGTCTCCTCTCCTTTAATCATCAAACCTATATATGATCATATATATATACATACATATATGAATACACACATATATTTTCATGTGTAGGTAATATGTACAAAAATTTTGATAAAATTGCTTCTGCAATGATGACATCATCCATAACACTGTTCCCTCTGAGCCCCCATTTGCCTCAGAAAGGTGTTTCAAAGACCATAAAACGATGAGCTGAGGTCAGTTTGGTATGTGGGTGGCAGTGTTGTGTGATTTTCCTAGGAGATGCAGGCAAACATCTCCCCACCCAAGATAGAACAATGGCCAAAGGACAGAGCAGTAGGCCAAAGATTCCACCCAATTCTAGCCTGGTAAACTATGCATTTACCGGGGTCCCTTCAAACAGTGGGGGCCACCTAGGGCAGCTGCATCAATGATAAGCCTGCTCCAGCTTGGGTGACAGCTCATGAAAACTGTCCCCTGGAGCGGCGCAGCTTGCAGGCAGCTCTCAAGGGGAGCCTCTCCTCACTCCTTCTGCTGTTACTGCTTCCATAACCTGGGGGAGGGACTTTGTGACTCGCTGTTTTCTGAGCATCCAGTCTTGTGGGCCTTCTGTCTGCCTCCAAAAGAGAACATTCAGCTCTAAGGAAAGGGTGCTCACCAGACTCGAAGGCACTTTGAGGCCATAGGAAGTGCTTGTGGCAGCCATCTTGCTTGTCCTTTGAGCTTTCACACCTTCCAGACCTGTTTGGAGATATTGAGTCACATGGACCCAGCCATTTAGGCATCTACTCTGACCTGCAGGGTCGCTATGTGTAACTGTAACCAGGAGATGGCAGCATCTGCCCAGAGACGCACCAACTCCCTCTAAATACCTCAGGCTGCCGTGTATTATGCTTAAAGACCGGCAGAGGGCGCTAAGGTTCCATTGCTGTGTGTGGAGGGTTGGTTTAGAGGTTCTCCTTGTTGGAACATCCTTGTGTCTATGGGTTTTCTACACCAGAGTGACTGTTCTGCATGTGCCTGCCACTGTGTAACATTCCCAAGGTGAGACAACGTTTCTGAGCTTAGAGAAAGAGACAGAGAGACAGAGACAGACAAGAAGATAGGAGAGAAACAGAGATAGAGACACACAGAGAGACAATAAAAGAGGAGAGGGAGAGACAAGCAGAGACAGAGAGGAGAAAGGAGAGAGAAATACAGAGAGGGAGGGAGACAGGCCAGACAGACAGACACTTATTTTTACCTTTCCTTTTGAGCTGCAATTGTGAAAGTTTTCTGCATCAAATACTCATCTCTATCTTCCTAAAGTGTGTTTTTATTTTTAATTGTGTGCATGTGTCTATTCCTAGGTCTGTGACCATAAGTGCCGGTAACTGTGGAGGACAGAAGAGGACATCAGACACTTGGAGCTGGAACTATAAGCTGCCTGACGTGGCTCCTGGGAACCAAAGCTGGGTCCTCCCAGGAAGAGTACACACTTTTACTGACTGAGATGTATCCCTGGTCCCCAGATCCCATTTCGGTGGTGGGGTTTACTGGACACAATGAGCAAAGAGAGAAAAGTTGAACAGGTGTCTCTCATAGGAACCAATAAACAAATAGAGAATGGGACCAATCCCATGCCTGCTTCTCTGCTGCTGCCACCATGGCCATGGTCCCTGATGTAGCAAATGAGGTTGCATCTACCTACATCAACATAGATATAGAATTGACACCATAAGCAATACAACTTCATTTCCTTATACTTTGATACGTTGGATTTTGATGTCACCTCTTAGATACTCTTTGTTTTTGTTGTTGGTTTTCTAAATAAAACTGTAAACAGAGTAGAAAAAAAAGATTCAGTCCTGGAGCTGGGGGCTTAGTGTGCTCGCATTAGCAGGTGTGAGGCCCTGGGTTGAATCCCCAACATCATAAAACATCAACAAATGTGATCTCCAATCTGCCTGGTCCCCGAGCCCGTACTTATTCTGTAGCTTGGGCTTCCCTTACAACATAAGAGAATGTCTTCTGGCCTAAAGGAACTTAGTGCCACTTGTAATTCGTTTCCCTTTTCCAAACTGAATGTCATCGGGTAAAAAAAAACCTTTTCCCAAGAGCGGAACAGAAACGTTTATGCTAACGGCAAGCGCTAATAATGTCGAATGAGATGTGGAATTCTGGCTCTTTGGAACTCTCAGGGGCCTAGCCTAATATAGGTTAAAAAAGTAACAATATATAAACGGTCCAGTTATATACAGTTTAAAACAAGGCTAAGTAAAACGGCCACGCTTATTGCTTACAACGCTGATACATCCTCAGGCTGAGGTGACACACCAGGGGATGCAAGTCTCTTTTCACATAAGCTGTTACTCACAGCGAGGCCAGGGCAAATCAGCAAAATCAAGCTACCTAGTATATCAGTGAGAGTTCCAAGTGACACTAACAAAGGAATCAGGTTCTAAGCTGTAGATGCCATCAGTTTCTTCTACCCTGCCATGGTCAGACCCCTGTTGGTGGTGCTGGGCTTCAGGGACAGCCTTTTGGGAAGGATCAGAAGAGTGTTGGGCCAGTTGGTTAAGACTCGGCCAGGCCTCCAGAGCTGGTGGTTCCTTGCACTGTAGGCTGGAGGAGAGGTAATGGGGATAGCCTTGCACCTGCAGGCTGATGATCTGGAGAGGGCTTGGTCAGATACCCGCTGTGGTCAGATACCCACTTGTGATCAGTTACCCGCTGTGGTCGGATACCCGCTGTGGTCTGATACCCGCCTGTGGTCGGATACCCGCCTGTGGTCGGATACCCGCTGTGGTCGGATACCCGCCTGTGGTCAGATACCCACTTGTGATCAGTTACCCGCTGTGGTCGGATACCCGCCTGTGATCAGATACCCGCCTGTGGTCAGTTACCCGCCTGTGGTCAGATACCCGCTGTGGTCAGATACCCGCCTGTGGTCAGATACCCGCCTGTGGTCGGATACCTGCCTGTGGTCGGATACCCGCCCGGATACCCGCCTGTGGTCAGATACCCGCCTGTGGTCGGTCAGATACCCGCCTGTGGTCGGATACCCGCCTGTGGTCGGATACCCGCCTGTGGTCGGATACCCGCCTGTGGTCGGATACCCGCCTGTGGTCGGATACCCGCCTGTGGTCGGATACCCGCCTGTGGTCGGATACCCGCCTGTGGTCGGATACCCGCTGTGGACGCAGAGGCAGAGCAGAAGCCCTACATCAACACTTCCCCAGCAGTTGTGAGAGCCAAAGTTACAGACACCGTAAGTTTTCATTACTGTGCCTAAGAGATCCGTGAAACAGAAGTGCCTCTGATCTGCAAGCCCCTTGCCCAAGGACAGAGAGTTCCTGAAACGATGGAGGCTTTTGTTAATGGGAGATAACTAGCCATGTGTTTTTCACCCCCATACACAAGTTTGTTTGACCTATCTGCACCAGACAGGCTTGATCATGTGTGGGTGGGAGGATCACAGTCAGAAAATATGTCAGAATATATGCTTGCCCCGATTGGACCTGATGGGAAATTCAATAAATTATGGGTTTTACCTTTTTAAGTCCCTGCAAAATGGGACTGCAATGACGTGCCCATTTTCTGGAAATTCAGAGATGAACCTAGCCAAAGCCCATCCCTCTGGTCAGTATTAATTAAAGCTTGCTTCAAATTTGGCTTTAAACTATGGTAGTGGTCTTATTCTCGATCAGTGGGATTAACACTATGGATCCTAACCCCTTTGGGTTATTAAAACTTAACCCCTTTGGTAAATCAAATATTTACATTACGATTCATAACAGTAGCAAAATTACAGTTAAGAAGTAGCAACAAAAATAATCTTACATTTGGGAGACCACAGCATGAGGAAGTGTATTAAGGAGCTGCAGCACTAGGAAGGCTGAGAACCTCTGTCTTACATCCATAGTAGGGACCGATCATCAACTCGGTGTCCTGATCAGAGGGTTGATGGAGTTGGTGGACAGATGGCTTAGATAACAGAATCTTCCACATATGTCTTGTGCTAAGCTGGATGCTGGGAACGCAGTACCAGTCAAGATAGGCCCTGGTCTTGCCTTATCAATCCTTCAGTCTGGGGAGGCACAGCCTCAGGATGGAAGACACATGATGTATTACAGAGGAAAGAAGACCAGAGAGCTGGCTCAGGAGGGAGGACTTGCTGCCAAGCCTGACCAACTGATCCGATCCCCTAGATCCACGCGGTGGGAGGAGATCGCAGACACCGGTAAGTTGTCCTCTGACTTTCACATCCTCACTGTCATTAATGGCAGACAGACAGACAGACACAGAGGCACAGAGAGACAGACACAGAGAAAATACATAAATAGATGTGATAATAATAGCTTAAGAAAACCACCCAGAGGAAGGAGCAAAACGCCGAGGAGGCCATGAGAAAGCACGTTCACAGGGGTGAGGACTGGGCGGGTGAGGGAGCAGAACAATTCCCAGACCAGCACTGTCCAATCTGAGACCCGAACAGTGCTAAGAAGGGAAAATTCCTCAGACCAATTAAATTTAGTAGAGTTTACTTGAGCAAAACAAAACAAAGTAATTCACGAAACATGCAGCTCCTGGAACTAAAAGAACATTCTGTGAATTCCCACCAAAGCATGGGCTGACAGCCTTCGTCTAAAGCCGGAGGGCAGCATGGAGACCTGAACTGGGAACAGCTTAATTAGGTAAGTGGTTTCAGGGCAGTCTGCAATTAACCGGAGCTTAGCTACTGTCATTAAAGACTGCCTTGGTTTGGTCTGCTGAGGACAGTGTAGGAGCCTTGTCCACGCCAATGGCTGCCTGCGAATTTTAACAGCAGCCAGTAGGTATTAGTTGGATAAGGGGCACAAGGGGAAGAGGATTTTCTCATGGGAACCATCTGCCTTCCCAAGCACAAAAGTGCCTGTGAATCGCTAGAAACTTTCCAGCGCACAGAGGGAAGCTGCCTGTGGCTACCTAACAAGAGCCCAGTGTTGCCGCTTCGGAGCCATGATGGTGTTAACTCAAGAGTCCTACCCCGGAATGGGCTCAGCCAGCTGTTCTTCCTTTTGATCTGTCCGGTATCACCTATGAAGTTGCTATCACGTGTGGGAGCGGTCCAGGTGGTCTCAAGTTTCTGGTACCTTGGCTATTTGGTACCCATGTTCTCAGCCTTAACAGGGGTAGGCAGAAAATCCTTGTCTTGTGGTCTCCCTCCAGCATTTTAAGGAGGGTATTTGCAGATACCTGGGGAGTCTGGGTGTAGAATGAACAACCTAACATTCGATTAAATAGTTTCCATTGTTCAAGGCAAGTCTGTTGCTAACCCAGGTCTGACCAAAGGTGAATTCTACTCCAGCTTGCAGTGATGCTAGTGATACGCTCTGGAAACTCTAATGAGCATCTCATTTAACCTACCACTCTTTTTCTTCTGGAATAAAGCAAAAAAAAAACAAAAAACAAAAAACTAAAAAACCACAAAAAAAAACAAAAAAGGAAAAAACCCACCAAGTAACCCCCCCACGCAAATTATATTAAATTCAACATGACTTTAATAAGTAAAAATTTGAGGGACAAAGAGGATTGGGGGTAAGGAAGAAAGGGGTCACGATATCTTCGGGAGAGGAGGTAGGAGAACATAACTCAGAGAAGTTCTCAAAGGTTGGTATCAGGGAATCAGAGAAGATATCATGGCAGAAGCATGGCAAGAAAAACGCTCTTAACTTGTGCCATCCTCTACCCACAATGCACTCGACTGTGTCAGAGGCGAGAACTAGTATGTACACATCAGATCGTCAAAGGCCCTGCGTGAGGAAGAGGAGTCCAGCATGAAAATATTTCCAGCAAGGGATTTAGACAGCGAGGTTTGACCTTGGCGTCTGAAGTGTCGTTTCATAGGTCCTCTAGGACATAAAGCCGGACTTTCTTCCTTCCCATGAATTTGGTCACCACCATGATTATGGGACTTGCTGGGTCCCTGGTTCCATCATCTCTGAATCCTGGTTCGGCGTTTCCTTCAGAGTAAAGGAGAGATTCTGGCTGCAAACGGATAGCCTGCAAAGACTGAATGTGGCGTCGTTGTGAACACCGAAATGAGTGATCCCAAGGAGCACTAGGATGGATTGGAGCGCGTGACTCATGATGTGGACTTGAGCCTGGGAAGGCAGAAGCCGTCAAAGCTCACTCAAGCTATCGCGGCCAGTTAGGATCCCGTAGAATTTTTTCTTCTCCTACTTATCTTCAACCATTAGGCAAAGGATGTTTTACTACTGAAGAGCCCAGAGAGACAAAACTTACACAGCCATCAACATTTTGGCCAAGTCAAGGATGGAAGGCATTAAGCTGCCCTAAGGTCATTTGATAGTCAAATGGTCTACACCTCCAGGATGGGATAGCAAAGCTCCCTCACACTTTGGGTTGCTCTGTGGTTAGAAACAAAACAGGGCTTGGAAAGGAAAGTACAGACTCCCTCAAGCAAACCCTCCTGTTGTTTCTTTTGAGATAGGCTGGCAACCCCTTAGCCTTTATGCTCAGACTCTTTTGAAAATCAAGTAGAGGCACATCCCTTGGGCAAGGATGGGTATGACAAGTGCCTCCTGCTTCCTAACTACACCCCTTTGTTTTGTGCTTCCCTCCCCCACCCCTCAAACTGAGGAAGCCGCAGCAGAACCCAGATCAAGAATTCAGCAGTTCTGAAAAGTTATTAGCTGAGGTTTAATGCCATTCAACTTTAATGCTGGCACAAGGTACTCTTTTGTTTTGCTTTGAGGAAGAGTGCAGGCTTTCAGAGGTGGTAGGAGTAAAGACTTGTTGACTCAAAGCATTTCTCCTAGATTAGCCTGGACTCCACAGAATGACATACCCCTCAGCCTCAGGTTGCCTGTGTTTTGGTAAGATAGGAAGGGATCCCCTCTGGGACGGGCAGGCCTGGGGCTAATTATACCGCAGGGTGAATTCATCACTAAATCTTTCACTAACAAAGACAAATTACCTCATACCTTTTACAAGACTCTAAAAAAAAAAATTAGGTGAGTGAATCTGTTGTCCAGCCAGCACAGGAACCCAGACAGCAGATGGCAGTCCTCCAAGACAACTCCTTCCTCGAAGCGGGTTTGCGTAGACCAAGATGAGACAGGCAACTGTTATCATCACCTGGCTTAGGAGATCTTTCACAGACCACAGTCTGCTTTGATCCTCACGGCAGTCAGTTGGAGAGCCGTGTTGTCATTACCTGCATTTGTGAACCAGGAGACTG
>JAQHUG010000082.1:1800953-1820641 GCA_028555095.1 Dicrostonyx torquatus
AATCCTATCCCCTTCTTCTCACCCAAATGGAAATAAAAACTTGGACCCAGAAGCTTTTCATTGCCTCTGAGTAGCTGAGCCAAATAAGAGCAATGAACTGGAAACCAGAAAGTCTGGACTCAAATTCTGCCTGTGCTGTGAACTTGACCTTGATTTGCTGAGAGTCACCTGTCCAATCAAACCTCGCGGCACTCGTTTCTTCATCTAGAAGGGAAAGTTTAGTCCCGCGAGCTTCTCTCCCATCCAGTGTGGCCTGTGGTTTCTCTCTAGATAAATGGTGATGCAAACCCTGCTTTGGCTCTGCAGCTGTCTCACAGTTTGTCACCGAGTCCCCTGTAGTAGCCGCCTGGTCCTATATGGTTTGCATTAGAGACTTCGTCCCAACAAACACTAGCAGCGGGTGGGAAAGGCTCAAGCCCATCTGGCTCTGTAAACGGAGCTGGACCTCACTCCTTGACTAGCATTGCCCACAATGATGTCACCCTCATTTTTTTTTTTTTTTGGGAAAATATTCTCTTCAACTATTGGGACAGCCTGTGCCCACCAGATCAGTGGCTTGGATTGTAGGGATTTGGCTGTTTTTATTTCTTTCTTCTTTTATTTTATAATAAAAGAAATGTCATTGACACAAACCCTAATTCAAGTTATGTGAAGGACTTTATTTAAATCCACAAAGTCAATGAGAACCAGACCTGGGCCTGCAATAAGGCCAGACACAATGGCTCAGATTAGGGGACCAGAATCAGCTTCAGTTCTGAGGTTAGAGATTGTTCTTTCTTTTGTGGCTCTGTCAGGCCCTTAACATCACTTAAGCCTAATTGATTCAGGGGAATTGAAGGCTGTGAATGTGTACCCTGGCTGGTGTTTCTTTGAAAGTGTGCTCACATTCCTTAAACTGTGGAGCCCAGGGAATCTCTCAGAAAAAGCCTTAAACGCTGGTTTTTGAGGTTGTTGCCAGTATCCCCTCCCAGTTCCCAAAGGCTGTCCTCTAATTAAGACCCGATAACCTTACCTGGATCATTTTAGAGCCCTTGGGGTTAAGCTCCATCACTTTCAGATAGAATAGACTCAAAGATGGAGTGTATCTCAAAGATTTTTTTTTAACCATTGTAAGACTTTGGGCCAGACTGTCTAGCTAAGTGTTCTTTTTCATAAAATGGGACAAAAATTCCCCACCATACCTCTCCCCAAGCCTGCTCTTCTGGGATGCACCTCTTTATCCTCCAGATTGCTGGGTAATGTGTGGAGATGATCTTCACCCTATCTGACTCCACCATGTCCTTTGGTGGTCTCTTCGGCCTCTTTCCCCATCCCCTCTCAGATAGGGTTTAGCTAGGCCAGGATAGCTTCACCTCATGATCCTCTTGCCCCAGATTTCTGGGTTCTAAGGTTTCAGGTGCATTCCACTATACCTAGAAACTTTCCTCTGTGGCTTGGTGTCTTGGTGTAGTCATCCTTACAGACCCAAACAGGTCTTTTCTTCTCAGATAGTGTTTCTTGACATTCCAGGTTAGCAATCTTCGAATTTCATTTTTCATAAAAGAATATCTAAAGTCCCTACCCTCGTGATGCTTACAGATGCAATTATGATTGTGTGTTTCTAGTTTATTCCCCAATATAGTATCAGTATCGGAATTAATGAATATGCTCGAAAATACATCTTATTTCAATTTTCCAGTAGTTAAAAGGAAGGAAGGAAGGAAGGGAGGGAGGGCGGGAGGGAGGGAGGGAGGGAGGGAGGAAGGAAGGCAGGAAGGAAGGAAGGAAGGAAGGCGAAAAGCTCCTCCCAGTGAGTCATAGGAAGAAGAAACAAACATAGAGAAAGAGGTACAGAAATCTCTAATATGAGCTGGTTCACTTTAGACGTTTTACCTCATTTAACTTCTCCAGAGTCAGATGATGTATATGGTAGCAATGTAATTTGAAAGAGGGAGTGAACCAAAACTCAAAGTGTCTAAGTAAGCCACCATGTCAGTTGGAACCTTTGAAAGCAGGCGCTGCGATGGGGTTAGTAATGTGGATTATTCCCGGGGGAGATGCTTCTGAAAGATATGAAGGAGATGAAAAAACCTTGCAGGGAAATCCTTCAGGCTGCAGCTTTGGTCAGGAGTGGGCAGGATAAGCCAAAGGCTATGATTCAGGTCTGATAGAGTATTGGCTGATTCACCAGGAACACTGGGGAAAAGAACGATCTGTTACAGATGCCCCACGCTGGGATGGATTTGTCCCACTCCAGTGTCCCTGTAATGTTCAGAAGCCGAGTTAAGTATTGAAAAACACCAAATCCAAAAATTCTCAGGTGCCTGGAATCCTTGCCAAATTTGACTTGATGTTTCCACAAAGCCGGGACTCGAAAATGGGACACTTTGACCATTTCTGGATCTTAAGGAGCCTGGCACACATTTCAAAATAAAGTTTCAAAAATAAAAAGCTTGACTAAGATCAGAATGATATCGATATAAATAGGACTGTAAATTTTAGTGCCATATATATAACAAGATGCAAGGTGACTTTTGGTTCCCAATCTTACACCCATTACTCTGTTTCCCCTCTCTCAGAATTATCTTGGCAAGACCTACAAGGATCATATGATGCACAAAATAATTAAAAGTTATTAAAACCCACCAAATGATTGAGCCTACGATTAAGCAACTGTACAGATGTCCAAGTCACTTAACTGGCTAGAATAGTTGCCAAGTGTTGTAACCTTGGGCTGGAAGGCGAGGGATTTATACAAACAGGATTTCTTCTCAGGCTTCCTCTACCAGGGCTTGGTCTGTGCCAAGTCCTGATTAACGATGACTTCATTCTAGACATCCTGGGACCTCAGCCTTTAAGTCACATACACTTGACTACCATCAAGTGGGTGGCATGGGATCCAACAGTGTAGACTCTCGGGGTATTTATAGAGTGGCAAAGCAATACAAAACTGCAAAGTCCCTTCTAATTCTCCTCTCTCTCTCTCTCTCTCTCTCTCTCTCTCTCTCTCTCTCTCTCTCTCTCTCTCTCTCTGTGTGTGTGTGTGTGTGTGTGTGTGTGTGTGTAAATAATACAACCCTGATTTGGTATTGTTCATATGCTTTTGAATTTGGAGACCACTTGGAATTGGTTAACTTATCAGGGGCCTTATCTTGTGCTGGTTTGTCTTTGAAGGGCTCTTGTTGCCTTGGTTGGCCTCAGACAAACTACTAAGATGATGATCCTCATGCCTCCACAAGGCTACGAGCCTGCACACCACACTGGTTTGCTTGCTACTGGAGACCATACCCAAGGTTTTGTATACACTAAGCAAACACTCCGTTACCAAGTTACATTTCTTAGGACTTTCTGAGTTCTTCTAAAAAGCTGCAAATAGAAGCTCAAGCAGGGACACCGAGGCAGGTAGGTTTGGCTTTTCTTCCAGTGATTTGGATGCTTCATTTCATAAGTCTTGATCTGGAAAGGATGATTTCAACCACTCCACTTGTCAGTTTCCGATTAGCATTAATAAGGCTCTCTGGGTTTGGGGACCTGAAGGATTTCCTACTGATGGCATAGCGGTAAGACTGCTACTCAACTCAACGGAACAGGCAGACTGGTGATAGATGACAGAATCTTATCTGCTTCCTAGGATGCTTGGACCCTAGTACTGCCAGTCCCAGGGCTTGTTAGTGCCATAGGAGCTCTCTTGATCTGCACTGCAGAGTGACAAGCTGGTGGTTGGCTCACCTGGAAGAAAGCGCCTCATCCACGAGGGAACTCAGGCGGTGTCAGGAAGTCATCAAGTGTGCGCTGAGGGCAAGTCCTGAAAAGGGAAGGGGGTGACTTTGGTGACTCCAAAGGTCAGCTTTGAATTTGGATGGGCATAGACAAAACCGTGAGAAATAACTTCTGCTGGTTGTCCTTTTCCTCACGCTGCCGAGTCTGCACAGATACTTGCTAGTTAAAAACACAATTGCATCACTTAAGTACCAAAGGCATCACCCGTCTCCCTTCATAGTTCCCTCTGGCCTATCCATACTGCTAAACCTTTCTAATCTGCTCTTGACATTTCCCCTCAGATCTCATTCTTCTCAGCTCATCCTCTTATCCAAAGGCACAATGCCCATGGATGCCACCTAAATTATCCCTCTCTGTGAAATATTAAGGTGTTAATTCTGCAACTGAGCATTTATTGTCTCATAGTAACTCAAGCTGTGGCTCTTGTAGGAATCTATGGTGTAGGAGGTCCTTCTGTCTATGTGTTGCTTTCATTGGTTAATAAAGAATCTATGTGTTGCTTTCATTGGTTAATAAAGAACGGCTTTGAGCCTATGGCAGGGAAGAACAGCCTAGGCAGGGAAAGCTAGGCTGTATGCTGGGAAGAAGAAGGGCAGAGTCAGAGAGATGCCATGGATCCATGGCCGGAGGTAGACATGCCAAATCTTTGCTGGTAAACCACTGCCATGTGGCAATACACCAATTAATAGAAATGGGTTAAATTAATATAAGAGTTAGCCAATAAGAAGCTAGAGCTAATGGGCCAAGCAGTGATTTAATTAATGCAGTCTCAGTGATTATTTCAGTTCTAGGCAGCCAAGATGAACAAGCGGCTCCTTGCAACAGATCTAGCCTGGGACTTTGATGGAGCAGGGTTGCAATTGCCTGAGTCCATGGTTGGCCTGAAGAACATGCTTGACAGTGATTCTCTTATACAGTCCAATTGCTGTTGGGAAGTCTTGGTGAGATGCTTGAATACGCCATGGTGACTAATCAGGCTGGCAGATGGAATCTGTGTCTGTGGAGGATTGTTTTGATGGTGAGTGGCACCATTCCCTAGGCTGGGACTTCTGTGTATAAGAACGAGGAAAGCTAGCAAGCAAACAAGCAAGGAGGGGCCTTTTCTCTAGCCTTCTCCCTGTGGATGTGATGTGATGATCAGCCTGAGTTACTGCCTTGACTTCTTAGTGATGAGCCGTAACCTGAAACTGTAAGTCACATAAACCCCTTCTTCCTCTCACTGGCTTTTTGTCAGGATATTTTTGCCATAGAAAGAGAAATCAAACTAGAAAAACGACCTGATCTATGCTGAGAAACCATACATAGTTTGGTAATATTTTATAGGTATCTCAGGTTAGCCATTCTGGGGAGGAAAATACATAAAGCTGTGGGTATCTCTAGGCAGTGATCATAGCCAGATTGTTTTAGAGGACAGTTGCCATGGTCTTAAACTTCAGTATGACATTCTGGTTGCTTTGACTCACTTTGTCTGGTAAGATCCCATCCATTGTACTAGAATCATCTTTGATTCTGTCTTCGTTAGATTGCTCTCTCTGTGATAAAACACTGTGACCAAAGAAACTATGGGAGGAAAGGGTTTATTTCACCTTACAATTCCAAATAACGGTAACTCGCTGAGGTGAGCCAGGGCCAGAACTCAAGCAGGGCAGGAACATGGAAGATGGGAGCCATAACAAAAGCAGATGCCATGAAAACACCTGCTACTTAACATGCTGCTAACTTACTCCTCATGTCTTGGCTCAGTCTCTCTCTCTCTCTGTGTTGTTGTTGTTGTTGTTTTATTTTTCAAGAGAGTCTCTCTATGTAGTCTTGGCTGTTGTGGAACTCACTCTGTAGACCAGCCTGGCCTCAAACTAGGAGATCCGCCTGCGTCTGCCTCCTGAGAGCTGGGACTAACAGCATGCACCTCCATGCCCTGCTTCAGCCTGCTCAAGGGTGGCACCACCAACAGCGGCATGAGCCCTCTCACATCAATCATTAATCAAGGAAATGTCCCCACAGGCTTGCCCACGGGCCAGTCTTATGAAGGCTTTTTCTTAACTGAGGTGCCTCTTCCCAGATGACCCTAGGTTTGTGTGAATTGACAACACCAAGCAGCATAGATACCATAAACTTTCTTGGGTATGCATATAATAAAATTAACTGTCTTATCTACTTTCCCAAAGCGCTCTGCAATGCTATTATGTAATATAAGAATTTGCACCTCATTATAAAACAGAAAGAGTCTCCATCAAGAGATGTGGGAGAGAAAGGGCTACATCATTTCCAGGGCTTCCAAGATTAAGTTAAACATTGGCAAATAGCAGGAACTTTGTAGGACACATCAATGAATTAACTTTATCTCCTTCCATCTTGTCATTGTTAACTTTCTTTCAAGGGTCAAAATTAATACTAATGTAGTGTACAAATCATGCCTTTAGAAAAAGAGAGAAGAGCGGATGACTACCAAGTGGTTTTTTTTTTAAAATGCTTGTTTTAAAAAGCCTATAATGATATATAACTTTTAATAGAAAGCAGCTTCTGGGTGCTGGAGAGCACTGGCTGCTCTTCTAGAGGACCTGGAGCCAGTGGCTAGCACTCTTGTGGCAACTCACAGCCATGCGTAATTCTAGTTCCAGGGCATCTAATTGCTCTCTTCTGGCTTCGACAGGGATCAGGTACAGATGTGCTGCATAGATGCACATACAGGCAAAATGTTTATAAGATTAAATTAAATCAATCTTTAGAAAAGAATGTTTTCTTACTGGAAAATTGAGACAAATGAACACTAGCAATCATTTAAAAAAAAAAAGGAACCTTGGAGGCCACATTGCCTAAATGTGTCCTTTGACAAATGAGAAATACAGAAGCTTTATTTTAAACATACTGCTTCATAGTACAAGCTACCACAGAGTGTCAATTAACTTTTTTAAAAGGAGAACTCAACAGCTCGAGTAGAATTTGCTCTTATTTTTGTCACTTTTGTAGTCTCTAATCTCATTGCCTTAAGTTCCCCCGGGAGAACAACAGCATCTGTGCAGGCTAGTTATATGTCAACTTGACACAAGCTAAAGCCATTGGAGAGGAGGGAACCTCAATTCAGAAAATACCTTAGCAAGATCAGGCCGTAGCAAGCCTGTAGGGCATTTTCTTAATTAACGACTGATGCGGGAGGGCCCAGCCCATTGTGGGTGGTACCAATCCTGGCCTGTTGGTCCTGGATTCTATAAGAAAGCAGGCTAAGCAAATCATGATGAGCAAGCCAGTAAGCAGTTTCTCTCCATGGCCTCTGCATCAACTCCTGCCTTCAGGTTCCTGTCCTATTTGAGTTCCTGTCTTCACTTCCTTCAAGCCAAATAAACCCTTTCTGCCCCAACTTGCTTTTTGGTCATGGTGTTTCATCATAGCAACAGTAACCCTAACTAAGACAACCATCTAATAAAAATAATAAGGAAAGAAGGGCATCAACCTCAAAATGACTTCATTAAAAAGCACTCAGCATGTGTTATCTTCCAGGCATTGGTAGATAAAACTTCTTTTAAAATTAATGGGGAAGCTTGAAGCCTTTACTGTCTTCTTGAATGCCAGTGTTCTGTTTTTCATGTAGGATCCTACATGCCAGAGCCAGCTGCATCTTCTCTGGAAAAGGGGAATGTAGTGACATGGTGAAGGCTTTGTTAAAAACTGTGGGTCAAATTTAATGATAACTGGCTTCCTTTGGAAAGGGGAGGTGGGGGCTGGCAAGATGGCTCAGGTGGTAAGGGGACTTACTGCCTAGCCTGATAGCCAGAGTTCAGTCCCCAGGACCCAGACGATGAAAGGTAAGAACTGATCCATGCGTGTTTATTCTCTGCGTTGCACATATTCACGATGGTGCATGCAGACCCACGCACAGCCACTCCTACAATAATACAAATAAGTGAATAAAGTTTTTAAAAATTATAAAGGAGAAGTGATGGAAATTAGAAGGATGGTGAGAGAAAGTCCTGACTTGTAAATTCAGTTGGGAATTTAAGTGATGATTTCCCTCTTTGGATCAAGGTTCCTTTAAGGACCCCATTTTTACTTCTCTGTCATCTCCAACTTGGTGCAAATAGTTCATATTCTCCACATATACAGCAAGGCCAATATGAATATTTAGACATTCCTGGGAGTGGTGGAGAGGAAATAAGGCTGTCTGTGCATGAACATAAGTATACTGGAAAGCCTTTATTTTTGTACCAAACTTACCACTAAGTAGGCAGGGCATTTGGTGTTAGCATAGAAAGAGTGGCATATGTCTGGTAGTTTGAGTTTGCGACCAGAAGTTCTGTAAAGACCGCTCCCCCCCATCCTCAGCCTGTCCCACGTTACCCTGGTGACTAATGCTCCGTGCATATGTTTTCAATCTTTGCTTGTTAAATCTACCCGAGGCTGATAAATAAATGGCTTTAGCCCCTTACACAATAGGCTGAAGTCATTCTTAGATTATTCATTGAGAATGGAAATAATCATAAAATAAAATAAGGCTTGGGCTTATCCACATTGTTACTGGGACCAAACACAAAGGCTTCAGTCCTGCTGAATTTCAGAATAACATAGACTAGCTGCAGCTCCATCTGAAATCAGTGGACTCAGAGTTCCCGGGAGGGTGGGACGTGGGCATAGATTTATGTCCATCTATGTGCTTTCAGGGTTGAGAGTCACACAATCTAATGTTATCCAGGGCTCAAAGAGGATATGATAATATGTCAAGTTTGTGCAGAAAATGAGTGCAAATCCCAAATCTAGAGTTCCCTGTCTTAGTTATTGCTAAATGCATCTCCCAAACCCACTTGGTTCTGATACTCTGTTCTAATGATGTCTGATGCTGGCTTATATTACACTTCTTGAAATTTCCTTATAAAATATCTTCCTTGGACTATAAGTTATGTACCATACAATTTGTTTCCTTAAAATTTTCAATTAACTGACCTTGAGGTCTTCAAAGACACTGGAAAAATATGTACATTTATGAAAAAAATATAGTCTGCTGTGATTGAATTCTTTCGTCTTGAATATTTTCAAAAGTCATACATATTTTATGATATGCCAATGCTTCCTTTTATTTTCACTTTTGTTATAAATTGATCAGTCCTAAATTGTATGTACTTAATGGATAGAAAATCATGCTATTGCTTTAACAGTTTTCTAGTAAACTCTTTAGGGACACACACACGCGCATGCACACACACGATCATGATATCAGCAAACAGACACAATTACTTCTTTATTTTCTATTCGTATTCCCTTCAGTTTATTCCTTTGATTTAATTACTCTGGCTTCGACATTCTGTGTTGTGTTGAACCAAAGTGGCAAGAGTGGGCCTCTTAATATTCTGAACAAAGGAAGCGCCTTCAACTTTTCCCTGGAGAACACGTTGCAGATGCTGTTACTGTAGACTTTATCATGGTGAGATACATTTTTTGTATATCTAATTTGTTGATTTTTTTTTTAGAATCATAGTTAGATGATGAATCTTGTAAAATGCTTTCTTTCTGCATTCATGGAGGGATGATACAAGTTTTTTTTTTTTTGTCCTTTGAGTCTGTGAATGGGATTGTTATGTTTATTTATCCGTGATTATTGAAGCATCCTTACACTCCAAGAATAAACCGTTCTAAAAGAACCCTTTAACATACTGTTTAATTCAATGTGGTAGTATTTTATTGTTGTTTTGTTTTTGAGGAATTTTTGTGTCTAGGTTAGTCAGGGCTTGGCTTATAATTTTAATTTCTTGCAACATTTTTGACTGGTTCTGTTATCAAAGTAATGCCAAGCTTGTGAACTAAGATCAGAAGCATTCTCTCACACTTTCTTATGGCAAAGAGTTTGAGAAGGACCAATGTGAGCTTTTGATATTTGGCAGGATGGAGCCCTGAAAATATTGAGTCCTAAGATTTTCTTTGAGAGAATTTTTATATTATTAATTTAACACACTTAGTAATAATCTGTCTGTTCAGATTTTCTGTATCTTTGTACTCCAGTCTTGGCAGCTTCTAAGTATTCAGGAATTTATCCATTTTTTTAATGGTTGACTGAAGCCAATTTGCATGAGATCGTCATAGTCATTTCTGTTTTCTTGTATTTTCTCTTTTACTTGCTTGGTTTGTAAGACAAGGTTTCCCTGAGTAGTGTAAGTTGATTGCAAATTTTCTATCTAGCTCAAGGTGGCCTTGAAGTCATGATCCTCCTGCCTCAGTGTCCCAAATGCTGAAATTACAGGCATATAGACCGATGCCTGATCTATTCCTTAGTATTTCTGTGGAGATCAATGAAAATTTCTCCACTTGCATTTCTGATTGCATTTATCTGAGTTTTCTTCTACCTTTCTTAGTTTTGGTTAAGTTTTCTGAAAAATTTTTCCCTTCAAAACCCCCTTTTTTTCTGAGAAAATTTGTACATATCCCTTAGTATTTAGATTTATAAAATAGGCATATCAATCAAACATTTACAGACAATCATAAAGAAAACTATTTTAAAACAATCCTTTGGTATACATACTATCATGTAATTTATTAAAGATGATAGTGAATTTGTATAATGGGATGTTCCCCCCTTTTTTAGTATATGTATGTTTTCATTGGTTTCTATTCATTATAGATGGTACTGGGTTACATTTTTGTATGAGTATATTATGTATATTGAGCATGTTTCCTGGGGCTTTTTCATATAAATATGTAAATTATTGAGTGTGTGTCCCTTCCTCACCTCCAACCCTCTGTTGTTGGTTTGTTTTTTTTTTATCCCCTCTCACCCGCATTTATTCTCCTAAACAATTCCTTACTGTGAAGCCTTTAATTGCATGAGGTCTCATTATTTCTTGAGCAACCGAAGTCCTATTCAGGAAGTCTTTGCCTGTGCCCAGTTTTTTGAAGTGTTTCCCTATTTTTCTTCCCATCAGCCATAGAGTTTCAAGTCTCCCATGAAAAGTTTTATCCCATCGAGAGTTTGTTTCATACGGGAGAGGAGAGGCAGCAATCTAGTCTCATCCTTCTGCCCTGTGGACTCCAGTTTCCCCACTCATCATGTATTTAGCATCTCTATCAAAACTCAGGTGGCATATTCTACGATTATATAGCTGACCCTCTGTTCTACTCCACAGACCTATGCGTGTATTTGTGCCAGTTCCACACTGATTTTCTTATCATGGTTCTATAGTGTAACTTGGAATCAAGTATGGCAATATTTTTAGAATATTTTTGCTCAGAATTGCTTTATCCATCCAGGGTCTTTTGTGCTTCCATATTAATATCTTTTCTATTTCTATGAATAATGGCATTGGAATGTTTATAGCAGGTGCATTGAACACGTAGATTGCTTTCGATAGAACAGTCATTTTTACACTACTAATTCTTCCAATTCACTTTCCATCTTCTAGTGCTTTCTCTGATTTTCTTCATCAGTCTTGCCAGGGTCAGTTTCTATCAACTTTGTACAAATCTAGACATATGTGGAAAGAGGGAATCACGATTGAGGAACTGCCTCTATCACATTGGATTGTGGGCAAGACTATAGGGTATTTGCCTGACTGATAAGTAATGGGGGAAGGCCCATCCCACTATGAGTATGCCACCCTTGGGCTGGCGACTCTGGGTGTAGGAGAAAGCAGGCTGGGCAAGTCATGGAGAACAAGCCAGTCAGCAGCACTCCTCCATGACTTCTACACCAGCTCCTGCCTCCAGGAGTTGCCTTGAGTTTCTGCCCCAACTTCCCTCCCTGATAGGCTGAAGCTAAAGTAAACCCTCTCCTCTGGGGGTTGATTTTGATCATGACTTTTTTTTTTGTCACAGTGATAGAAAACAAACCTTCTATAAGTTTTTACTGTAGAGGTTTTTCACTTTCTTGGTTAGGTGTCTTCCAAGGAATTCATTTCTGCAGCAGCTGTGAATGAGGTTATCATCCTGATTTCTTTCTCAGCAGGTTTGTTATTTGAATATAGAAAGGTAGCTGATTTCTGTGTGTTAATTCTGTAACCCTCACAGTTCCCCAAAGTGTTCATTAGCTCTATGCATGTTCTAGTGGAGTCTTCAGGGTCCCACCACAGAACCATTCCACCTACAAATAGTCTTTGCTGAGAGTTTCTTCTAAAAAATTTTCAGTAAATGATGATTTTTTTTGTCAAATTTTGTTGTAAGTATTACTGCATAGTTTTTCTCCTTTATAGTTAAAAATCTTTTTACCAATTAATTAATTTTGTGGTGGGGCACATAGATGCCATGGCCCCTGTATGATTGTCTAGCTGTGACTCTCATCAAGCTTATGAGAGTCAGAGTTCACTGAGCTCCGTGCGTATGTAGATTAGTTTTGAAATCAAAGTTAGAAAGTTTCAGCCAGTTGTTCAGATAGACTCGTGTCTAAAGTCTGCTCAGGATTTGGTTGTAGAAAGTTTCTACCACCCACTGACAGGCGGATGACATATGATATTTATAAATAGATCTTATTGTTGGCCTTTTTTTTAAAATCAAACTATCAATCATCTTAAGTAGGAATATTTTCTTTTAGCTAATCTCAGCAGCACAGGCCTCTAATACCAGCTACTCAATAGAAAGATGGCAAGTTCAAGGACTTGATGAGCTACAGGAGTTCAAGACCAGTCTGGGCAACTTAGGGACCAGGAAGATGGCTCAGCTGTTGAGCAAGTCCTACACTTGCAGAAGACCTAGATTTGGTTCCGAGCACCTAAGTTAGACAACTCACAACCGCCTACATTTCTAGTCTTGGAGGATCTGACACTGTCTTCTGGCCTCTCCAGGCACTGCACTCATGTGTGTAAACCCGCACACAGACTAGGCACACACACTTCATTAAAACTTGCTTAGGAGTGCAAAGGCTTGCCCAGTATGTGAAAGGCCCTTTGTTCAATACCAACCAACCAACCAACAAACAAACAAACAAAATAACAACAAAAAGCAAAAGCAAACGAAAACCAAAATGCACAAAAGACCAAAAACTAAAACAATGAAGACCCAAGTCTTAAACCTACTTAGATCTCTTATTATATTGTTTAGCTGTGTGATCTTAAATAGTTATTTATCTTTAAGGAACTTTAAGTCTTCCCTCCCACTAAGAGAGAAGCAAGGACAATAAGAAAATTCATATGAAAATCAGAAAAAGTACAGATAAACTTCCCTGGGCCCTATCTCTCTGGCATGGGTCCAGGGCTTAGTAAATGTCAGTCTGCTTTTCTTTTCACATGGCAATTGAGCTAGGTGGCAGTTTATTTGGGGACCTCACTTAGAGGCAGTAAAACCAAAATCTGAGTGATCGGAGTTGATAAGATTATCTAGGTTGCTGCTAAATCTTCCTGCCACTTTGTCCTGGGGCCAGTGAGACACCTAACTCCGGACCAGCATCCTTGGGAGAGCGGCATTTTACAAGGTACCTGTGAAAGGCGCTTTGTGTCTGCAGACAATACCCGGAGTGTGCCTTCCAGATACACAGTACAGCAAGGCGGCGCATTAATCTTGCCTCAAATCCTATTTCACATCTTCCGGACTTTGTAGAGGGGAGGTAGGTGGGAACAATTGATCTATTGAGAATTGCGGGCTGGTCTCCCCCTGAGACCTCTACCTGGGTAACTACATTTGGACAGGAGACAAGTGCTCTGGCCCCGGCCAAGAGTGGTTTCCTGTTCCCTCACTGAGGCTGGCTACACTTCAGATGGGAAGCATGCTTGCAAGGCCGACCCTGGAAAAGACATTGCAAGTGCCCAGCCCGTCAGGGTTTAATGAATTGTCATACAGGAACCAACTTCCTCCCGCTTTGGAGCGAGGAGAAGACTGGCAGCTGGTGGCCCTGAGGCTGCCAGCTGAGGCCTCAGAGGAGCCAAGCATGCACCTGTGCCAGAAAGCTGGCAGCTGGGTGCAGATGCCTTGGGGCTTCATGAAACCCAGGCTGTGAGTGAATCTGCTTAGCACCGCCTTCCTGACCAGCGTTACAACTGTAAAACCTTTTCTTTTTTTCTTTCCGGTTCTACTAAAGTAATAATATTGTGTGCGGAATGTGTGTCTTTCTTTTCTCCTGTGCTGTGAAAATACTTTTCATCTTCCCTCTTAGCACGTTTTTGTTTTTGTTTTTCGAGACAGTGTTTCTCTGTGTAGCTTTGGAGCCTTCCCTGGAACTCACTCTCTGGACCAGGCTGGCCTCGAACTCACAAAGATCCGCCTGCTTCTCTGCTTCCAGAGTGCTGGGGTTCAAGGCGTGCACCACCACTTCCCGGCTCCTCGTACCACACTTTAAGTACATGGCATCTTCGTGAACTTTGGTCATCTTGCTGTACGTTAGCATCCTGGAAGTTACTCATTTCATACCCAAACTTGGTCAACTTTGACCCACACCTCCCCATGCCCCATGCAGAACACTGACCTACCCTTTGAGTTTGAGTACTGAGACCATGCAACCTTTCTGTTTCTGTGTTTGGCTTGCTTCCCTCAGACTAATGTCTTGGAGCTTCACTGACGTTGTTGGATGTTCACAAATGTTGGATGTCCTTCTGTCCGGGTTTGCTTTCTGTTGTTGTGGTGAGCACTATGGCCCAAAGCAAATTTGAGGAAGGAAGGGTTTATTTTCTACTTCCATGTTAGAGGCCTTTATAAGAGAAGCTAGGACAGGAACTCGGGGTAGGAGCAGAGACCACGGAAACATGACTTCCAGATTTGTTCTCCGTGCTTCACTCAGCCTGCTTTCTTAGACAGCCCAAGGCTACTCGCCCAGGGATGGCACCACCCAGCACAGGTGGAGCCCTCCCCCATCAGCCATCAATCTTGAAAATGCCCCCACGAACATGTGCACACACATCTTTCTAGATGACTCCAGTTTGTGTCAGTTTGTCAGGTGCACACACAGTTCCCTTGCGTTTGCAAACTGTGTATGTGTGCGCGTGCATGCGCACACGTGCGCGAGTGTGCCAAATTTTGTTATCCCGCTTACTTCTCAGTCACCCACTGAGTCGATTCGATGGCGTTTCTATGTGAACAAGGCTTTAGCGAACACACTGGATGAATTTCCTTTGGGTGTCTACCCAGAGTAAGCATGGCTGATCATCTACTGGACAGTTATATTTTTTTTATTGTTCGAGAGATTTCCACACTGTTTTCATAATGATTGTGCCAGTTCACATTCCTTCTAACAGTGTATGGGGACTCCTTTCTTAACAGAGTTCCAAACACATGCAGCCTTTTCTCCTTTTCAAATAGCTATTGTGACAGGCACGAGATGGCATCTCACTGAAGTTTTTAATTTGCATTTCCCCGAGGGATCAGTCGTGTTGAGTATCTTTGCATTTATCTGTTGCCGTCTGTTTGTCTTCCACTGAGAGACATCGCTGCCCTTTGTCCGTTTCTCAATCCAGGTTTTTCCTTTTGCTACTAAGCTGTGTGAATTCCTGATCAGATACGTGGTCTAAAGTGTTCCCCCAATTCTGCAGATTGCCTTTTCACTTCGTTGATTGTTTCCTTTGCTGTGTAAATGACCTTACTGTAACAGGACCCTTGGACAGAGAAGCAGAACACCGAGGCTCTTTGCAGGAAGCGCCTTTACCTGTGCTAGTCCTGGCTCAGCAGATTCACGTCCAAAGGACAAGCCCCGAGCACGATGGAGCTTAGACTTAACATTTTTTTTTGTCCATTTGTCCCCCTAATAAGGTAACATACATTTTCACTGGATATTTCATGACTATAAGGCTATGCTGTCAAGGATACATGAATGTGATGGGGTTGTCATGACGCTGACACTGAGGCTTCAGGAATGCAACAAGATATGGCTCTGAGGTCAGAGGGATGCAATAAACTGCATATACATACGCTGATACTTAGTTACTTCTAGAATATTCTCTTCATTTAAACAACTTTATTGAGCTATAGTTTGCATATCCTTAGTCTAACAGTTTAAAGTATCTAGTTGAGTGGTTTTGACATATTCAAAGTTTTGCCACATTGATTATTGCCTTTAACTTGTGGCTTGGGGATAAACGATAGATCAGCTCCCTGATATACCAGACCCTTATATAGGGAATTTGCTAGACTGCTACTTTTGCAAGGTCATCTTTTTCCCCGTGAGAGGGAAGGTGAGTGTATCCTTAAGATTTTTTAATGGTGTCAGAGTCTTTTTGGAGGGGAACTAAAGTTAATGTCAGTCATATGTGTTAAATGATCTCAGGAGTGTTTCTGCCTAGGTTTGACTCCCACTCCTTATTAGATCACCCTTAACGTTAATAAATGCTTTTTGTCAAGTAAATTATTGGTAAATATTTCAGGAGACAGTAAAATGTGAGTTTACCAAAAATCACCAGAACTGACTTGGTTTCATTAATTTACTAGATAATTTTAGGAAATGCTCTAAAAAGTTTGGCTCTCAGTTTCTAGGTCTATGAAATGGGAGAAAATCTCCCCGAAATTTCTTCAGTTTTAAACATCTGTATAGCAATTGTCAGGTGCTGTAGTTTTGTGATTTTTCTTGTCTTTGAAAGAGGTGAAAAATAGTTTTGCATAATCCAGATGTTTATGCTTTCTGAGAGCAGCAGGCTGAACACACATGCACAAGGACCTGTTGCCTCAGACAAATCTAAAAGCAAAGTTTTTTTTTTTTTAAATGAGCCGGTGGCCTTGGAATAATGCATGCTACCTTGAAGCACTGTCTATGACCTTGGAACGATGTCTGTTTGCTTAGATTCCCAGTTCTTTCTGTCACTAGGACTGTATGCTTACTAGGATGGCCCCAGTCCTTTGAAATATTTCTACGTTAAAATTTGTAAAGGGTAGGTATTTCTAAGTTCTCAAACCTCCCTAGGCTCTGTGAAGTCATAGTTTCCCTGCTCCAGTCTCCCTGATGGCTGGCACAACAGGACTCTTGTATGACCAGGAAAGCTGTGCTCTGTGTGTTCAAGTCCCGCTGGGCTGGAAACAAGATCTTATTTTTGCAGTTTGGATCTCACATTGTAACTGATATTCAATAAATTCTCTTGTTGAAAGAGCGAATGCATGCTAGTTAGCAGACATGTGGGAAAAATAATGTTAGTTGAGGCGGACCAGGCTGAGAAAGACTGAGTATTGCTGAGCATGACAGAGGGACTTTAAGTCTGAGAACAACTAACAGCTCCAAGAACATGCGAAATGTCTTTCCCCTCAGCAGACCAGGCCACAAGTAATAAAATCTGTGGACAACAAGGGCGTCCTAACAAAGTGGGGTGGGGAGAGGGGGCTGCTGAACACAGTAACACTCCCTTCTTCACTAGCTTTGGAGTTAGCAGATGTGTAAAAGACAACATGTTAATTCTTAAGTATCTGGAACCAATCTGCTTTTACAAAACATGAAAGCTGTGAATTAATAAATGTAGCCATAAAATGGAATTGGAGTCCCAGGGCAGCTCAGTCCGGGGCTTGTTTATGCTCTAGCTCGGCACCAAAGCCCTCTTCCAGCTTCTCCCTGCCATTGAGGTTGCCTTCTTCCTTCTTTCTTTCTCCTGTCTTCGGTCCTTCTTCTTCTCTTCCCCTGATTCTCACTGATACCCCACCCCCACCCCTGCCATCTCTGTCTCTCTCAAATCAAGCCAGTGATTCCTGGCAATCTATCAGGGAGTTGGTACTATTCATAAGAATGGTTAACGCCCCTTGGCACAGAATGACAGGCAGCAGGCAGGACAGCTGCCTTTGTTCTATCTTGATCCTGAATCTCAGGGTTTCATGCTGCAGCTCTGTCCACAAATACACACCTGAGGCTGTGTGAATAGTCTGCCAAAGCCGTGTTTCCATGGTTACTCTTTACTGGGTTCTCTGCTACACTGTAGTTCTTGCCTGTGGGTGCCTGACTGAGATCAATGGCCAATTGTCCCTGATACTGCTGGTCCCTGTTTGGCAAAACTGGAGTGGCCCTGGAAGTCAGAAAAAAAAAATGACCAGGATGTTGAGTCTGTTCTCTGCTGGTTAATTTTTCTCTTGTCCAGCTGTGTGCAGGTGAAATACACTTGGAGGAGATGAACCTAGGCAACAGGCCACTGTGTTATTTGGTGAATCTGGCTCAACCACTGTGGATCTATGCCGTGTGGCCTGGATCCAAGGGTGCTCCTTTGTCTAACTGGGAGGACGCTCCCTTTTTATTACCCTAGACCAGTGATTCCAAAACCAATTTTTTCTTAGAGAAACTGAAAGCCTTTTAAAGTGTAAATTGTCAGGCCCCATCTGCAGGATTAACACATCCAATTTCTAGAAAGGGACTGGGAAATTTAACTACCCTTGAGTGATGCAGATGGATCTAGTTGGTTAGGGAGTGTTATTCTGAGGCTCTTAGTCCAATGTGCTTTTTAAGGGTACAGAGAAAGGAGGGAGAGGACTCTCTTTTCAGGAAAAGAAGCCACTTTGTCCCCATGCACAGAATAAAAGTACTCTGGATGCCTCCTCCCCTAGGAGCTTGCTAAGGACCGCTAAATCTTGTAATGATCTCTTGTACACTAGCCATAAGAAGGCAAGGAGAGTGAGGAGATGCACAACTGAGTTCTTCCTCACCTGAAATAGCCCCTCAGGCGGTTCACCCCAGAGACCATCTCCCCAATGCTAAGGTCAAGGCCATGTGAGGAGGTAGGTGAGTGTGGCACAGAGAAAAGTGGAGGTAGGTGCTGCTTCCTTCTGGTCCCCGTTAAGATGGTGGAACAGCTTGTGACTTCATGTGTCTATTGCAGGCGTTGATAATCATATACGGTACCCTTTTAAATATGGGTGTTTTGTCTGTAAATCTGTACCACATGCATGCCTGCTGCCTTAGAGGCCAGAAGATGTTACAATCCTTTGGGACTGGAGTTACAGATGGTCATGAGCTGCCATGTGAGTGCTGGAAATCAAATTTGGGTCCTCTGCAATGGTGTAGGAGAGTTCTGTATTTGGGTTACTCTCATTGGTTGAATAAAGGACTGCCTGGCCTATAGGAGAGGACTCAGCCCTTAGGTGGGCGGAATAGACAGAATGGAAGTTCTGAGAAAAAGGAAGTGGGCAGACGCCATGATGCTCCAGCCGGAAATGGATGCAGGTTAGACTTTTCCAGCAAGTCACCACCTCGTGGTGACACACAGATTATTAGGAATGGGTTAGTTTATGATGTGAGGGCTAGCCAAGAAGAGGCTAACCATAATGGGCCAGGCAGAGTTTAAATGAATACAGTTTTCTTGTGGTTATTTCGGGCATAAACTAGCGGCTGCGGCCAGGAGCCAGGCATAGGGAACAAAAGGACCCGTGTTCCTCTCAGGTGCTGGGAACACAGCAACCCACACCTCTTACAACATGCAAGAACCAGTGCTCTTAACCACAGAGCCATCTCCTCAGTCCTGAATTACAGGACTTATTATTATTATTAAATAACCTGATGATAAACCCAGCTATGTTCCTTATTTAATAAGAAGACACTTGGGGATGCCTAGCTGTGGTAACTTTACGATGTTCACACAGGATGGTGGTCCAGGAACAGGGAGAAGCAGCTTGCCATGACTTTGTAGAGACTAACAACTATCTTCACACATTCAGAAAGTGTCTTGAGTGCTTTCTCAGCACAAAAAATAATATTGGACAGAAGTCACGTCACAATTCTCAACATCCACAAAGGACCAATAATATGGGTATCATTTGGCATTTCTCTGTACAGTGGAAATTGACATTCAGTACTATCTCATCAGCAGACTATTTTATCTTTATTCTTCATGATACAGATAATCATACAATTTTAAGGACCTATGAAAACATGTCAATCCTCGTTGAGGAATTCTTTTTTCAGATAGTAATTTGTAAACCAGTAGTTTCAGATAGTAATTTGTTATATGGTATGTTTTTAAACTAGTATTTTAAATATGCATGTTAATAAGGAACTTTTTTCTGGGCTAGGCATGGAACTCAAACATGCTAGGCAAAAGTTCCTCCAGTGAACTACACCCCTAGCCCCATCAGGATTT